>CM029020.1:11490117-11620528 GCA_016801055.1 Panax notoginseng
TAGAACTCAGCCCTCCTTCTAGCGCCAATGTTAACGCCAAGATCTTCTCCGCGTCCCAATCACGTAAAACGCTCTGATCCTGCACAGTTCAACAGGTTAAAACCCAAAGCTTGACGGCCTGACAGTCGGGGGGATAGCTCCGGCGTGATAGTTAGTACAGGCGATCATAGGTTAACAATGGAGGATGAAAATGTCTAGTGTCTAGAGAGAGAAAAATATCAATTACCTTTCTTTGTGTGAGTTCCTTGCTTTTGTATGCCACTGACTCCCTGGCCCACAGCCTGTAGCTGACTAAGCCCTGTCTAATCTTCATTAAATACAACGCAGAGATGACAGTCAAAGTTCTATCCCCATAATCACCACCGGTCAAAGCCCTACTGGAACCATACTCAACAAACGGTTCAGCCCACTATCCGGCCCAATACTCTATAGGCCCCAAATAAAGATATTATCCACCCATTGGGTCGGCCCAATAAACGGTCCACTACTTTCAAGACCTACCCAACATGTCTAAAGTATTATGGCCCAACACTAAACATATGACATTAAATGACTATGATTTTTAAGTATTATTAAGTTGAAATAGTGCTCAACGACATAGGGAAAAAAAATGTCTTGTACTTTCTTAGTAGATTGTTGCTGTTATAGTAACTACAAGGCCCAAAACAAGTACATCATCAGTGTTTTGAAATTATTAACACAAGGAATTCACCTTAATTGTTGTCACTGACGACATTGTACCCTCGGATCTGGACGGCCCAGGATGCTATCATCCTTATAATATTTGTGAACTTGTTCGGGAGATTTATATGAAGAGTTTGGTAGTAATGCTTCACGAAGGAATCTGCTACTAGTTGAGCAGGCAATAGTAAGTGTTCTGCAGTTGTATCCAGTGCCATCTCTGCAAAAAATTATCAAGAACCTACTCAAAGAATATGGGCTCAATTGTTATTTCAGCAAGTTAAAGTTCTGAGTACAGTTTCAAGCCATTCTAAGACATGATTGCCACGTTTTGTTGTGTTATGTGACAGAGACTAAAAAAGGAGAAGAAAAAGAAAAAGATAGTGAAAGATATGTTTGATCAACTTCTTTATCATTACAAAAATCACAGTAACAAATTTCTCAAAAACATTATTATAGGCATCACGAAAAAGAAGCGAATTAACCCAAGTTCCATTCCTTTTTTATTTCCTTCACAATCCATGCATCAAGAATATAGGACTAGCTAGCATTTATCTTTATACTAAAAATGGTCAACCACAAGAATTAGAATACAACAACTAGAATCAAAGAGACATAACAAACAATCTATTACCTAGCTTCTTCTGTATGTAAATTGAGATAGAGGTGTGCTGCGCTTTTGAGGCACACATATTACACCTGAGTGAAGCACTAAGTCAGCAGAACCAGGTATATATATATATATATATATATATATATATATATATATTATATATATATATATATGTGTGTGTGTGTGTGTGTGTGCGCGCGCGCGCGGCGCGCGCGCACTTACAACCCATAGCTTGGACCAATCAATCATATCAAACAAGAATTTTAAGATTAATAACTGAAAACAGCAAGAAAAGAAAAGAAGTATGCAATCAATCAACCAACTTAATAAAGAAAAAATCAACAACTTAAATATAAGAAAAAATCATTAGTTAAATGAGGTAATGACTGATACAGGAGACAAAGGTAAAATCGAATCATAAAAGGAGAATTTACTTCACTAAACCGAGTTTTTGCTCATACAACATGCACAAAAATGAGATGATCAAAGCATCAACAAGAAAAATAATTTACTTCAACAACATATATAAAAAAAAAAGAGCTAACCTGATTGTTAAATAAAAAATATGATCTTTAGTCTAAAATCATCCACACAAAAAATTAAACTACAATGCATGCCAGTAAAATCTAAAACCCTATAAAAACAACAAAACATTCAATGAAAGAACAATCTAGAAACGAAACATAATCTTTCAAACAAATACCCACCAAAAAGATATAATCCGCGCGTCGTTAATGTTTTCTTTTTTCAAGAGTAACTAGCAAATTTCAATCCAATAGCAAGTGACAACTACTAATTAGTCATTTACATTTTGCACATGAGCAATTTACAGATAATCAAAGGATGAAATCAATTATTATTTACACATGAACACCCAAATAAGTAATCAATTCATTAGAAACAAAACCACAAAACCTTAAAACAACCCATAAAAAATTTAAAACTAAATAAATTAGAAATCATCAATCTACTAACTAGTTACCATGCAAAACATTAATTAGGCAAAATACTTTAGAAAAGGAGAGCATACCTTCTGTAGAAAGAGGAACACGAAGGAGCAAACCGTAGATGGAGAGAAGTGGACGGAGATGGCAGCAGCAGTAAGCGACTGTGAAGTAACTAGTTGTAAAAAGCTTGGTCTCTTTTATACGTACGTTGGACTCTTTGTGAGTTTGGAGAGAGAAGCAAACAAAGGAATTTTATGAGATTGGAGAGAGAATAAAAGAAAGGAATTTAAAATTTATGCTTCTTTTTTTTTTCTTTTTTTCTGTTTGTAAATTTTGGAAGAAATTTTTAACTTCAAAAAGTGTATTACTATTTTAACTCTTATAAGATTACATTTGAAAATTATTATAAGAATAATTTTGGTATTTAAATTTGTCATCTAATTCTTTAATAAATTTCCTTTCATATCTTTTCAAGTTTTGAAAAAAAAAATTTGGAGAATTTTTTTTTAAAAAATCTCTCTTTTTTCTCTGCTAAAAAAAATCACAAATAAAAACTTTTAATCTCCTTCCAAAATTTTCTTCATTCACCTTTCTTTATTTTTTTTTATTTTTAAAACTCACAAACACAAAGTTAAAATTTAGAACTAACCCCATTTTTTCCTATTCAATAAGATTTAGTGAAGATTATTTTTGGCTTAAATACACTTTAAATCTTAAAAAAATTTGTTTTTTATAATTTTAACCTTAATGTTTCTACATTAAGACATTAAACCTTGATGTCTCTAAGTTTTTATAAAATAAAACTTTTGGCCACCGAATTTGACATTTTTTACCGGAATAAGTCAAGTAATTTAAAATAAAAGGAAAATTAAATCTTTAAATTGTATATATCATTTATATTAGGTGCAATTTTTTTATCATTTTTTTTATCATACAATAGTCACGTACCTATAATTTTATGCGCTTTTAAAGATATTTATATTTTTCTTTAATGTGGGACATTAAGTTTTTTAAGAGTATATATTATTTGTATTGGCTTCACTTTTTTCTACTTATTTTCTTCATTATACACTAATCACGTGCTTATAATTGTATGCGCTTCCAAATATATTTAAGAGGGAAAATACCAAAAATACTCTTATTCCGATCAATTATTACACGTTGGTGGCCAAAAGATTTAATTAATAAAAATTTAAAAATATTAAGGTTCAATGCCTTAAAATTGAAACATCAAGAATTAAAGTGTAAAAAATAAAAAGGTTTAAGGTTTAAACTATATTTAAGCCATTATTTTTTGTCTATGGTAAGTTGGCTTTTTAATATTTAGAATTAGCAGGGTGTATTCAAATTAATAAGACTTTTAAAGAATTTAAAAGTTTGATTGTATTCAATCAAGACATTTAAAGAGTTTATAAAAATTTATTGGTATTCAATTACGATTTTTGTAATATCTTTAAAAGTTATGTGGTATTGAATTGAGACTTTTACAAAGTCTATAAAAGTATTTTGGTATTCAAAAAGTCATAAATTTTTCAAATTTCTATCAAATGGTAGAGTTTGAAAGACTTTAGAAGAAGAGATACTCATATCCAAAGTCTGACATCATCTCTAAAGACTTTCAAAGACTTCTAAATATTTGAGAAATGAAGAAGATGAACAAAGAAGAAAGAGATAGAGGAGATCAAACAAAGAAAATAAAATAAAAGAATATATATATATATATATATATATATATATATATATATATTTATATATATATAAATAAAAATTCAAAAGTAAAGAGAGCTATTATAACAGGTGAGGGGAGAGAAAAAGGAGGAAGGGTTTGTGACGCCCCCAAAATAGGTATACAACACCCATTCTGAGTCGCCAAATACATGGTACAGAAAGCAAACTACAATTTCAATAATACAATTGTCGTGCAAAATACGACAACACATACTGTGAGTTTAAATACAAATATTGTCTTCTAGACAATATCCACACTCAAATAAGTCATCAATACAATTATTCAAACACTATTTTACAGAAATAGTGATGACTGCTAAAACATCTTTCTAGAACCATCACTCCATACCCCGACTAGATCCTGCTATGTTCTTACCTCTTGAGAAGAAAAATGGAACAAAAAGGAAAAGGGTGAGCTCAACTAGCCCAGTAAAGAATATTATGACTAAGATAATATACAACAAATTATCATTAGTATTCAACAGGAAAAAATCTGATAGAATATAATCGACAACAAGTTTTAGATCAACAACTGCAGCGGAAACAACAAACCATTAGAAGAGTCAAGTAGAGAATGAATTCTACTATCTTCTAAGATTTAAAAGTTCATCATCAATATTTTATCCCTGTAACATCAATTAATAATCATCTTTAACCAAATATTCATCTTTGCACTACAGGCCAAAGATATTCATTTGTATCACCAGTCAATCATGTTCATCTCAACACCTGTTCATCTTTGCACTACAGACCAAAGATATTCATCAGGTAATCATACATCTTTGCATTACAGGCTAAAGATATTCAGTAGTATCATCATTTAGGACTGAGGATGATGAAAAATATTTTAAAGGAAAAGAATCCAGTGACACAGAAGGACAAATATTAGGGATTCGTATAACAGTTTATCCAAGATCAATAATACTTCATAATAATCAATTGTGAAGCAGAATCCAAAAATAAAGATCAAAACATGGATACAATCAAAGATAGTAACCATAATAGACTTCTTGGACAAAAAGGAAAAAATTTATTTTTCGGTAAATAGTGCCGTATTCGTGAATAGTGTCGTATACGTGAATAGTGCCGTATACGTGAATAG
The DNA here is from genome assembly GCA_016801055.1 of Panax notoginseng. Taxonomy (NCBI): domain Eukaryota; kingdom Viridiplantae; phylum Streptophyta; class Magnoliopsida; order Apiales; family Araliaceae; genus Panax; species Panax notoginseng. The sequence continues at coordinate 11,495,189 of CM029020.1, forward strand.
TAACCCCGACACAAAAAATTTCAAATTTGATAAAAACTCATATCAATATTTCAGCATAATGATATTGAAGAAAATAATATCATTAAGAAGAAATAATATCCCTTACCTCAAAATATCAGTACTTCTGGTCGCAATACCGGTATAAGGCTGAAAGAAACTTGCTCTGATGAATAGAAACTCTCAAAGTATCTAAACTCACAAAATACACTCAATAATCTAGAGAGAGAAGGAGAAAAAACTTGTTTCAGGTGTGATTTTCAATTATAACTTAGCCCTCTATTTATAGGAAAATTTTAGTAGGCTTGACCTGCAACCTGATGGCTTTACCTGCTACTATTTTCACCCACCATATTTGAAATATAATTCAGCACATTTCTTCATCAACCACAAGTGGGGCCCACCAATTCTAGAATTTTCCACCAAAAATGATTTATAACCTGATTTCCGAATCAGCCACCTCTTAAAATTCATAACAAATCATACGCTCATTTTTAACGGTTCAAAATTTGTGAACATATACTCAACTTATATATGTATAACATATCCAAAAATTACAACGATCCAACGGTCGGATTAAAAATTATAACTCCCGCAATATATCTCAAAAAACACTGGTTTGATTTTTAATACCTCCAATCCGACAAAATACTAGTAAAACACCTCAACATTAATTCCTTCATTTATAACCACAATAAATATATCCAACATTTATATCCACATAAAATAAATATTTTCTTATCATATGAATCAATAATTAATTATTCACAAATAATATTACAAAATCACATTTATGACAACCAGGCCGTTCCCAGGAAAAAGGGGGCTTTCTAATAAGGATTTCTCCTTACTGGGGCGCAATTAGATGACCAAACTTCTCCTTAGACAGAACTTTCTAGACATTGCCAATAATGTTATCTAATAATATTATTCAAATAATATGAATTATTGATCTGATATAGGAAAATACTGTGCAACAACAATTATTGAAACAACAATAATATAAAATATCAACGCAGCAATTATTGAATCAATAAAAATATTGAATAATAACTACTGTAACAATTATTGAGTAGTGCCTTCTTACGTAAGAATCAATAATTGGTGCAATACCGTGTGCTACTGTATTTTAACCACCGGGTATTCCAACAGTATTAACGGTAACAACTACGCCGTTATTTATAAACAACTTATACTTGTCGTTTTCTTCATCCAATCGCTTTCCGTTATGGGGCCCACACAAGGCTGCGCCGTCGTACGAATATTCCCCGACAGCAAGAATATTCCACGACCAAACGAATATTCCCGACAAAATGAATATTTTATAACCACTTGCTTATTTTACAAAATTTACACATTTCACCCATAACCAAGGTATTATATCAAATTAACCCTTATTATTCACAATAATATTTAGAGAAAATTTGATTTTATTCATTAATAAGCTGGGGTCTTACAGGGTTAAAAAGAGAGAGTAGCGTTAAGGGTTCCAAATAGAATCAATGATATAAATAAAGATAACAAATATTTTAATATCATTTTATATTTCTTTTCTCCCATAAAAAAATCTCATTTATTATATTTGTAAGTATTAAAGAGGTATTTTGTTTTATGTTTATTTTTAAACGTAATAAATTTGTTAATTTTGTTATTCATTGAAAATTATAAATTGTTAGTTTAGTAATAATGACTTGATAAGAAAACAACAATGAACAATTTTAAAATCGAAATTATTATTTTATATTATTGTTAGTAGAAAATGACTTTTTTATTAAATATAAAAATTTTGAAATATGATATTTTCTTGTAATAGACTGTGCATGATCTAATAATTCAATTTCAACAATGCTTTTTATTTCAAATTAGATTGTGACATTGTTAATATATTTTAATATTATTTAATATCGTACTCATTTCATCTAAAATATATAAGATATTTGTTGACTTTTAACAATTAATATAAGCTGTAAGATATATTAGAAGTATACAGAAGTCTATCAAAGTCTTAATTAGTAAAACGTCTATAAAAGTATGTCCTTAATTTCTTGGAGTCTTTAAAAGTAATTTTAAAATCTTTAAAAGTCATTAAAATCTACAAATTTTATAAAAATTTGTCACTTAAAAAAAGTATTTAAAAGTATTTATTGAATATACCCTCCTTATCCTCGCATGCCTAATGTAATAGGGTTTTCTCGGGCAAATCCTACTTGTTACTTCTTATGGGATCCGGATCCTCTATGAGGATTTCTCTGTGAGGATCTTATGAGGATTTTGTTGTGGAGTTGATAACACATTAAAAAAGAGATTCAATGGCTCACAACTCTTTTTTTGTGTGTATCAAAACGACGTCGTTTTGATAGGAATTTTTTTTTACAAGTTGATAGAAAATTGTAAGCCACCAAATGCCGTTTACTTTTGTAAGACCCCAACTTTTATAAATAAAGAAGAATTTTCTATAAATATCATTTTTGAATATTATGGAGTTAATTTGATATAATGTTATAGTTGTGGGTAATATTTATAAATTTTACAAAGTACGCAAGTTGTTATATAATATTCAATTGGTCGGGGAATATTCGTTTTAACAGGGAATATTCGTACAACGACACAATCATTGGTGGACCCCACAACGGAATTATTGTCGGATTGAGAAAACGACAAAAATATTTTATTAAAAATAACGGCGGAAGTTTTACCATTGTTATTGTTGAACTACTCGGTAGTAAAAGTACAATAATACATGTGGTTGCATAGTAGTACACGGTATTGATTATTAATGCTTATGTGAGAAGTCACTCAGTTTGATTCCATTATTGTCAGTTAATAATATGAATTATTTAGCGATAATGACGTTTTGTTTTATTCGTATTATTAACGTAATAAAACAGAAACATCTTTTTATATAAAACAAAATACTTTATTAAAGTTATTCTATAAATAGAATATATTATATTTTATTTAAAAGATTTTTCTTTAAATATGGACCGTCAGATTAAAGTAATCAATCTGGACCGTTCATGGATTAGTTACTATGCATTCTATTTTTCTATAAATAGCAGCTCATTCCTTCATTATTTCTTACGAATTCACTGAACTCTAGAGAGAGAAACTATAGAGAGAAACTATAGAGAGAGAGAAGAAGAGTATTCTGCTACTTAACTACTTCCTTACTTCAGCTCTTCTTTAAAACGGTAAGGGGTGTTATTCTTTCTTATTCATGAAGAGAACTGTTGTTATTCCATTTCTTATTATTCTGTTGGAATAACCTGTATACGCGGTCTACCCTATACTTGGTGACATTCTTCTATTATTCTGTTGGAACATCCTGTCTGTGTGTTTTACACCGGACCTGGTTCCGTTTTTATTCTGTTGGAACATCCTGTCTGTGTGTTTTACACCGGACCTGGTTCCATTATTTATTATTCTGTCGGAATATCCTGTCTGTGCGTTTATGCCGGACCTGGTTCCATTATTTATTATTCTGTCGGAATATCCTGTCTGTGCGTTTACGCCGGACCTGGTTCCATTATTTATTATTCTGTCGGAATATTATTATTCTGTCGGAATATCCTGTCTGTGCGTTTACGCCGGACCTGGTTCCATTATTTATTATTCTGTTGGAATAACCTGTCTGTGCGGTCTATCGCATGCATGGTGATTTCTTTTGTTATTCCATTCTTTTTTATACTCAGTTGGTTAAGTTTTGACTTCTATACTCCATGAAATTTGTGGAATATCCTTGATATTTGCGCTTCATCTAGTATCTTTTCATGAAAATATTCTCCTAATCATTCTTGAATTTTACTCCACAAAGCAGTATCATGTTGACAATTTGGACGTTGTTAATTCCTGGATAAATTAATTCTTGAACTTGTTTTATTGAATTCTTATATCATTGTCATCATCCTCATGTTTATAAAATGTTGAAAGTCATCTGTGGCCTGTAGTGCATAGATGGACTTGGTATGATTATGACCAGGGATTATTCGGTATAATCATGACCGTAATGTTACAAATGATGTGGTAAAAGTCCTCATTGGCCCGTAGTGCATTGATGGACAGTTGTTGGCATGATCATGACCATTAATGAATATACGAATATCCTTGGCCGTAGTGCAGGGGTGATTCGATGATGTGGATTATTTTATTAAGCTGAGTCTCAGCGATCACAGTGTTGGAAAATCTTTTAAATCATAAAAGATAGTAGAGTTTATTTTCTACTTGACTCTTTTAATGGATTGCTTGTTCCGCTGCAGTTAAACTTGATGTCTATTATATTTTATCAGTTTAACATTGTTGAAGGCTAATGATAATTTATTCTGCATTATCTTAGTCATAATATTTCTTACTGGGCTAGTTGAGCTCACCCTTTCTTTCACTGTTCTCTTCAGGAAATGAGAACGTAGCTGGGGCAAGTCGGGGAACGGAGTGATGGTCCGAATGATAGTATTAGTTAGTAGTCCTCACTATTCTATGTAATGGTGTGTTAATAAATGTAATGAGGACTCCTTTTGAGTATGAATACTCTCTAGAAGATAATATTTGTATTCAAACTCACAGTTTATGTTTTGTCGTATTGTACACGACAGTTGTATTAGTAAGTTGTATTTGTATTCTGTACTATGTATCTGACGACCCAAGATGGGTGATGTATACCTAATTTTGGGGGCGTCACAGTTGGTATCAGAGCTTAGGGATATGATCCCTGGCTAAGATGTGAGAATAGAACTAGGAGGGGAGAGACGGGGAATTCCTTCGCTAGTATGACCTACCTAAGTTTATTTGCATGGTATTTAATTGGTCGGTCATAATATAAGGATAATATATGACATATCAATTAACTTTTATTTTGTGGCAGTATCTGAAAATGGCATCTGAGAATGTTGAGAATAGCAATGGAGCACAGACGATTATTGATTCACCACATATCAATAATCAGGATAATGTGCATCAGGAAGGTGACAATCCTCATGCAAACAACAACACTGACCAGATGATGAATGATGGAATGTTCAGAGGTTTTATGCAATTCATGCAACAACAGGTGAAAGCGGCTCCTGTCCACAACGTAGGTGGAAATACTGGAAACTCTCAGGCGGTCACCGCTAAACAGTTTAAGGAGCTGGGACCACCGGAGTTTAAGGGAGAACCCAAACCACTTATAGCTGAAACATGGATAAAGCAGATCACCAAGATATTTGATGTCTTGGGTTGCTCCGAGGAGCAAAAGGTTCCCTTTGCCGCCTTTATGTTGCGAGGAGAGGCAGATTACTGGTGGGAATCGATAAAGCGTACTCAACCTGCCGCACTGAAGATGTCTTGGGAGAAGTTCCAAGAGCTGTTTAACGACAAATACTTTCCCGAGAGTATTCGTCACATGAAGGAGGTGGAGTTCATCAAATTGGAGCAGAATAATATGACCGTGTCGCAGTACGAGGCAAAATTTGCGGAGTTATCCCGGTTTGCGTCCCACCTGGTGGATAATGAAGAAAGAATGACGCGGATGTTTTTAAGAGGTTTGAAGCCGGAGATACGTCAACATCTTGTTTCTCATAAACTGTGTTTGTATTCAGATGTTGTGAATAGGGCTCAGTTAGTGGAGCGCGATAACGAGTCAACGCAACCAAAAGAGAGCAGTCGGCAAAATGATAATACCAGTGAGAGCAGTCATCGAAGCGGTGACAACAAGCGTGGAGGGAATCAACAGGCCAGAAATGGTAACCACTTCGGTGGTAATCAGGGCCAAAACAATAAGAATGGGCATTTCAAGAAGAGGAGATTCAACAATGATGGAAAGACGTCAGCACCAGCACCTGTCGTTAAGGAAGGAGAACGACCACCTATCATATGTTTCAAATGCGGAGGGGAGGGGCACATCAGTCCAAACTGCGCGATGCCGTCCAAAGCATGTTATAATTGTGGAAGAGAAGGTCATTTAGCCCGATTTTGTCGTTTACCGAAGACAAATTCAGCTAGGATGGAGGCACCAAAGGCCGTCCCAGAAAAGTCAAAACCGGTTGTGCAAGGGAGAGCGTTTGTTGTGAACTCCCAGAGAGCAAGGAACCCGAATGAGGTCATCACGGGTAAGCTTATCATAAACTCTAACGAAGTCTATACTTTATTTGATACCGGTTCTACCCATTCTTTTATTTCTCCTACTTGCGCTCATCGATTAAATTTGATTCCGGAGAAATTAGACTTTGACTTAGCAGTTGAAACTCCATTGGGAGAAACCTTCATTACATCCACGGTTTATAAGTCTTGTTTGGTTCAAGTTGGTACCCACACATTACCTGTCGATCTTATTTCATTAAAAATACTTGCATTTGACGTGATTCTAGGGATTGATTGGTTAACTACTCATCATGCAAAAATTGATTGTTTTCGTAAGGTTGTTAGCTTTCATATTCCTAATCGACCTATTATGCGAATTCAAGCAACCAAACCATTAAAATCAATCGCTGTCATCTCAAGCCATAAAGCTATTCGTTTATTGAAAAACGGATGTCAAGCTTTCTTAGCTCATGTCACAGATCTAAACAAAAATACGTCAGCTTTGAATGATATTTCTATTGTTAATAAATTTCCTGACGTATTTCCCGAAGAACTTCCTGGCCTACCCCCAGAGCGTGAAATTGAATTTTGTATCGACCTTGAACCCGGTACAAAACCCATTTCCAAAGCCCCATATCGAATGGCTCCTATTGAACTTCAGGAGTTAAAGACCCAACTGCAGGAATTGTTAGACATTGGTTTTATTCGTCCTAGTACTTCTCCTTGGGGTGCTCCTGTTCTGTTCGTGAAGAAGAAAGATGGGAGTATGCGACTTTGTATTGATTATCGGGAGTTGAATCATGTCACCATCAAAAATAGGTACCCATTGCCACGTATTGATGACCTGTTTGACCAGTTGCAAGGAGCACAATTCTTTTCAAAGATCGATCTTCGTTCTGGATATCATCAGCTGAAGGTTAGAACTGAGGATATTCCAAAGACGGCTTTTAGAACTCGGTACGGGCATTATGAATTCTTAGTTATGTCTTTTGGATTGACTAATGCTCCTGCTGCCTTCATGGATATGATGAACAGGGTATTTAAGGAATATTTGGATCACTTTGTGGTCGTCTTTATCGATGACATCCTTGTTTATTCCAAAAGCCGTGAAGATCATGAGCAACACTTGAGGCTGGTACTCCAAAAGCTTCGTGAATACAAACTTTATGCCAAGTTGAAGAAATGCGAGTTCTGGCTGGAAGAGGTAGCATTCCTTGGGCACGTAGTATCAAGTCGTGGAATATCTGTTGACCCGGCAAAGATTGAAGCTATTCAAAGCTGGGAGCAACCTAAATCAGTGACCGAAGTACGTAGCTTTCTCGGTTTAGCTGGTTATTATCGGAGATTCGTGGAAGGATTTTCTCGAATCGCTACTCCATTAACTCAGCTGACTCGAAAAGATACAAAGTTCGGTTGGAGCGAAGAATGTGAGCAGAGTTTTCAAGAACTCAAGAGGAGACTCATTTCAGCACCTGTTCTAACAATACCATCTGGCTCGGAGGGATTTGTCATCTACAGTGATGCTTCGAGCAAAGGGTTGGGATGCGTTCTCATGCAACATGGAAAAGTCATAGCCTATGCATCAAGACAACTCAAGGAATATGAGAGGAATTATCCTACTCATGATCTAGAGTTGGCAGCTGTTGTCTTTGCACTTAAAATTTGGAGGCATTACTTGTATGGGGAGAAGGTGGAGATCTTTACGGATCATAAAAGCCTCAAATATTTCTTCACTCAAAAGGAACTCAACATGCGACAACGACGTTGGCTTGAACTGTTGAAAGATTATGATCATACCATTCAATATCATCCTGGAAAAGCGAACGTGGTAGCTGACGCATTGAGTAGAAGATCATATGCAAGTACGAGTGCGATATTGTCAACACAAAGACCCATTTTGTGTGATTTGCAAAGGATGGAGATAGAGTTAAAGACTCCAGGGACCCATGTGATGATGACGAATATACGAGTAGAACCGACTTTAATCGATAAAGTTAAAGCTGCTCAAGCTACAGACCTGGAGCTGATGCGTATGAGGAAGAAAGTGCAAGAAGGTGCTATGCCGGAAGCAAGAATCGATGAAGAAGGAATACTTCGAGTCAACTCCAGACTTTGTGTTCCTAACAACCCTGATTTAAAGTATGAAATCATGATGGAGGCGCACAACACACCGTTTGCAATCCATCCTGGAAGTACCAAAATGTATCATGATCTTCGTCATACATTTTGGTGGAGCAATATGAAGAGAGAGATAGCGTTGTTTATCTCAAGGTGTCTAACTTGTCAACGAGTCAAAGCGGAGCATCAAGTACCAAAAGGTCCATTGCAACCACTTGAAATTCCAGAATGGAAGTGGGAGCACATTACCATGGATTTCGTTACCGGTCTTCCTAGGGTTTCTCAAGGTATTGATGCGATTTGGGTCATTGTTGATAGATTGACCAAGTCTGCTCATTTCTTACCGATACGAGAAACTTATACACTTGAACGTCTTGCTCGTATGTACATAAACGAGATTGTAAGACTGCATGGTATGCCAGTATCCATAGTTTCTGACCGAGACCCAAGATTCACTTCACGATTTTGGGTTAGTTTACAAAAAGCTATGGGCACGGAGTTACGATTTAGTTCAGCATATCATCCTCAGACGGACGGACAATCAGAGAGGACTATTCAAACTCTTGAAGATCTATTAAGACTCTGTGTCTTTGACTTCAAGGGAAGTTGGGACAAGTTCTTACCATTGGTGGAGTTTTCCTACAACAACAGTTATCAAGCAAGTATTGGCATGGCTCCATTCGAAGCATTGTATGGAAGAAAATGTCGTTCTCCAGTATGCTGGGATGAGGTGGGTGAAGCAACGTTGTTGGGACCGGAGTTGGTACGTATGACTACAGAAAAGATTCAAACGATCCGACAACGTATAAAAACCTCACAAGATCGACAAAAGAGTTATGCTGATCTTCATCGAAAGGACGTGGAATTTGATGTAGGAGATCATGTGTTCTTACGTGTTGCTCCATGGAAAGGAGTTACGAGATTTGGAAAGAGAGGAAAGCTCAATCCTCGATTCATCGGTCCATTTTTAATCCTCGATCGAGTAGGAACTGTGGCTTATAGACTCGCTTTACCGCCAAGTATGTCTCGTGTTCATAACGTTTTTCACATATCCATGTTACGCAAATATGTGGAAGACCCGAACCACATTATTGAGTTAGAACCGGACGAAATAGCGGAAGATTTGACGTATGAAGAAGTTCCTGTTCAAATCTTGGATAAGAAAGAACATATTCTACGCTCCAAGGTTATACCTCAAGTCAAAGTTTTGTGGAGAAACCACGATGTTGAGGAAATGACTTGGGAGTTAGAATTTGAAATGAAATCAAGGTATCCTTACCTCTTCGACATACCAGGTACGTACCCTAATTTCGAGGGCGAAATTTCATAAGAAGGGGAGGTTGTAAGACCCCAACTTTTATAAATAAAGATGAATTTTCTATAAATATCATTTTTGAATATTATGGAGTTAATTTGATATAATGTTATAGTTGTGGGTAATATTTATAAATTTTGCAAAGTACGCAAGTTGTTATATAATATTCGATTGGTCGGGGAATATTCGTTTTAACAGGGAATATTCGTACAACGACACAATCATTGGTGGACCCCACAACGGAATTATTGTCGGATTGAGAAAACGACAAAAATATTTTATTAAAAATAACGGCGGAAGTTTTACCATTGTTACTGTTGAACTACTCGGTAGTAAAAGTACAGTAATACGTGTGGTTGCATAGTAGCACACGGTATTGATTATTAATGCTTATGTGAAAAGTCACTCAGTTTGATTCCATTATTGTCAGTTAATAATATGAATTATTTAGCGATAATGACGTTTTGTTTTATTCGTATTATTAACGTAATAAAACAGAAACATCTTTTTATATAAAACAAAATACTTTATTAAAGTTATTCTATAAATAGAATATATTATATTTTATTTAAAAGATTTTTCTTTAAATATGGACCGTCAGATTAAAGTAATCAATCTGGACCGTTCATGGATTAGTTACTATGCATTCTATTTTTCTATAAATAGCAGCTCATTCCTTCATTATTTCTTACGAATTCACTGAACTCTAGAGAGAGAAACTATAGAGAGAAAGAAGAAGAGTATTCTGCTACTTAACTACTTCCTTACTTCAGCTCTTCTTTAAAACGGTAAGGGGTGTTATTCTTTCTTATTCATGAAGAGAACTGTTGTTATTCTATTTCTTATTATTCTGTTGGAATAACCTGTATACGCGGTCTACCCTATACTTGGTGACATTCTTCTATTATTCTGTTGGAACATCCTGTCTGTGTGTTTTACACCGGACCTGGTTCCGTTTTTATTCTGTTGGAACATCCTGTCTGTGTGTTTTACACCGGACCTGGTTCCATTATTTATTATTCTGTCGGAATATCCTGTCTGTGCGTTTACGCCGGACCTGGTTCCATTATTTATTATTCTGTCGGAATATCCTGTCTGTGCGTTTACGCCGGACCTGGTTCCATTATTTATTATTCTGTTGGAATAACCTGTCTGTGCGGTCTATCGCATGCATGGTGATTTCTTTTGTTATTCCATTCTTTATTATACTCAGTTGGTTAAGTTTTGACTTCTATACTCCATGAAATTTGTGGAATATCCTTGACATTTGCGCTTCATCTAGTATCTATTCATGAAAATATTCTCCTGATCATTCTTGAATTTTACTCCACAAAGCAGTATCATGTTGACAATTTGGACGTTATTAATTCCTGGATAAATTAATTCTTGAACTTGTTTTATTGAATTCTTATATCATTGTCATCATCCTCATGTTTATAAAATGTTGAAAGTCATCTGTGGCCTGTAGTGCATAGATGGACTTGGTATGATTATGACCAGGGATTATTCGGTATAATCATGACCGTAATGTTACAAATGATGTGGTAAATGTCCTCATTGGCCCGTAGTGCATTGATGGACAGTTGTTGGCATGATCATGACCATTAATGAATATACGAATATCCTTGGCCGTAGTGCAGGGGTGATTCGATGATGTGAATTATTTTATTAAGCTGAGTCTCAGCGATCACAGTGTTGGAAAATCTTTTAAATCATAAGAGATAGTAGAGTTTATTTTCTACTTGACTCTTTTAATGGATTGCTTGTTCCGCTGCAGTTAAACTTGATGTCTATTATATTTTATCAGTTTAACATTGTTGAAGGCTAATGATAATTTATTCTGCATTATCTTAGTCATGATATTTCTTACTGGGCTAGTTGAGCTCACCCTTTCTTTCACTGTTCTCTTCAGGAAATGAGAACGTAGCTGGGGCAAGTCGGGGAACGGAGTGATGGTCCGAATGATAGTATTAGTTAGTAGTCCTCACTATTCTATGTAATGGTGTGTTAATAAATGTAATGAGGACTCCTTTTGAGTATGAATACTCTCTAGAAGATAATATTTGTATTCAAACTCACAGTTTATGTTTTGTCGTATTGTACACGACAGTTGTATTAGTAAGTTGTATTTGTATTTTGTACTATGTATCTGACGACCCAAGATGGGTGATGTATACCTAATTTTGGGGGCGTCACAACTTTTACCAAACAAACGAAGTAAAGTAAAAAAAAAGTACATTTAAAATAGTATTTGATTTGTGATGGTGATTGTCTCCGTTGAGCAGTGAATTAAGAGAGGTAAAGTAAAACGATTATTAATAATAATAAAAAGATATAAAGGAATATGTAAATGATAATAATTGATAGGTCTAGAATATTTTCTTGGTTGACCCAACTAGCCCAATGGTTAGAGTAAATAATAATAATACTTTCAATGGTGAGAGTAAACTCTTTTTATGGAACAGATAAATACAAATTATATAATAATAATAATAATAATAATAATAAATATAAATAAACAAACAAAAACAATAATAAACGAAAAATAACTAAAGCCACATTGAAAACATTAACGATAATTATAACCGATATATTTATTCATTTTTTTGAGCCAAGTTTGTAGTTATCCTAATATTAATAGCAAACTAAGTTATTAACTATAAAAAAAAATCATATGCAGAATAATCAACAAATTTAAAATAATTATATGTAAAATTAAACGGCGTTTGGTGGCTTCTAATTTTTTGTCAACTTGTAAAAAATAATGCATATCAAAACGACGTCGTTTTGATACACAGACAAAAAAAAGAGCTGTGAGCCATTGAATTTTTTTTTTGATGTGTTGTCAACCCCACAACAAAACTCTCACAAAATTCTCACAGAGAAATCCTCATAGAGGATCCTGATCTCTTCTTATGGACTATTTGTTTACTTCTAAATCTAATCGAATATAGTTTGTTTTATAATTTTTAAATTATAAATACGTATAAATATGTCTGAACGATTTATCTACAAAATTACGACTGAATGATATTTTTATTTAGATATTATCAGACAATTAAAACTTACATTCAATATCCTTCTTGTTTTACTATTGTAAACAATTTTTTTTATCTACAAATTATTTTTTACATATTTTTCTTTTACAAATTAGTCAATAACCGATTTAATAAATATTATTGTAATATTTTATTTTGATTTTATGAACTATAAAATGTTATTAATATTTTTAGTGTTTTATTCCAAAAATTATATTATTAATAGTTTACTCTATTAAAGATTGTTCAAAAGGTTATATTTAATTTTTTTTAGATAACATTGTTTATTTATAATTACATAATAAATTTATTTATAACAGTGCAAAATGTTAATATAGAAAATATACGTATTCAGATGAGTTAGGCAGAGAATTATCAAACACTTTATTTATTTCGTATTCAAAATTTCTACTTCATTCAGCTCGTTCAGATTTTTTTATCTATTCAAAACTTTTAATTCAATTTTATCAAATAACACCATAGTTATTGAAAATTAATCTAAACTTATTTTTTTTTCATTTTTCATTTACTCTTTCTCCCTAGCATATAGTCTTTACTTACCTTTATTAAATTACAAAGATATAATTCTACCAAATTTTAAAAATCTCTCTTTTTATCTTTTATTATTATATAAATTGATTCATAAGAAATATTAATTAATAATTTAAAAAGTTACAAACATGCATGCATCTAGGCCTGACAAAATATAGTTACGATTGATTTTGTTTTATAAAATTTGGTTATAATTCCATTTAAAAACTAAAATCACATTACTTATTTTTAATATGGGTTGTGTGGATTGGAACTATATAGTTATGGGTAAAATATAGATCAACCCATATTTCAAATTTCAAATTTATCATTATTATGGTCCAATTAAATACATTATTTATGATATTTAATTTTTATATTCATTCTCCTTCTATCTAATGTTTTATACATTCTTCATCTCTCTAAACAAAATTTATACACTCTAAAATTTTTAGATTTTCTCTCTAAAATTTTTGTACACTTGTTTTCTCTAAAAATTCTTATATGCTAATTTATATATATATATTTTCTCTTTCTAAAATTTTTATACTATCTCTCAAATTTTTGAATAATTTATGTCAAACTACTTTGATTGAATTTGGAGAGTTTCAAAGTATAGATTAGTAAAAAAAAGGCTTCTATGACCTTGCGCTGCTGAATGGGAAAGTGAATGACTATTGAGATAATTTTACTCCCGCATTGCACAACACAAAAAATACACTCATTTCAATTATTATTATTTTTCTTATTAGTTAATTTTTGATAAATTGAAATAATTTCTTTTACTTTAATTAGTATAATAGTTTGTATAGCAAATTTATGTCTTGGTGGTTAAGACTTATGTAATGTGATCTACATGTATCAAGTAATTGAGATTGATTGGTTCTTGATATTGTAATAGTAAATGACCTATTTTAATTACAAATTTGTTATTTTAAAAATTAAAATATATTCACATTAAATTTCCAATTTTAAAATTTAAGTAATACACACACATACAATTATACATATAACTTTGATATATATATATATATATATATATATATATATATATATATATATATATATATATATATACCAGTAAAGTTGACTCTCTTTAGAGTTTAGAACTACTAATATATCAGTATAGCCCTCTAATTTCAAATCAGACCCACCATAAACAAGAAACACATTTTTAGTTATTCTTAATACTATATGTTGATGATATACTATTTATTGTGAATAATATACGAATGCTACAATCAATAAAGATTTTGATGTCTAAATAATTCTTCAGGAAAGACTTGGAAAAGCATCCTATGTTTTTTGAGGATAAAGATCTATAAAATAGATTCAAATGGTATTTTTATTATCTCAAGGAACGTACATTGATTCAATACTAAAGAGGTTTAACATGAAAAACTCTAAGAGATGTCTCATACCGATGAGTCACGTAGTGCATCTATCTAAGAAATTATCTCCGAAGACACCTGATAAGAGAGACTACATAAGTAAGATCTCTTATACTTCGACGATAAGATCTATCATATATGTGATGATATGTACTAAACCTGATGTTGTTTTATGCAATTAATGTGACAAGCAGATCAATATCAGTTCAATCCTGGAGAAGAACACTGGAATGTAGTGAAAAATAGCTTAAAGTACTTAAGAATAACTAATAGGAAATTGTTAAATTCACAATCGAAATTGTTATTTCTACAACAAAAGTGTCGTTATAGATCCTATAGCAACGAGTTTCACCGTCAATATACATTTATAGCGACACTTTTGTTGTGTAAATAACAAAAGAGTTGTGAATTTAACAATTACCTAACTAATAATGTGTTTCTTGTTTATGAATTATGATGAGTCAGATTTGAAACTAGGATTATAATGATATATTATTGTTAGCTGTACGTATATTTCTAAGGGTTAAATACATTTATGTCCCTCAAAGTATAACCACTTATACACTTGTGACCCTAATATTTAAAATCTTATATTAACATACTCTAAGTCTCTAAGTACACTTAAGTAAACAAAAGTGACCCCAAAAAATTTCCCGACCAAAAAAATATATGAATGCTGACGTGTCACCAAAAATACATATTTTTATAATTTTCAACGTATTCCACTGTAAGACCCCGAATTTTTTGAAATAAAAGTATTCAATTTTTCTATTTAGTAAATGGTTAAATTGATAAAAGTTTAAAGTTAAGGGTGATATATGAATTTTTTTTCAAAATACACAAGTGGTTATAAAATATTCATTGTTGTCGGGGAATATTCGTTTGGTCGTGGAATATTCTTTCTGTCGGAGAATATTCGTACGACGGCGCATCCATTTGTGGGCCCCATAACAGAATAACTGTCGGATGAAGAAAATGACAAAATTAAGTTTTTATAAATAGCGGCGTAATCGTTACCGTTAACACTGTTGGAATACCCAGTTGGTAAAATAAAGTAATACGCGTTGTATTACACAGTATTTTTGAATTATTGATTCTTACGTAAGAAGGCACTACTCAATAATTGTTACAGTAATTACTATTCAATATTTTATTTTATTGATTCAATAATTGCTACGTTGAAATTTTATATTATTGTTGTTCAATAATTGTCACTGCACAATATTTTCCATTATCAGATCAATAATTCATATTATTTGAATAATATTATTAGATAACATTATTGGCAATGTCTAGAAAGTTCTGTCTAAGGAGAGGTTTGGTCATCTAATTACGCGCCAGTAAGGAGAAATCCTTATTGGAAAGCCCCCTCTTTCCTGAGAACGGCCTGGTTGTCATAAATGTGATTCTGTAATATTATTTGTGAATAATTAATTATTGATTATATGATAAGGAAATATTTATTTTATGTGGATATAAATGAGGATATATTTTTGTGGTTAAAAATGAAGGAGTTAATATTGAGGTGTTTTATCTGTATTTTTGTCGGAACGGAAGTATTGAAAATCAAATTAGGGTTTTTGAGATATGTTGCGAGGGTTATAATTTTTAATCCGACCGTTGGATCGTGGTAATATTTGGATATGTTATACATATATAAGTTGAGTATATGCCCACAAATTTTGAACCGTTAAAAATAAACGTATAATTTGTTATGAATTTTACGAAATGACTGGTTCATAAATTGTTGAATTTTCGGAGTTAATCATTTTGGTGGAAAATTCTAGAATTGGTGGGCTCCACTTGTGGTTGGTGAAGAAATGTACTGAGATTTTTATTCAAATGTGGTGGATGGGAATTGTAGCAGGTAAAGCCATCAAGTTGCAGGTTAAGTCTGCTTCGGCGTGCTAACATTTTCCTATAAATAGAGGGCTAAATTAGAATTAAAAATCACACCAGGAACATAAGTTTTCTCTCTTTTTCTCTCAAGATTATTGAGTGTATTTTGTGAGTATTTAGATACTTGATGAGTTGATATTCATCAGTGCAAGTTTTTCTCAGCGTTATATCCGATATCCAGTCAGAAGTGCTGCTCTTTTGAGGTAAGGGATAGTAAGGGATTTTAAGGGTTATTATGTTTTTCAGTTTCGTAATTTTTCTGACGTTCAGAAAATTCTGGAAAAATTTAAAATGATATTTTGATGAGTTTTATTGATTGTGTCCAAAAATGGTGATTTTTGGATGTATAGATTAAGAGTTATGAATTTTATGAGAAAAGACTATTTTAAAAGTAACCGCTTATAACTCCTTGTGGTTAACTCCAAAATTGATGAAATTTTTGTTGGGAGTACATCTATATAATATTAGTGTACTCTGTGAATTTCGAAATTTTTAGATAAAAGTACAATTTATGAATCTTACTCTTGAAATTAAATCCATGTTTTGATGTTATTGTTTTTATTATCATATATAACATTTTTATAATCTTGGTGAAGAAATTTGTCTTTGACTTGAGTGTAAAGATGGGTAGATTATTGGTATAATCATGACTATGGGTTCTCTTTGGCCAGTAGTGCAAAGATGAATTGTGACTAGTATGATCATGACCATTGAATTTATAATTGAATATTTTTAGCTTAAGTGCAAAGGTGAATTGATCAACATGGTTATAATTATGGTTTATATAGATTTTGAAATGATTATATATTTATTTGAGATATGAATATCTTTATCCTGTAGTGCAAAGATGATCTGTTATTGAATATCTTTGGCTCGTAGTGCAAAGATGACCTGTTGTTGAATATCTTTGGCCTGTAGTGCAAAGATGAACTGTTAACGAATACCTTTGGCCCGTAGTGCAAAGATGAATTTATTAGTATGATTATGAACAGGAACTGTGATTTGGTATAACCATGATCTTTGATGTTTCAGGTAAAGACAGGTGATAAAAATTATCTTCGTCTTGGATGCGAAGAGGAATTTAGAATTACAATTATGATTATGAATTATTCATATAATTGTGGAAAGGAACTGTTGATTGATGTTACAGGGATAAAACATTGTTGGTGGACTTTTAATATGGAAAAGATAATTGATTGTATTGTCTATTTGACTCTTCTAATGGATTGCTCGTTCCGCTGCAACTATGGTTGAAAAGTTTTATCATCTACCATATGTTCTAAATCTATGATTTATTACTGATGAAGACTATTGATAATTTAATTATTTTTAGTCATGATATTCTTTACTGGGCTAGTTGTGCTCACCCTTTTGCTTCACAATTCCTTTCAGGTAATAAAAGTGTAGCTGGGTCGAGCGGGGAAACAAGGGAATAGAACGGTGGTCTCTAACTGTGGAGTTCTCCCTAAACAGTATAGACAAGTGTGTTGTATACATCTTTCAGTAGTTATATTTGGTGAATCATATAGGGAGAGGCGAACCCAACGTTAGAAGAGTGTTTTGCCACTATCATACAAGATGTCTAATGACATACAACCTCGTGTCATCATAAGACAGGGTTGTGCTCATCCACTTGCTGAGTATATATACGAGCACTACCTATATAATCTTGGTGTTTGTTTGAAGTATAATTCTCAATTAGAGACAGTGGAGATAATGATAAGTCAAGAGAAGACTCACCATTGGGAAGAATATGATAGTAATCTTCTCGTTTTTCTTTGGGGTCTATTGGGTCAACCAAGGATAATTCTGTGGCTATATGATATCTATCACAATCTAGAAGCATGGCCTCCCATGTACGAAGGTTTCCTTGAGCACTTCCCAAAGATTCTAATTTCTAAAACAGTTTTTGACTATACCTTTATGTAAGGTGTCATTGTGAGGTGTTGTCCACAGTTGGGATAAGAGTCACAGTTAGTATATATTTGTATCCAAACTCACAACATATATGTTGTTGTATTTTGCACGATATTTGTTGTAATAAAGTTGTAGTTGTTTTCTGTACCATGTATTTGGCGACTCAGAATAGGTTGGATGGAATGGAACTATTTTGGGGTTATCACATCCACTATATTTTACCATTAAAAAAAGTAATACATATATATACCCCCATTTTCTCATTTTAATCCACTGACAGCTTCTTTGAACAAACCTGTGAAGCAAAAATCACAAATACACATTTCTTTCTCCTTCAAAACGAATAAATATGGCTGAAATAAATTTAGGAAAAATAAAAAACAAACAAATCCTATAAATCAAACACCCATCAACAACGACAATAATTCGGAGAAACACAAACCAATACATTTTAAAAAAAATTCATCAACATGAAACTATAATCGGAGAGACCCAATTCATTTTTAAACAAATTTTTGAAGAAAAAATCCTGAAATCACAAACTCAATTCGTTTTTGAACAAATCTATGAAACAAAAATTGCAAATACAGAAACCCATTACGCTAATGAAGAAATTAATGAAGGAGAAAAAGAAGATGAAGAGCCACAAACCAAAATCATCAAGCTAACATCCATAGAGTGATTGTTGCTAAAATTGGATGACTGAGATTTGGAATCGGAGAGACCCAATAAATTTTTAAACAAATTCTTGAAGAAAAAACCCCGAAATCACAAACTCAATTCGTTTTTGAACAAATCCATGAAGCAAAAATTGCAAATATAGAAACCCATTACGCTAATGAAGAAATTAATGAAGGAGAAAAAGAAGATGAAAAGTCACAAACCAAAATCCTCAAGCCTAACATCCATAGAGTGATCGTTGTGCTAAAATTGGATGACTGTATTTGAAATCATAGACCTTAGTCATTCATGTCGAATAGTACTTTGAATTAGTTAGGTGTTGACTTTGCCAGCAGTGGCGGAACTAGAACATATTTTCAGGGGGGGTCAAAATACATCAATAAAAAAAATTTATTTATGAGAGACTTGCCCCATCCAAAAAAACAGAGATTTTATTTTGGGTTCTTTTTTCTCATCTTCTTGTTTTTCTTTTTTCTTTTTTATTTTTTTTATTTTGGGTTCTTTGTTTTTTATCTTTTTCATGTCATGTATAGCATCACAGGAGTTCAACAAATTTCTTAGCATTCATCTTATAAGCCAAATGAGTTGAAATACTAGCTTATTCTGGTTTATAGAACAGACAAGAAGGTAAAAAAAATGCTTTAAAACATAAGATTAAAATGGAAGAACGAAAATCCCAATTCCCAAGCATGAATGACATTAGGCTCCATAGAACAGGTGAACAATTAAATAAATAAGAAACATAGCAAGGACCAAAAGCTAAAAAGTAGAAATCATTTCTTGAATTTCAATTTTGTAATAAAATTATAAATTAGTCAAATTACTTACCAAAGTCTAAAGCACTGAAGCAATGGAGGCGTGGAAGCAGACGGCGGCGGGCGGAGTAGTGGCGGCGCCGGCAGAGGCAGAGGCAGTCGGCAGGAGGAGGCAGACGCAGTCAGTGGCGAAACTCGGAAGAGGGAAGAGGGAAGAGACCGAGACGAAGAGAGTGAAGTGTAGAGAGAGAGAGGCGGAGATGAGGGACTGAAGACCTAATAAAAAAAATTAATTTTTTTTAATGAAACGACGTCGTTTCATGTTACTTAAAAAAAATAAAAAATAAAAACAGATCTGTGCAATTGTGTTGGTGTTGCAGTTGGAGAAGAAGTGAAGAACCAAGACTGCTCGCCGGCGCTGGTTGGCTTAGTGGCTGCCGGCTGCCCCTTGCCCCTCTACTAGCTCCGCCTGGATCGCCACCCTACCGGGGTCAACTGCCCCCCCGCGTCCCCGCCTAGTTCCGCCTCTGTTTGCCAGAGTTATTAGCTATGGCTCCCGCCTCTCACCGTGAAACATTGCGGCATGTAATATATACGGATGAGAAAGAGAGATTTAGAGAGAATGGGAAGTAACTGAGTCAAATAATCCAAATTAAGAAAGTTTGTGGAAGTGAAAAAGAGAAAGGAGAAAGTGGATTAGATTAAAAAAATGGGTATAAAAATGTATTACTTTTTTTTAATGGTAAAATACCGTGAATTGAAAATTATAAAAATATTCATTTTCGGTGGCACGTCAACATTCAGATTTATTTTTTGGCCGAAAATTTTTTTGGGGTTACTTTTGTTTACTTAAGTGTACTTGGAGTATGCTAATGTAAAGTTTTAAACATTAGGATCATAAGTATAAAATGAGTCATACTTCGAGAGACATAAGTGTATTTAGCCTTATTTTTAATAGGGCTGAGCAAGTAACTAAATTAAAACTAAAACAGCACCAAAAATCGCACAAACCGCACTAACGATTCCGGCGTATGTGGCGGTTTTAAGTGGGTTGAAAAATCAATATTAGGGTTTCGGTTTAGTTACTAACCAAAATCGCACGTATAAAACAGAAACCAAACCGCACCATGAAAATTAATGAATTATACAATCCTATTATATGATGATGTTTCAATTAACCCTGTGTAATGAGCCTCCCATGAAAATTAATTAAGCTACTAATTCTGAATTTGGATGGTATCGATCTGTTAGTTTTTGATTTTATGATGTTTTGAATGATGACTAATTTAAGTATATTAGACGTGTACATGGTCTATTATAATATTATTAAATATGCATGGATTATGGTTTACAATTGTTTATAATGGTTTATAATGTTATAATATGCATGAGTTATGATTATTTATATAACAACCTATATTTGCATTTATATTGATTACTGATATCTTTAGTTGGTAAGTTGGAATGGTTTAAAATCCTTTTAAATTTGAATTGGAGTTTATTAAAGAAGATTTGAATTGAAATTTATTAAGAAAGATTTGAATTGGAGTTTATTAAGGAAGGTTGGTATTCTAAGAAATCTGATTTGGTTTTAAAATGTCTATCTATTAAGGAAACATGTATTAACAAATCCTATCAATCTCCTTTAATCAAGTATGGATAAAGATTTATATTTATGACTCCTGATATTGTGGTATTCTTTATAACTGACAAGAAATATATATATCTTGAATAAATCAGTTTATTGGAATCATGTATTTTCAACTGGACTAATCATTTGTGCTATTAAATATATTATTCTCGTTATGTATATAGATCTTGGATAAATCAGTTTGTTAGAATTATGTGATCCAACTGGACTAATCTTGTATGACAACTTATTTTATTTGGACTCTTATTATATCCTTGATTTACCAAATCTGTTGGTCTCTTTAAATGCTAAAATCATGGGGTATACCAACTGTGATATGAGTTTTCTATTCTATCTTATGTTCATATCCGTTGGTCAATATTAGTAGCTTTAATTATAGGATTTAAATCATCTGATTTCTTGCTATGAGATTTAAATCATCTAGTTTGTTGCTAACTAATTTTATAGTCGTTGAGTATCTTTTTATATATAGTCTTATTTTCAAGGCTAAGGTGGTAGAGATACAAGAAGCTAATTCACGGTGCTATACAGAGAAGAATCCTATTGAGAGCTATTCATTGTTTATTTCCAGCTATTCATTGTATTGTCTTTAATTCTTTGTGGCTGGAAAATAAGAAGTCTATTATAATTTCTTCTATTATATTCAAAGTTCAAGTCTTGTTTGGCTTGGTCTATCTAGCAGTAGATAGGATCTGTTTAAAGAGAATTTTTCAAGGTTGCAAAGGAGCAAAGGTCTCAGTGGTGAGAAAGGTTACAGAGGTGCAAGGGGGCAGTAGTGTCCATCAGTGTGAAGCTACTTTGAACAGGGAGTTCTTTTATTTGTATTTAATTGAATATTAAGTTTAATAAAAATAGTCTCCAATCCTAGTTGGGATTGGACGTGGATTACGCCACTAGGTAGAGGATAGGGGCTGAACCACGTAAAAATCTTGGTGTGATTTTTACTTTTGTTTATCTCTTTAACTGTCATTCACGTTCAACATTTTTTTGTTATTCACGCCAATATCTAGACACTAAAGCAGACAGGTCTAGCTGTCTGATAATAAGAAACGAAGAACATAAGCTAAAGCAGACACTAAAGCAGACAGGCGTAGCTGTTTGAATTATACCTGTTGCAGAAAATTTAAAAAAGTTTTGACCGTTTGTCACTTTTAGCTTAAACACCTATTCACCCCCCCTCTAGGTGTGCACATACATAAAATTACATTTGGTATCAAAGCAAGGCTCTACTAATATTGATCGTTGCAGGTCGTTAGGGAAGATCCTATGGCACACCTAAACTTTCAAGAAGGCCAGTCCACAAGTAGGCCACCGCTATTGCTAGGATGTGAAAACTTCAATTTTTGGAAGTTCAGAATGAAGATCTATCTGAACCGTGACCCATGGGAATGGTGGGTAGTCGAAAATGGACCAGTCATTCCGCGACATGATGATGGCAAGCCAAAGAATCTCATGGAAATGGACTCA
This sequence comes from Panax notoginseng, assembly GCA_016801055.1. Taxonomy (NCBI): domain Eukaryota; kingdom Viridiplantae; phylum Streptophyta; class Magnoliopsida; order Apiales; family Araliaceae; genus Panax; species Panax notoginseng. The sequence continues at coordinate 11,518,003 of CM029020.1, forward strand.
AATGAATTGTATATGGTATCTTATAATTCCAAGGCCATGAATACACTTTTAAGTGGCATGGTTCAGTCAGAGATAGATAAATTATTTTCTTGTACTACGGCTAAGGAAATTTGGGACACAGTTATCATGAGCCATGAAGGTACTACTAAAGTGAAGGAGGCCAAGCTGAGCATGCTAATGCACGAATACGAACTATTCAAATTAGAGAAAAATGAATCAATTAGAGATGCACAAGCAAGGTTCCTTACTCTAATGAATTCTCTAAGCATGCTCGGAAGAAAGATTGATCAAAAAGAAATCAACCGAAAGCTTCTTAGAGTCATGCCAAAGTGATGCGCACCAAAGGTTACTACACTTCAAAACTCAGTCACAATCAGCACAATGGAAACTCTTACCTTATTTGGAGAACTTGAAGAGTTTGAAAACCAACTAAAATTGTATGATGAAGAAGATGAGGCACCTAAGAAGAAGACCTTGGCTCTACAAGTTGAAAGCTACATAGAAGGCAATGATGAAGATTTTGATGAAGAAATTGAAATGCTCTCAAGAAAACTCGAGAGACTACTTCAAAGAAAGAAACAAAGGAAGAATCAAAAAGGTAGCTCAACTCCAATGAGCAAATCCAAAACAGAACAAGATGAAGAAATTGACCAATTATGTTTCATGGGACTAGAAGACGATGATCAACTTGAGGTAACGAATTTTCATGAAAATTTTGAAATATCTACATTTGATTATCTTGCTTTGCTAAATAAAAATCAAAAGCTTAAAAAGAAAACTGCTTATTTTAAGAACTGCGTAAATGAGCTAATGAATGAAGTTGAATTACTTATTGAAGAAAAGAAAGAAAACGAATATCTTACAAATGAAAATCAAACTTTAAAAGAAAAATTAAAAATGAGAGATGTATGCATAGATGCTTTTAATGATGGAAAAATGATGAATATGCAAAATGATGATAATGTAACAAATGCAGAAATAACATCTTTAAAAAATGATCGTGCTAAATTTGTGCAAGGAGAAGAGAACCTAAATGTTATGTTAGGGGCATAAAGGTCTAGTCTTGATAAACAAGGAATTGGGTATAATCCTATTAAAAATGTAGAAAATAAGATTAATACTAATATTAGAATGATTAATAGTAAATCAAGGCATAAATCACTTTATTGTTCACCATTTGTTACTTATAAAAAATGTGATTTTAAAGGTCATTTTGATTCTAATTGTAATAAAATTAGAATAAAATAAATTTGGGTAAAGAAAAGTTGTGACGCCCCCAAAATAGGTATACATCACCTATTCTGAGTCGTCAAATACATGGTACAGAATACAAATACAATCGTTAATATACGACAAGAGAGTTGTGAGTTTTAATACAAATACTGTCTTCTAGACAATATCCACTCTCAGAATAAGTCCTCGTCACATTTATTGTCACACTATTTAACAGAATAGTGAGGACTACTAATACTATCATCTGGTCCATCACTCCGTTCCCCGACTCATCCCAGCTATATTCTCATTTCCTGAAGAGAACAATGAAAGAAAGGGCTCACTCAACTAGCCCAGTAAGAAATATTATGACTAAGATAATGCAGAACAAATTATCAATAGCCTTTAACAGTGTTAAACTGATACAATATAACAAATATCAAGTTTAACTGCAGCGGAACAAGCAACCCATTAGAAGAGTCAAGTAGAGAATAAAATCTACTATCTTCTATGATTTAAAAGGTTTTTCATGACTTTTATCGCTGGGACTCAGCTTAAAAAAATAATCCACATCATCGAATCACCCCTGCACTACGGCCAATGATATTCTTTAGTATCACGACCATAATTATCTATGCACTACGGGCCAAGAATATTTGTGTATTCATTAATGGTAATGACCATGCCAACCACTGTCCATCAATGCACTACGGGCCAATGAGGACTTTTACCACATTATTTGTAATATTACGGTCATGATTATACCGAATAATCCCTGGTCATAATCATACCAAGTCCATCTATGCACTACAGGCCACAAATGACTTTCAACATAATATAAACATGAGGATGATGACAATGATATAAGAATTCAATAAAACAAGTTCAAGAATTAATTTATCCAGGAACCAATAACGTCTAAATTGTCAACATGATACTGCTTTATGGAGTAAAATTCAATAATGCTCTGAAGAATATTTTCATGAAAAGATACTGGATGAAACGCAAATATCAAGGATATTCCACTAATTTCATGGAGTATAAAAGTCAAACCTTTAACCAATTGAATATAATAAAGAATGGAATAACAAAAGAAATCACCATGCATGCGATAAACCGCACATACAGGTTATTCCAACAGGAAAATAAATAATGAAACCAGGTCATGCGTAAACGCACCGACAGGATATTCCGACAGAATAATAAATAATAGAACCAGGTCCGGCATAAACGCATAGACAGGATATTCCGACAGAATAATGAATAATGTAACCAGGTCCGGCGTAAAACGCACAGACAGGATATTCCAACAGAATAATAGTAAAGACGAAACCAGGTCCAGCGTAAAACGCACAGACAGGATATTTCAACATAATAATAATAAAGACGGAATAATAGAAGAATGTCACCAAGTATAGGGTAGTCCGCGTATACTGGTTATTCCAGCAGAATAATAAAGAATGGAATAACAGAAGTTCTCTTCATGAATACAAAAGAAAATAATACTCCTTACGAGTACAACAAATAATATCCCTTACCATAAAAAAAACTTGATATCGGAGTAGTGAAGTAGCAGAATACTTTTCTTCTTTCTCTCTACAGTTTCTCTCTCTAGAGTTTCAGTGAATTTGTAAGAAAATAATGAAGGAATGAGCTTCTATTTATAGAAAAATAGATTGCATAGTAACTAACTCATGAACGGTCTAGATTGATTTACTTTAATCTGACGGTCCATATTTAAAGCAAAATCTTTTAAATAAAATATAATATATTCTATTTATAATCTAATAAAACGAATAACTTTATAAAAGATTTTACTATGCAAACACTATGCAGGCACTATGCAAACACTATACATAATAAAATATAATATATTCTAATTATTGTCTAATAAAACAGATAACTTTATAAAAGTATTCTGTTTTATATAAAAAGCTTTTCTGTTTTATTACATTAATAATTCCAATAAAATAAAACTGAGTGACTTATCACGTAAGCATCAATAATCAATACCGTGTGCTACTATGCAACCATGCGTATTACTGTACTTTTACTACCAAGTAGTTCAACAGTATTAATGGTAAAATTTTCGCCGTTATTTTCATAAAGTATTTTTATCGTTTTCTCAATTCGACAATAATTCCGTTGTAGGGTCCACCAATGATTGTGTCGTCGTACGAATATTTTCTCTTAAAACGAATATTCCCCGACCAATCGAATATTATATAGCAACTTGCGTACTTTACAAAATTTATAAATATTACCCACAACTATAATATTATATCAATTTCACTCCATAATATTCAAAAATAATATTTATAGAAAATTCATCTTTATTTATAAAAGTTGAGGTCTTACAAAAGTGATTTATATGCTACTAACCCGAAGGACCCAAGAAGATTTGGGTACCAAAAAGATAGAGATTATTTATTTGTTTTGTAGGTGTCTCAAGATCAAAAAGGAGATGGATGATTCTTTACCTTGAGAGAGTAAGTTTCCTATAAATTATTTGGCAGAATCTGTAAGTACCTCATGTTGTTTTTTAAATAGAGTTTTAATTATATATATTATTATAAAAACTCTATGGATTTCGTGCTACAAGGGTTCATAACATCATGTCAAATGTTCCATATTTAATACACATGATAATCTTGATATAAGGTTGATGAATATGTTTATATTTTATTTGATAATTTTGACCTAGATCTGTCAAAAGAAGAGGATGGAGACTTTGCAGGAATACAGTTAAGGGATCTGGAATTTGGAAAGAAAATAGCTCAATCCAAACAGCATAAGCCGTCTACATCAGAAGGAAAATCAGATGAACGTGGAAAGCGAACAAATGAAATTAGACAATCTGAGTCATCTGCTTTAGTTGAAAACTCAGACATGCAGACGCCTAAATCCAGACAGCTCGACCCGTCTGTTTTAGAAGGCAATCAGATGAATATTCTGATGTAAAATCTGATATTCCAGAAAGTGAATCAGATGAAAAAATGACCAATGACATCCTTCCAAGAACAATCTGAGTAGTGAAAAATTATCCTCCTAACCTGAGTTTTTTTAAAGACCTCAACATTGGGATGACCAAAAGAAGTGCTATTGAAGAGATTTTTGATTTTGAAAATACAAAATCCAAATCTACACTAAGGAGCACAGCTATCAAGATTTCTACTGGTAACAAGATGTTAATATATAGGTAACAAATCACAAATGTATGATTATATTGTTTACTTGCTATATATGATTTTGTTATAACCTTGCTCCAATGTCATTCTTTGTGCTTAATTTTTTTTCAATTTGAAAAATGGGGTGAGATAACTAATTATATGAATTATTTTTTGTTGATGACAAAGGGGGAGAGATATAACTTGATGATTTATTTATAATGACAAAGGGGGAGAGATATTTGGATATATTTGAATTGATATTGAGATACTATATTGTGTTGGAATATGCAATGATAAAGTCATTTTATTTTGTTCTTTGTTGCATAAATTTAGGGGGAGTCATATACTTAGGGGGAGCATGTTGGTTAAAGTGGTGCATAAATTATCATCATCAAAAAGGGGGAGAATGTTAGTTTTTGATTTTATGATGTTTTGATTGATGACTAATTTAAGTATATTAGACGTGTGCATGGTCTATTATAATATTATTAAATATGCATGGATTGTAGTTTACAATGGTTTATAATGGTTTATAATATTATAATATGCATGAGTTATGATTATTTATATAACAACCTATATTTGCATGTATATTGATTACTGATATCTTTAGTTGGTAAGTTGGAATGGTTTAAAATCCTTTTAAATTTGAATTGGAGTTTATTAAAGAAGATTTGAATTGAAATTTATTAAGAAAGATTTGAATTGGAGTTTATTAAGGAAGGTTGGTATTCTAAGAAATCTGATTTGGTTTTAAAATGTCTATCTATTAAGGAAACATGTATTAACAAATCCTATCAATCTCCTTTAATCAAGTATGGATAAAGATTTATATTTATGACTCCTGATATTGTGGTATTCTTTATAACTGACAAGAAATATATATATCTTGAATAAATCAGTTTATTGGAATCATGTATTTTCAACTGGACTAATCATTTGTGCTATTAAATATATTATTCTCGTTATGTATATAGATCTTGGATAAATCAGTTTGTTAGAATTATGTGATCCAACTGGACTAATCTTGTATGACAACTTATTTTATTTGGACTCTTATTATATCCTTGATTTATCAAATCTGTTGGTCTCTTTAAATGCTAAAATCATGGGGTATACCAACTGTGATATGAGTTTCCTATTATATCTTAGGTTCATATCCGTTGGTCAATATTAGTAGCATTAATTATGGGATTTAAATCATCTGATTTCTTGCTATGAGATTTAAATCATCTAGTTTGTTGCTAACTAATTTTATAGCCGTTGAGTATCTTTTTATATATAGTCTTATTTTCACGGCTAAGGTGGTAGAGATACAAGAAGCTAATTCACGGCGCTATACAGGGAAGAATCCTATTGAGAGCTATTCATTGTTTATTTCCAGCTATTCATTGTATTGTCTTTAATTCTTTGTGGCTGGATAATAAGAAGTCTATTGCAATTTCTTCTATTATATTCAAAGTTCAAGTCTTGTTTGGCTTGGTCTATCTAGCAGTAGATATGATCTGTTCAAAGAAAATTTTTAAAGGTTGCAGAGGTGCAAAGGTCTCAGTGGTGAGAAAGGTTGCAGAAGTGCAAGGGGGTAGTGGTGTCCATCAGTGTGAAGCTACTTTGAACAGGGAGTTCTTTTATTTGTATTTAATTGAATATTAAGTTTAATAAAAATAGTCTCCAATCCTAACTGGAATTGGACGTGGATTACGCCACTAGGTAGAGGATAGGGGTTGAACCACGTAAAAATTTTAGTGTGATTTTTACTTTTGCTTATCTCTTTAACTGTCATTCACGTTCTGCATTTTTTTGTTATTCACGCCACTATCCAGACACTAAAGCAGACAGGTCTAGCTGTCTGATAATAAGAAACGAAGAACATAAGCTAAAGCAGACACTAAAGCAGACAGGTGTAGTTGTTTAAATTATACCTGTTGCAGAAAATTTAAAAAAAAAATTATCGTTTGTCACTTTTAGCTTAAACACATATTCACCCCCTCTAGGTGTGCACATACATAAAATTACACGATCTACATGATCACCATCACCATACAAATCTCATACAATTATCCCTTAATTGTAAAAAATTATTAGACTACACACTGCTTGAGCATATATATGTATATATACTTCATAAATTATATATATATATATATATATATATATATATATATATATATATATATATATTCAATATCTTTTATGGTTAAAAGAATTGAAGTTATTGAAATAAGACAAATCATGAGGCAACCCTCTTGAGTTATCAGCGTGCTTCTGAAACTCGGTGTTGTATGAAATAGTACTGAATATTCTTCCTTGCTGCTTGCTTTTTCTTTTTGAATGTGTAAAACGAGGGATAAAAACTTCGGTGCCTTTGCTTTGATCTCTTTTACAATTTTAAATATTGTGTGATGCTAAATTATTAATTTAAATTGCATAAAATTTTGTTATTTCAATTGGAAACCGCACCGCACGAATCACAAACGATTTCATGTGCGGTTTTGAATTTGTCAAACCGCACCTAAGCGATTTCGTATGCGATTTGAGTTTCAAACCGCATCATGCTCACCCCTAATTTTTAACACCCCACGTAATTAGCGTGTCTCAATACCAATGCGACTAGTAATAATAATAGCAATATATTAAAATCTAGATAGAATGTAAGCAAGAAGTGTTTTTACATTCTCAAAATCAGCTGAACTTAAGACTCCATGAACTCTCATCACACTTCTCATAATACACCTCTTGCCCATAACCAGGCTGCCGCCTATAATAACTTTCGCAGCCATTCCCAAAATCAGCACCCAACGAACTTCCGAAAATATACTCTGCAGCACCTCTCCAAGGCTCGCTTTTGCTTCCTTTATTACCATCTTTTTGAATCACTCCATTGCTCTTCTTGTTTTTCCTATCCAAACAAGGCCAATAACCAAATATACTTTCACAGTACTCCATCCCATCTGAACCATACCCATATTGAGTTTGAGCCACTATTTTCTTGTCGTATTCATATTCATATCCTCCAATTCTTCCATTTCCAGACCCATAATCATAACCAAACCACGGATAATCATTACCATTGTTATACCCTTCAATTTGTTCCCCATAATTCGCATAACATCGCTCCACAAGTGCCCTCTCTTCGTCATCATTGGATTGCATTTCTTCAATCACACCCTCAATAGGCTCCACTTGAGGACTTTTATTGTCATCATTTGGTTTGCTCTCCTCAATTGGTCTAACAAAAGAATCATCATTCCCATAATTGTAACCATTTGGTTTGCTCTCCTTAGTTGGTTTAACACGAGAATCACCATTCCCATAAGGGGAAGGAGTGGAATTATATGAGAAACCACCTAAAGGCAAGCCATTCGATTTTGGGAAGGACGAGGATAACAGATTTGATCCGAGGGAGGAAGGGGTTTGCCATAGGTTATAGTTTGATCATAGCCACCATCATAAGGAGTTGGATCATATTCTACATAGTCAGGCTCATTGAACCCTATGGTATTGTAAGAGATATAATATTGTGTTTGATAAGGAGTTGGATCATACTCTATGACATTAGGCTCATTGGAACTGTACATAGAGTAATTAATTTCAGACCTTTTTGCATAATAAGCATCACAAGAATCAATATCATTAGTGGGATAATAATCTAACAATTTGGGATCGGAAAAATCGTAGGCAGAGTACATAATTTCAGAATAACCATAAGAATTTTCATGCGTTTTGGGGTAATACTCTATTAATTTAGGCTCATTGAGATCGAAATCAGAGTAATTTGGTGAATCTTGAAATGGAACAACATCATAAGCACTATTATAAGGAGTCCAATGATACTCACCGGTTTCACCTTCCAAAAAATTTGAACTGAAGTAAGCCATTGTAGATCAACCAACCTCTAAAAGTCTCTTTAATACATGTCAATTTGTTTCTGGCAAGGGAATTTTTGGTGGGGAAAAACAGAGAAATGTTAGTGATAAGTGTTGCAGGAAAAAATGGCTGGTTTGCAGGGAAACTGAAGTTGAGTAGTGTGTGTTTTCTGTGGGTATGATTATTGATTACCTCAGCCACTTGATGCTTATCTAGATTGGAAAAGGGAAAAGAAATGTGCAACTGTTCGAGTTTGGTGTGGGAATTAGTTTTTAGTCTATTCACACCGGATGAAGATGTCAAATTCATATAATTGAAGGCACGAGGGCAGTACACCTTTTTCAACCACTTAATCCTTACACCAAAAACAGAGTTGCATTCTACCTTGTAAATTCTTTTTAACAAAATTTTAAATATATATATATATATATATATATATATATATATATATATATATATATATATATATATACGGTCTCCTTCTCCAGCGAACTTTATATACGGTCTCCTTCTCCAGCGAACTTTAAACTGCGAACTAAAAACGAACCGATTATAGCGACTGTTTTTTGAGCTATAGCGCCGTCATCATAGCTATGTCGTCAGCTTTGTATGCTACAGCGACGAAAAAACTGTCGTTATAACCGATTCGTTTTTGGTTCGTTATTTAAGATTCGTTGGAGAAAAAGACCGTGTATATATATATATATATATATATATATATATATATATATATATATATATATATATATATATATATATATAGCATGGATACACACTTCATATTCTACACTTTTTTTACCAAAACGAGCCCAATAGTATAGTAAAAGAGAAGCCTATTTTCACTATTTGGCTTCTCTCTCCCTTAATCCTTTTTTTGGGAGTAATTAATGGGAGTAATTAACATGTAATTAACTTTTGTCAATTGACTAATACAATATCGATACGCAGGTTAATTGATTAACTTACCATGGTAACCAAATCCCTTTTCTCCCAAGTTCTGTATGACTCTCATCTCTTCCAAGTTAGAAAATTGTTAGATTAAATAATGTGTCGATACTCAGGCCGGAGGTGATATCTCCTTGTATATTAACACTGTATTAGTCAATTGATCAATTTACAATGAAATTAACTTTATGGTAACCGAATCCCTTTTCTCCCAAGTTCTACAACTCTCATCTCTTCCAAGTTAGAAAATTGTTAGATTAAATACTCTGATCCAAATTTATGAAAGCACTTAGCATGGTAATTCTAATTGAATTTTTTTTTATATCTATGGCTGCTTAAACTTTATTGGAAAAAAGTTACAAATTTCATTAATATCATTTTTAATTAGGTGTTGATGATGCTTCTGTTGAAGGAAAAACAACGCAAAGGACTTGCCCTTAATCCTCATATTACTAATCCAAGTAAAGTTGGAGAATTGTATAACCGAATGTAAACAAACAGTAACAAATAATTCATTGTCACATACGAAAATTTCAAAATAGAAGCTACTAACAATGCACATTTTTGAATCTTCAATACTCGACCATTTAACTGTAACGACATTCTGGATTCTTAGTTTCCATCTCAAAGAAATTATAAAAAAATTACATGTATAAAAGGCTATATGAAACCTGTGCCGTGCAGATGCAGAAGGGCACTATCCTGTTTCCAAAGCATTCCATCACATGGTTAAATTTTCTTCAAGAAATACTACTTAAATCTTCTGTTATTTCTGGAGAAATCAAGAAAACTACAACTAAGATGCTTACCAATTTGTCAATTGTATACCACTTGAGAAATTCAAAGAAGATGCTTTATTTAACTGTTGCAAATCATATGATAAATACGCACCAAAACCAAGCATGAATAGATACATGGAGAATAAGTTCAAGTTCATCACAGAATCACAAAGTCTAAAATGTGTTCCACATTACATCACCGTACATCATGACTTTCAAATCATAATTAAACTACTTGGATGGTATTAAAAAATGATATTGAGAGCAATTAGTTTACTTGACCTGAATCAACCACAGATTGTTGCATGGAGAATAAGTTCAAGTTAATCATAGAATCACCAAGACAAAAACGTGTTTAACATACATTCTTGTACAACACGACATTCAACTAATAATGCAACAACTTGGGTAGTCTGGCAAAAAGATTAAGAACATTTAGTTCATTTGACCAGCCTTGGGAAAGCAGGATACTGTAACCTTAACTATCTATTGCATATTTTTATGCTGTCCAACAAAAAACATGTTTACCAATGACATACTAGCATTTCCCATAAGGCAATTCTTCTCCAAGAGCACATTAACAACCTGCATAGAAGCAAACCGGGAAAAGGCAGACTTAAGAACATTCAACAGAAATAAATTAAGCTACCAGAACACAGGATAACAAAATGAATATTAAATTACTGAACCATCAGAGAGGAAAGAAAATAGTACCTACAATGGTGAGTTCATATCAATGGCTCATCAAGAGGGTGATTCTGTTGCCTGTTGTTTTGGTCTTCTCCGCTCAGGTGGAGGACCATCTCTCTGTCGTACATACCTTTTACTCTCATATTTTGATCGCCTGGGCTGCTTTGGTTGATAAGTAGGGTACTGGCAAGGAATTATTTCCCCATTAATATACTTATCACCTAAAACATATTAAAATAAGTAAGGTCCTGAAATGAGTTTAAAGTAACATTTTAATAAATGCAGATGTAAACCAAACCATAATGTTTTCACCTCCATAGTCTTTGTTTTTCACATCTATGTATGAATCTGGAAGAACCCACAAAACTCCCGGCAATCCTACAAAACATGAAAATGCAAGTAAACAATCAGTGAATCAGTTGTTCTAACTTCCAACACTCGCATGATGAAACTAGTGACTAATATATTATACATACCCTTGAATTTCTCTGATGTTTCTTCGGTTACAGTGCACTGGAATCCAGTATAAGTGGTGGTACTAAAAGCATACATGTTTTTCTTTGCTTCTTCCATGCTGACAAACAGACGTGCGAGCAATTTCAAGGATACAATAAAATCACATAAATAATTGAGCTTGTTTAGATTGAATTAACTTCTATAGAATCTAGACAACTATTACAATTTTCTACATATCATCTACAACAAGAAGAACAATGTATCAGACCAATTTACTAAATATCCCAAGCTTAATTGTTAAAAGATAGGCACCAACACCCCCAAAAACCATGTGCAAAAAAATTCAAAAAAGTAAACAGGAAATCATCCTATTGATAAGTTTCATGCTATAAAACTTGCAACACGCACATTTGAAAAGGGTTCAAGGCTAAAACTTTCAACACAACAACTTCATTACATTCACTAATATGCCTACTTGCCCTTCATTTTAACAAATTACAAAACCTTTCAATTTTTCACCAAATTCCAGTATGAGAAAAACTTGCAAAATTTGGCCAATCAAACCACCCCAACTAATGCCCAGTCAATAGGAAGGAAACAAAAGAAATCAATACAGCAATTTCAAACCCAAATAACAAACCCAATGTGAAATACAGGTAATTTCACATATACATATAAAGATAACCAAATAAATGCATCATATAAGAAATGCCAAGAACTTATAAAGAACTAAAAAAAAAAAGAATAAACCTTCCGAGAACAGTAGCTAAGGTATTGAGGTAGGTATCAATCATTTGTTCCCTGGTGGGAGCAGGGTCCTTAGGAAACTCCATCACGATCAACCAATGATTATAGTCACAGCCCGGTAACATAATCGTCTCTCTAGGTTCGTTGCTGCTACTCCTCTTGGCCGAATAGTCTCCATCGAGGGCAGCCCGTATAAGGGTCCGAGATAGAGAGTAGTTCGGATGCGGCCGGGTCCAGCCGAAGGGTACGGAAGAGGAGCGATATGGGGAAGAGAGATTGAAAAGTGTAGTAGAGGGTTTAGGGAGAGCTTTTGGGGGTAGGGTTTTAGTGAAAAGGGAAAAACTGAGAGTCGCCATTGGAAGTGAACTGCCCAGAGAAATGAAGAAGAAAGATAAGGTGAGGAGGAAAGATATTTTTATTTTATTAGGGGTAAATTTGTCATATTCTCTAATTTTAATTTTTATATTTATATTATAGTTTTTGGTGTGTCGTCTTGGTCTACCAAATAAGTTTATTATTCCCTAAAGTTTTAGTTGATTTTTTAGGAATGTTAAGAAAATACAATTTATTTATATTTAAAATTTTATTTAATTATATAATTTTTTATATATAACTAGTAATATTTTATAAATATGTATAAATAATAGAAAAATAACAATTATTACCAAGAGTATTATAAATAAATAATTATAAAAAATAAATTATATAAGATAAATAGACATTAATTTAAAATTATCTAAAATAGTAATAAAAACATTTATATTGTGATTGAGGGAATATATATTTTTTTTTTTGGGTAAAATACGGGACCACAGCCCAAAAGAAACAAAAAAAAATATACGTGAGTGAGCAAAAGAACAGACTATCATTCACTAGACCTGGTAAACGGGCGGGTCGAAAGTTTGGAGTGATTTATGACTAAATTTTGACGCATTAATGCGTCGAGCCCAAACGGGTCGGGCCAAAATAGCCTAGGTTTTGATATGATGACAAAATAAAGCCCAAAACTCACGTTTTGACGGGCGAGCCGGGCCGGCCCGCGGGCTTGGGCTGATTTTTGCCAGGTCTACCATCCACGAACTGGAAGTTGACCTGATTATCAAATGTCTAATTAGAGCATCTCCAACAGTTTTTTCAATCATTTTGATATATTCAAATAGATGAGTCATATCAGAAAAATTATTCCCAACAGCCTCTTCAACATTAGTCATCAAATCTGTAACCTCATTCTCTTTTCAAAATATTTATGAAAGGCTAAAACCATTTATTTTGTTTGATGTGTTTGATGTATAACTCATTGAATTAAAGAGATTGATGAGGCACAAAATATGAAAGTAGCAAATAATGCTCTTCAAATTGTACGTAGGTCAACAAATTTTAATTTGAAGAATTTTTTTTGCTAATACAGCAGGAGATGCTTTTAGCATTTAGTAAGTCAATCTGTGCATAAAATCATGTTGCACCCGAAAGGACCAATCTCTATCCATAAACTCACAAATTAAACTAAACAAAGTAGGTATTATCAAACCCACCACACCTTCTGAATCTAACTCTAGAATCTCCTTTGTATATCCCAAATTCTAAGCCAAACTCAACCCTCCATAACTCCGCATGACTCACCGAACACCATTCAGGAAACTCCCTAACCATATATGCTCCTCCTTAATTACGAATTAGACAATGAGTTGCAGAGTTGTAGGTTGGAATATAATTTGGAGAATTTGTTATAGGAAGAAATATATATTTTTATGGTACTGGAGGAGTATCATATAATGCTGTTGTCTTGTCTAACAAGAAACTGCCTTTATAAGTGACAAAGTGCTTAATTCTCTTGAAAGGAGCGATGGAAACTAAAACTTGATGTTGGAATACTTAGTAAACCAATTGAAGAATATCAATAAAATGCCCAACTTGTCCTGCTTTAGCGTTTTGAAAGCAGATTTTTTTTCTTTTCCTTTATAAATATTAAAGTTTTATAAGAGTCCCGACTTACTATTTCAAAATTATAGATACATTTTCTTTTATAGTCCCTTTCAAAATTAGAGATATATTTCTATTTTAAGACTATAAAGTGATATAATATTCTTAATTTATTATTACTTTTTCACTTTTATTTTTGATATCATACCACCACAAGGTTCACAACCTAATTCTTACTAATACTAATGTTATATTTGAAAACATAAAATTATTTTTAAAATTTGTCATTTTACATGTATCTCTAATTTTGGAACGTGTGAGTACAAGATTGATTGGTGTCGGAATTCCTACTACAAGGGTACACAATAGGCCGACCAACCTACTCTGGCCTGGCCTGAGCCTGTCAGGTTGATATTAAATATTAAAAATAAAAACTATAAAATATAAACTAATAAAATTTTCTAAAAATAAACTTTTTAATGAAGAACTAGAGCATTTACAGGAAACTAACTTATTATTAATGTTTAACATTAAAAATTAATGTTAAATATTAGTATTTAGAAGAAACTAAATTATTATTAATATTTAATCAACTAACTTTTAATGTTAATATTAAATAATCTAAGTAGTATATTAATTAAATATATTTATAAGAAATTAAGAATGAATAATTAAAACTTTGAAATTTATTAATATATTAATTAAAATTAATGTATCACACCTTACAAATTAAAACTAATGGCTTGGTTGCAGAGGCGGAACTAGGCGAGCGGGGGCAGTTGACCCCGGTAGGGTGGCGGTCCAGGCGGAGATGGGGGGGGGGGGGGCGGGGGCGGGGGCGGGGTCGGGGGGCCAACCGCAACAGGCACCGACGAGGGCGAGCAGGCACTGGCGCACTGCTTCTTCTCCGAGTCTCCGACAGTCCAACTAGCAGCAACAGGTCTGTGTTAACAATTTTTTTAAGGACCATTAAACGACGTCGTTTCATAAAAAAAATAAAAAAAATTGCTAGGTATTCTGTCTCTCCCTCTTTACAGTACTTCACTCTCCGCCCGCCGCTGCCTCTTTAGTCTCTTCCTCTCTTCCCTTCCCTGCTTTCGACAGCCTCAGCCGCCACTACTCCCGGACTACTTCCGACAGCCTCAGCAGTCCGCCGCCGTCGGCCTGCTGACTCTGGTCGGCTACTCCACACGGACCACGCCTCGCCGCCTCGGTCAGCCACTGCTTTGGACCTTTGGTCCAGCCGTCCAGTCCAAGTAATAATAAAGTAATTGATGAATGTATTCTACAATTGATAATTTGATATAACGTGGTTGATGGTTGATTGGTAAACAATTGATGAAATTATTTGACTCTTAGCAATTGATTGGTAAACTGTAAACATGATCACTAACAATGGTAAAAATAAATATTATTTGATTCTTATTGGTGATTATTTTGATTTTTTTAAGTAAAGATGAACAGTTTGTTTCTTGCCCATGTGTTTATTGTATTTTCTCCTTTTTTGATTGGTTCTATTTATTGTTTCCTTAGTTCTATAGAGTACAGATACCCATTTACGATTTAAAAAAAAAATTGTTCCAAAATAATAGTCATTTGTTGATTGTTCTTTTAACAACCTATTAAATTTCAAAGGTTGAATACAGTTGTCTGCTCTCATTCGTACAATCGAAAGAAGTTCTTCAAGTGTCAATAAATAATTTTTTTTAATTGATGTATTTTGCCCCCCCTTAAATTATGTTCTGGTTCCGCCACTGCTTGGTTGCTCATTTTATTTTATTTTATTTTATTCTTACTTAGACAGGCCTAAACTCCTATCTAATTAATTAATTAAGGGTTCTTAACACTAATATACAATAATTATAAAGTATTTACAATAATGCAACACAATGATACGTTGCTAAAGTTACGGAGCATTAACTCCCTACACGTCAGTTACCGACTTTCATATTAATCCCTAACCGGTCCTAAATTCACGCTAATGAAAAAAACAGGCAACTTTGAGATCAGAAAAAACATAGCAACGGAGAAGACGAATTCTTCAACGGCGATGCAACTCTGAGATCGGATAAAATCGGAGAAGATCAACAGCAACTTCACGAGCAACTTCAAGATCAACAACAATTTCACGAGCGACTTCAAGATCAACAACGACTTCAAAATCAACAGCAACTTCAGGATCAGTAACCAGCCTCTGTAACAACTTTGATTGTTGATTGTTGATTGATTCGTTACAGATTTGTATACTGAGGTATTTGAGTTTAAAGTTTATATGCATATAGTTACCCCGTGGTTACTATATACTCGTATATTGGTTACCTTTCTTAAGTTTTTCGCTCTTTAATTGGTCACAAAGTCAGTATACTGACTGTTTTGATTGCAAAATACTTATAAAAATATGTTTTATATTCTAGTTACTAAGAACATATAAATTGGTTACTGTTTATTACTGATTTAGTTACTGTATAATGTTTATTTGGTTGCTGTATAGTTTAAATGTATATTCTAATGATATTTTTTATATTGATGGTTAGTTATTAAATACATTGGTTACCTTCCTGCAACTGTTGGATCTTTAAGTACATATTGATGTTTTTTATATTGTTTATTTTTGCTGTAAATTGCATGAAAAAATATGTTTTATGTTATGGATACTAAGTAAATATATGTTGGTTACTGTCTAATTTAGATTTGGTTAGTATATAATGCTGACTTGATTACTATGTAATATTATCATGGTTACTGCATTATATTACTGTGTTTTATACTGATTTTTTTATATTGATGGTTACTGATTAACTACGTTGGTTACCTTCATACTTCTGTTAGTCTTTAATTTGTAACAAAGTCATTACTGATTGTTTTGGTTGTAAAATGAATGTAAAAGTATTTTTTATAATCTTGGTTACTAATTACATATATCTTGGTTACTGTCTAATATGTATTTAGATACTGTAAGGTGTTTATTTGGTTACTGTATAATGTAATTGTGTTTTATAATTGTTTCTTTTATATTGGTGATTACTTATTGACTACATTAATTACCTTTATACAACTGTTAATCTGATTATATATATTGGTTGCTGTATACTATTTAATTGGTTATTGTATAATGTTTATTTGGTTGCTGAATAATATTAATGTACATTTGTACTGATATTTTTTATATTCATGATTACTTATTAGCTACATTGGTTACCTTCATACAACTGTTAGTCTTTAGTTGATAACAAACACATTATACTGGTTGTTTTTTTTACTATAAAATGCAATGAAAAATGTGTTTATGTTCTGGTTACTAAATAAATATATGTTGGTTACTGTCTAATCTAAATTTGGTTACTGTATAATGTTATTATGATTACTGTATGTGGGCAAGGAAATCGTGCCTTGCCAGTTAGGGTTTCGTGTTGGCTAAGGAAGAGAGAAATCCACGAAGAGCACGGAATTGATTGATTGATTGAAGAGGGGAGAACGACAGGTGGACGATTATTCCAATAACGCGCGGCAGAACCCCTAGAATCCGGAAATCTTATTAGGGTTATTGGGATTCCAAGAGCCTTCTTCTTGAGTCCTTCCACTCCTAGAATCCGGAAACCTTATTAGAGTTATTGGGATTCCAAGAGTCTTCTTGAGTGTTAAGAGAGAATGTCCAAGATTCCTTGATCTTCCAAGAGTCCAAGTCTTGAGTCTGAAAAGAGGTCCCTTCCTTCATAGAATGGAAGGGTATTTATAGAGCTTCCTGGAATTTAGGTAATCACATGCCAGGCACATGTCTTCAGGAAAATTCCAGAAATACCCTTTAGTCATTAGAATAATGCCCATATCGCCTTGTCCTTCTAGCCACCAATCCAATCCCTCAATCAATTCCCAAGACGAGCCACCTCCACGAGCCTTCTGCCTCGGGACACGTGGAGACTTCTCCCGGGTCTAGCACATTTATTTCTAACTTCTCTGTCTTCATTCAATTAGGTTATGCGAACCCTAATTTGCACATTTAATTAGGTCATGTGAACCCTAATTTTACACCTGGGCCCACATTTGCCCCCTGCGCGAGAGTCACATTCCCAAATAGACGATCGTGCAAGAATACTTCAAGCCTTTGAACCATTTTTTTGCGGGATTTTACTTTACAGGTCTTGAAGACAAGGATCCTAGAAGAGGGAACCCCTAGGGAACCAAACTCTTAGGGTTAAACCCTCGGGTGGCAGAACCTAGCAGGGCTCTTCCATGAACATACTGAAAAATCTTCCCATAGTTTGCCCAATATTTGTTTCCTTATTTTTTTGGAAATTAAGACAAGGAAGATCATAAAATATTACCAAATAAAATTCAATCTAATAAAATCTTTCTTTTGGTAAACTAAATATTTCTTTTTTATCAAATCAAATCAAATCTTAATTTTATTTTGGAAATAAAATTTTTTCTTTAATTGATTTTGAAGACAATATCTTTCCTTATCAATATTAATATTATTTAGAAGGAAAAACTTAATTTTCGAAATTTCCCCTTATTGGGAGAAAATCAAAGCTTCTCTTTTTTTTCATATTTAGAAAATAATATCTTTATATGTTTCTATTTAGAAATAAATTCGAAGATACTTATCTTTTGGAAATCAGCTTGAATCTTTCTCTTAATGGAAAAGGAGTGATTGCTTCCTTTTCCGTTACAAGCATACTTTGGGGCTATACATGTATTCATATGTATGCATCTCCCAAGCCATTCACGCCTCCTTGCTTAGCTTGCTTTATTTTAGATTTTATTTCTTCATACGAGCCAGGAAGATCCTCAAGGGAGCAGCAAGAGGGCATTCCTCAATCCGAGCGAAAGGTAACACAGATGATTCCTCCCTATTGAGCCGAACCCTAGGGGTTGAACCCTATAAGGCCGAACCCTATGGGGAACCCGAGCTTTGGAGCTTCATTCCTTCCTCAATTTTTCTTGACTTGCTTCTTCTAGTTCTCTTTTATTTATTTTTTTATTTCAGGCAATTGTAGTCTTTCTGTGCTTCCGACCGCATCACCTTGATCATATCACTACAAGAAAAGGGTCTATCAGCGACCGCATATCAGCGACCGCCTTTAGTCGTAGATAGATATTAGCGGCCGAGTGCAGTCTCTGATAGTCGTCGCATAAAATCTGGTCGCTGGGATGCACATCAGCGACCATTAGTAGCGACCGATATATCTGCGACCGCTGATAGCGACCGAATTCATCATTTCGGTCGCTAAGCTGAGTCAACATGTCTCAGAGCCAAAGGCTGACGTGGTCCACGTGTCTGCGACCGCTATCAGCGACCGACGGTAGTCGCTGATACCCTCAAATGCTAGCAGTCGCTAATAGATATAAGTGACCGCATGCGGCCGCCAATTCTAAAAAAACTGAAAAATAGCTTTTTGCTGTTTTGCATAATTCCCAAAAAACTGTACCTATTTTGTACCTGCTATATCCCAACACACATACACAACAATATAAATAATGTGCACAACAATATAAACATCCATCGTCCACCAAACTAGCTAGTATATAAACTATATATATAAACCTTTAAAAACTGCTATGAATTTAAATAACCACAAATCTAATGTTTAAGTAACATACAAACATCCAAACAATGAATATACAAGTACAAGCTTATATTATAACTACAAAACTGATCTAAAGCAGGTACGTCAAGCATCATCGCCTCCTTGATCACCCTGTAATTAACAAAATAATAAAACAAGTTACAAATATAGTAATTATGTTGATACTGATATATATTACGACAATATATACAACAAATTAATTTTATACCTCGTCGCCATCCCCATGCTGTCCTGCTGCTGCTGTCGCTACTGCTTCAGCTAACTCCTCAGGATCAAGAGCCCCCAGATGCCCGCCCAGTATCTTCAAAAGATTTCGATCTCGACATATAGCTCTCACATAGTCAGCCAGAGTATGAACATCTGGATGACTCGATGACTGTGAAGACTGGGTAACAGAGCTTCCTGAGCCACTGAAGGATGGGCGTCGTCGTTGTCCTTGACCTTTAATATAGTTTTTCTTCACAACAGACGCCCTCTCCCACAGCTCTTGATCAATAGTCGGACGTGGAGTGCCTTCAGGTAGCGCTCATTCAATAAATGCTTATAAGTATCCTGTCATCATGTTAACAATTAAATAGTTAAAAATAAATTCTGTAAGCATTGATAAACAAGATCAAGTTGTTAAAACTTATTACCGCTATCTGGATAGCATCAGACAGACCATCACGGGTGGCCACGTACACATCCAGCCAATGGATAGGTGTACCTTAAGACTGAGACTCCTATACAAAAAATAGCACAATATTACTAAGTAAAAATGTGATATATTTTCTAGAATTCATGATTGTAAACATATTAAAACTTGTAAATACGTACCCTGGCAGTGATATGCTATAACTGTGAAATACTGCCGCCCTTGTATGTCCCTTTAGCCTTTTTGCCATCGGGTACACCCGAGGATCTGTTGGTGGAGGCAGTCTTTCGTCTTTTCACCCAGCTCTCAGCTCTCCATTGGGCACACATCTCAGCCCATATGAACTGGGTGCACCACCAAGGGCTATGCTCGTGCATATAATCCTCTCCCTGGCCAGGATGGTCGATCTCGACATTGTGAAG
Organism: Panax notoginseng; assembly: GCA_016801055.1. NCBI lineage: Eukaryota > Viridiplantae > Streptophyta > Magnoliopsida > Apiales > Araliaceae > Panax > Panax notoginseng. Next base: position 11,538,433 of record CM029020.1, read on the forward strand.
GGCTTTTTGTCTTTCTTTGTTCAAATTATCTTTGGTGCGGACCGCGCACTTCTGCCAGAATAATGTTTGTATCACTGAAGCCTGCGCGTCCTCCCATATATACCGTTTCTGCAAATAAAATAACAATAATAACATTACTAAATAATTATCTTTTGAATATTATATTATATGTCATAATTAAAAAAAATATACCTGAAATTCAGCCCAAACAGCATCCTTGTGGGCGATAGGTGTGCTCGCCCACGTAATCACAGGTGTAGGCCAATTCTGTAAACACAGTTGTGATATGCACTTGACGATTTTATTATCTGAAAAATTATTATAATATAAAACAATTTACATCAGCGATAAGTAGATATATTAAAGCAATTTACATCTAAGTTATAATACTTATGAACATTTTTTAAACTTATACTTATAATACTTAAAAAAAATTCGCCAGAGTCTCCCCTACAATATAGACTAGTGTGAGACCCCAGATTTTATGAATAAATATTTAATTTTCTCGAAATATTTTTTTTAATATTATGGTGTGGATTTGAGATAATGTTATAGTTGTGGGTAATATTTATAAATTTTGCAAAGTATGCAAGTTGTCATATTATATTCGATTGGTCAGGGAATATTCTTTGTGTCGGGGAATATTCGTACGATGACACAATCATTGGTGGACCCCACAACGAAATTATTGTCGGATTGAGAAAAACGACAAAAATATTTTTATGAAAATAACTGCGAAAGTTTTACCGTTAATACTGTTGAACTACTTGGTAGTAAAAGTACAGTAATACGCGTGGTTGCATAGTAGCACACGGTATTGATTATTGATGCTTATGTGAGAAGTTACTCAATTTTGCTTATTTTATAGACTCCCATTTACCTATTTTTTAAAATAATCGGTAGAATTTATTTAAAGGTGGGGCCCACATGTGGGGGCCATATGTGGGGCCCATATGTGTTGAAAAACTGATTTTAGAAATGGGGGTGGGAGAGAGTTACGTATGGGGAAGGAGTATATATATATATATATATATATATATATATATATATATATATATATATATATATATATATAAGATTGTGATGTGTGTGTATATATATAATATTATTTGTGTGAGTGGAGAGTGGTGGGTAGAAAAGAAAGAGTGAAAGTGATGTGTGTGAGTGGAAAATGGTGGAAAAATGGTAGTGTGATAGTGATGTGTAAGAGTGTAGTGAATTTGATTATTGGGTGTGTGGGGGATTGATGTTGGTTATGGGGGAGAAAAATTAAGTGGTGTATATATAATATTGATTTATATAATATGAAAACATGTGTTTATATATATGTATTATATTTTAATTTTTGTTGTGATTTTATTGGTTAGATGATTGACTTAATTGTTAGTTGATTGAAAAATAATTTTGTAAAATTATTTCATCCATGAATAGTGTCTTTCTATTATCCTATAAATAGAAGTTCATTCCTTCATTATTTCTTACAAATTCACTGAAACTCCAGAGAGAGAAATTATAGAGAAACTATAGAAAAAGTATTCTGCTACTTCCCTACTCTTATATCTAGTTTCTTTTACGGTAAGGGGTATTATTTCTTTTGTATTCATGAAGAGAACTTCTGTTATTCCATAATTTATTATTCTGTTGGAATAACCTGTATACGCGGTCTACCCTATACTTGGTGACATTCTTCTATTATTTTGTTGGAACATCCTGTCTGTGTGTTTTACACCGGACCTGGTTCCGTTTTTATTATTATTCTGTTGGAACATCATGTCTGTGTGTTTTACACCGGACCTGGTTCCGTCTTGTTATTATTCTGTTGGAACATCCTGTCTGTGTTTTACACCGGACCTGGTTCCATTATTTATTATTCTGTCGAAATATCCTGTCTGTGCGTTTACGCCGGACCTGGTTCCATTATTTATTATTCTGTTGGAATAACCTGTCTGTGCGGTCTATCGCATGCATGGTGATTTCTTTTGTTATTCCATTCTTTATTATACTCAATTGGTTAAGTTTTGACTTCTGTACTCCATGAAATTTGTGGAATATCCTTGACATTTGCGCTTCATCTAGTATCTATTCATGAAAATATTCTCCTGATCATTCTTGAATTTTACTCCACAAAGTAGTATCATGTTGACAATTTGGACTTTGTTAATTCTTGGATAAATTAATTCTTGAACTTGTTTTATTGAATTCTTATATCATTGTCATCATCCTCATGTTTATATTCTGTTGAAAGTCATATGTGGCCTGTAGTGCATAGATGGACTTGGTGTGATTATGACCAGGGATTATTCGGTATAATCATGACCGTAATGTTACAAATGATGTGGTAAAAGTTCTCATTGGCCCGTAGTGCATTGATGGACAGTTGTTGGCATGATCATGACCATTGATGAATACACAAATATCCTTGGCCCGTAGTGCATGGAATTTGTGGTCGTGATCCTAACGAATATCCTTGGCCGTAGTGCAGGGATGATGTGAATTATTTATTAAGCTGAGTCTCAGCGATAAAAGTGATGAAAAACTTTTTAAATCATAAAAGATAGTAGAGTTTATTTTCTACTTGACTATTTTAATGGATTGCTTGTTCCGCTGCAGTTAAACTTGATGTCTATTATATTTTATCAGTTTAACATTGTTGAAGACTAATGATAATTTATTCTGCATTATCTTAGTCATAATATTTCTTACTGGGCTAGTTGAGCTCACCCTTTCTTTGACTGTTCTCTTCAGGAGATGAGAACGTAGCTGGGGCAAGTCGGGGAACGGAGTGATGGTCCGAATGATAGTATTAGTTAGTAGTCCTCACTATTCTATAAAATAGTGTGTTAATAAATGTAATGAGAACTCCTTTTGAGTATGAATACTCTCTAGAAGATAATATTTGTATTCAAACTCACAGTTTATGTTTTGTCGTATTGTACACGACAGTTGTATTAGTAAGTTGTATTTGATTTCTGTACTTTGTATCTGACGACCTAAGATGGGTGATGTATACCTAATTTTGGGGGCGTCACAGTTGGTATCAGAGCTATAAGTAAAGAGCCCCGAGCCTCTCGCTGGTGACTTCTTGTTGATGGGGGATGCACCGAAGCCAGACTCTCCGTAGGGGACGCCGTTTTGCGGTGGCAAACTGATAGGTATCAATGTAAGGTGCTGACACAAGTTGGTGTCCAGAGTTACAGTTGGTATCAGAGCTTAGGGATATGATCCCTGGCTAAGATGTGAGAATAGAACTAGGAGGGGAGAGACGGAGAATTCCTTCGCTAGTATGACCTACCTAAGTTTATTTGGTATTTAATTGGTCGGTCAGAATATAGGAATAATATGTTACATGTCGATTAACCTTTGTTTTGTGACAGTATTTGTAAATGACATCCGAAAATGTTGAGATAAACAATGAAGCACATGAGAACGTGGAGACACCTCTAATCACCAACCAGGTTAATGTGATTAGAGATATCCATGTGGTGATTGAGGAAATAAAAGTTGCATTTAAGCTAGTCGCAAAGGTATCAACTGAGAGTGAGGAAGAAGAGGAAGCTGAGGTTGATTTATTAGAAGAACTTATTGATCAAAATGTAGAATTACAAAATCGTATTCATGAGTTAGAAGAGCAGGCTGAAGAACGACAGGCGATCGTAGAACAAAGGGATGCAACAATTCAAAATTGTATTACCCGATGTGCGATGGTTGAACAGAAGCACACTTTGGCAGAGTATATGATATTAAAGCTGGAATCTGAGAATTCAAATGTCAAGGAGCAGCTGAAAGAAGAAATAACTGAACGAGTGAGAATGAAAGATGCATGGGTAAAAGCCGCACGACGCGTTGATATTGTGAAAAGAGAAGTCCGATCCAAGAAAGCTAAAATAGATGATATGTAATTTTTTTTTTCGACAGTAATTGGGGAAATCCAGCATCGAGTTTTGAATTACCCTAACGAGGAATCAAATGAAGTTATCACGGGTTAGTTAATTATAAATTCTTGCGAAGTCTATACCTTATTAGATACCGGTTCTACCCATTCATTTATCTCTCTTGCTTGCGCTCAACGTTTAAATTTGACTTCGAAGAAATTAGACTTTGACTTATTGGTTGAAACTTCGATAGTAGAAACCTTCGTTACATCCACTATTTATAAATCTTGTTCAAATCAACACTTTCACGTTACCTGTCGATCGTATCTCTTTGAAAATACTTGCCTTTGATGTGATTTTAGGAACGATTGGTTAACTACTCATCATTCTTTTCGTAAGGTGGTTAACTTTCATATTCCTAACCACCCTGTTATGCGGATTCAAAGTAACCAAACCACTAAAGTCAATCATTGTCATATCAAGCCATAAATAAAGAGCCTGATCCTTTAGTTGTTGACTTTCTTGTGAGGAATGCACCGAAGCTAGACTTTCGGTAAGGGACGTTGTGAATAACGGTGATAAGTTAATAGATATCAATGTGACGTGTTATCCAAGTCTTGGACGAGAGTCACAGTTTTGAATGATATTTCTATTGTTAATAAATTTCTTGACGTATTCTTGAAGACTTCTTAGCTTACCCCTAGAACGTGAAATCAAATTTTGTATTGACCCCAGTACAATCTTAAACCCTCAAATATTTCTTTACTTAAAACGAACGTATCAGGCGCCAAAGACGTTGGCTCGAGCTGTTAAAGATTACGATCGTACCATTTAATATCATCGTGGAAAAGTGAACGTGGTAGGTGACGCGTTGAGTAGAAGATCATATGCAAGTACGAGTACGATACTGTCAACACAAAGGCCCATTTTGTGTGACTTGCAAAGGATAGAGATAGAGTTAAAGACTCTAGGGATCCACGTGATGATGTCAAATAATACGAGTAGAATCGACTTTAATCGATAAAGTTAAAGCAGCTTAAGCTAAATACTCAGAGCAGATGAATGAAGAAGGTTCAAGAGGGTATTATTATAGAAGCAAGAATCGACGAATAGAGTAAATCTTAACCCTCGATTTTATTGACCCATTCGAAATCCTCGATGAAGTAGGAACTGTGGCCTATAGACTCGTTTTACCGTCAAGTATGCCACGTGTTCATAACGTTTTTAACGTATCAATGTTACGTAAATATATAGATGACCCGAACCACATTATTGATTTAGAACCAGATGAGATAGCAGAAGATTTAACGTTGAGGAGATACGTGTTAATATATTGGATAAGAAGGATCATATTCAACACTCAAAGGTTATACCTGAAGAGTTCGAAGTCAAGGTATCCTCACCTGTTCGGCATACCAGGCACGCACGTAAATTTCAAGGGCGAAATTCCATAAGGAGGGGAGATTGTGAGACCCCAGATTTTATGAATAAATATTTAATTTTCTCGAAATATTTTTTTTAATATTATGGTGTGGATTTGAGATAATGTTATAGTTGTGGGTAGTATTTATAAATTTTGCAAAGTATGCAAGTTGTCATATTATATTCGATTGGTCAGGGAATATTCTTTGTGTCGGGGAATATTCGTACGATGACACAATCATTGGTGGACCCCACAACGGAATTATTGTCGGATTAAGAAAAACGACAAAAATATTTTTATGAAAATAACTGCGAAAGTTTTACCGTTAATACTGTTGAACTACTTGGTAGTAAAAGTACAGTAATACGCGTGGTTGCATAGTAGCACACGGTATTGATTATTGATGCTTATGTGAGAAGTTACTCAATTTTGCTTATTTTATAGACTCCCATTTACCTATTTTTCAAAATAATCAGTAGAATTTATTTAAAGGTGGGGCCCACATGTGGGGGCCATATGTGGGGCCCATATGTGTTGAAAAACTGATTTTAGAAATGGGAGTGGGAGAGAGTTACGTATGGGGAAGGAGTATATATATATATATATATATATATATATATATATATATATATATATATATATAAGATTGTGATGTGTGTGTATATATATAATATTATATGTGTGAGTGGAGAGTGGTGGGTAGAAAAGAAAGAGTGAAAGTGATGTGTGTGAGTGAAAAATGGTGGAAAAGTGGTAGTGTGATAGTGATGTGTAAGAGTGTAGTGAATTTGATTATTGGGTGTGTGGGGGATTGATGTTGGTTATGGGGGAGAAAAATTAAGTGGTGTATATATAATATTGATTTATATAATATGAAAACATGTGTTTATATATATGTATTATATTTTAATTTTTGTTGTGATTTTATTGGTTAGATGATTGACTTAATTGTTAGTTGATTGAAAAATAATTTTGTAAAATTATTTCATCCATGAATAGTGTCTTTCTATTCTCCTATAAATAGAAGCTCATTCCTTCATTATTTCTTACAAATTCACTGAAACTCCAGAGAGAGAAATTATAGAGAAACTATAGAAAAAGTATTCTGCTACTTCCCTACTCTTATATCCAGTTTCTTTTACGGTAAGGGGTATTATTTCTTTTGTATTCATGAAGAGAACTTCTGTTATTCCATAATTTATTATTCTGTTGGAATAACCTGTATACGCGGTCTACCCTATACTTGGTGACATTCTTCTATTATTTTGTTGGAACATCCTGTCTGTGTGTTTTACACCGGACCTGGTTCCGTTTTTATTATTATTCTGTTGGAACATCCTGTCTGTGTGTTTTACACCGGACCTGGTTCCATTATTTATTATTCTGTCGGAATATCCTGTCTGTGCATTTACGCCGGACCTGGTTCCATTATTTATTATTCTGTCGGAATATCCTGTCTGTGCGTTTACGCCGGACCTGGTTCCATTATTTATTATTCTGTTGGAATAACCTGTCTATGCGGTCTATCGCATGCATGGTGATTTCTTTTGTTATTCCATTCTTTATTATACTCAATTGGTTAAGTTTTGACTTCTGTACTCCATGAAATTTGTGGAATATCCTTGACATTTGCGCTTCATCTAGTATCTATTCATGAAAATATTCTCCTGATCATTCTTGAATTTTACTCCACAAAGTAGTATCATGTTGACAATTTGGACTTTGTTAATTCTTGGATAAATTAATTCTTGAACTTGTTTTATTGAATTCTTATATCATTGTCATCATCCTCATGTTTATATTCTGTTGAAAGTCATATGTGGCCTGTAGTGCATAGATGGACTTGGTGTGATTATGACCAGGGATTATTCGGTATAATCATGACCGTAATGTTACAAATGATGTGGTAAAAGTTCTCATTGGCCCGTAGTGCATTGATGGACAGTTGTTGGCATGATCATGACCATTGATGAATACACAAATATCCTTGGCCCGTAGTGCATGGAATTTGTGGTCGTGATCCTAACGAATATCCTTGGCCGTAGTGCAGGGATGATGTGAATTATTTATTAAGCTGAGTCTCAGCGATAAAAGTGATGAAAAACTTTTTAAATCATAAAAGATAGTAGAGTTTATTTTCTACTTGACTATTTTAATGGATTGCTTGTTCCGCTGCAGTTAAACTTGATGTCTATTATATTTTATCAGTTTAACATTGTTGAAGACTAATGATAATTTATTCTGCATTATCTTAGTCATAATATTTCTTACTGGGCTAGTTGAGCTCACCCTTTCTTTGACTGTTCTCTTCAGGAGATGAGAACGTAGCTGGGGCAAGTCGGGAAACGGAGTGATGGTCCGAATGATAGTATTAGTTAGTAGTCCTCACTATTCTATGAAATAGTGTGTTAATAAATGTAATGAGAACACCTTTTGAGTATGAATACTCTCTAGAAGATAATATTTGTATTCAAACTCACAGTTTATGTTTTGTCGTATTGTACACGACAGTTGTATTAGTAAGTTGTATTTGATTTCTGTACTTTGTATCTGACGACCCAAGATGGGTGATGTATACCTAATTTTGGGGGCGTCACAACTAGCCACATGCACGACGGCATGCATATATGGATATTTCTAGGCACCCAAGACACAAACCAAGAGAAATATACAAATTTTCAATACAATAAGCATATTGAAATAAATTAGCATATTAACATCAATTTACATCAACAATAAGTAGATATATTAAAGCAATTTACATCTAAGTTCTATATATCTTGTATAAATAGAATCTTAAATGCTTATATATAAATGATATATGCGGGACGTACGTGCTATTCGGAGGAGGGAGAATCTAAATAAGAATCCGATCATCCGAATTAGTAGGGGCCTTGGGCACATGATTAGGCCCCCTACCCATGCCGCGCTTTTTCTGCGCTGCTTCAGAAGCCATCTGTATATTATAAATTTTAAGATGTTATTATGAGTCATATTTGATTACATGTATGTAAGACCCCAAATTTTATGAAATAAAAGTATTCAATTTTTCTTATAATTACAATTCAGTAAATGGTTAAATTGAAAAAAAGTTAAAGTTATGGGTGAAATGTGAAAACTTTTCAAAATATGCAAGTTGTTATAAAATATTCATTGTTGTCGGGGAATATTCGTTTGGTCGCGGAATATTCTTTCTGTCGGAGAATATTCGTACGACGGCGCAGACATTTGTGGGCCCCATAACAGAATAACTGTCGGATGAAGAAAACGATAAATTTAAGTTTTTACAAATAACGGCGTAGTTATTACCGTTAACACTGTTGGAATACCTGGTGGTTAAAATACAGTAATACGCGTAGTTGCACAGTAGCACACGGTATTGCACAATATTTTTTTCAATTATTAATTCTTACGTAAGAAGGCACTACTGAATAATTGTCACAGTAATTACTGTTCAATATTTTATTTTAATGATTCAATAATTGCTGCGTTGATATTTTATATTATTGTTGTTTCAATAATTGTTGTTGTACAGTATTTTCCATTATCAGATCAATAATTCATATTATTTGAATAATATTATTAGATAGCATTATTGGCAATGTCTAGAAAGTTCTGTCTAAGGACAGGTTTGGTCATCTAATTGCGCGCCAGTAAGGAGAAATTCTTATTGGAAAGCCCCCTCTTTCCTGGGAACGGCCTGGTTGTCATAAATGTGATTCTGTAATATTAATTGTGAATAATTAATTATTGATTCATATGATAAAGAAATATTTATTTTATGTGAATATAAATGAGGGATATATTTTTGTGGTTAAAAATGAAGGAGTTAATATTGAGGTATTTTATCTGTATTTTTGTCGGAACGGAGGTATTAAAAATCAAATTAGGGTTTTTGAGATATTTTACGAGGGTTATAATTTTTAATCCGACCGTTGGATCGTGGTAATTTTTGGATATGTTATACATATATAAGTTGAGTATATGTCCACAAATTTTGAACCGTTAAAAATGAACGTATGATTTGTTATGAATTTTACGAGATGACTGGTTCAGAAATTGTTGAATTTTCAGAGTTAATCATTTTGGTGGAATATTCTAGAATTGGTGGACCCTACTTTTGGTTGGTGAAGAAATGTACTGAGATTTTTATTCAAATGTGGTGGGTGGGAATAGTAGCAGGTAAAGACATCAGGTTGCAGGTTAAGTCTGCTTCGGTGTGCTAACATTTTCCTATAAATAGAGGGCTAAGTTAGAATTGAAAATCACACCAAAAACATAAGCTTTCTCTCTTTCTCTCTTTCTCTCTCTATATTATGAAGCATATTTTGTGAATATTTAGATACTTTGAGAGTTGCTATTCAGTGCAAGTTTCCTTCGGCTTTGTATTACAGTCAGAAATACTGCACTTTTGATGTAAGGGATAGTAAGGGATATTAAGGGATGTTATATTCTTCATAATGATGTTATTCTTTCAATATCATTAGACTGAAATATTGGTATGGATTTTATTATGGAATTTCTACCTTTTTGAGTCGGGATTACTATTTACGTATACGACACTATTCACGTATACGGCACTATTCATGTATATGACACTATTTACATATATGACATTATTTACGTATACGATACTATGTACGAATACGGAGTACTATTCACGAGTTACTATTCATGAGTTACTATTCACGAGTTACTATTCATGAGTTACTATTCACAAGTTACTATTCACGAGTTACTATTCACAGTACTATTCACGATAAAAATTGGTTTCTTTTTCTGACCAAATTATCGTTGATTTATGATTGTTGCTCTTGAAAATAAATGCAGTTGTTGATCATATTATTTTTATTATCATATATAACATTTTTATAACCCTGATGTTGAATTTTTCTTTCACTTGAGTGTAAAGATGTGTAGATTATTGGTATGATCATGACTAGGGTTCTCTTTGGCCAGTAGTGAAAAAGTTGAATTGTGACTGGTATGATCATGACCATTGAATTTATAATTGAATATATTTAGCTTAAGTGCAAAGGTGAATTGATCAACATGGTTATAATTATTGTTTATATAAGTTCTAAAATGATTATATATTTCTTTGAGATATGAATATATTTGGCATGTAGTACAAATATGAACTGTTGAGGAATATCTTTGGCCTGTAGTGCAAAGATGAATTATTGATGAATATCTTTGGCCCGTAGTGCAAAGATGAATTATTAATGAATATCTTTGGCTCGTAATGCAAAGATGACTTGTTGTTGAATATCTTTGGCCTGTAGTGTAAAGATGAGTTGTTGATGAATATCTTTGGCTCGTAATGCAAAGATGACCTGTTGTTGAATATATTTGGCATGTAGTGCAAAGATGACTTGTTGATGAATATCTTTGGGCCGTAGTGCAGAGATGAATTTATTAGTATGATTATGAACATGAACTTTGATTTGGTATAACTATGATTTTTGATGTTTCAGGTAAAGACAGGTGATGAAAATTATCTTCGTCTTGGATGCGAAGAGGAATTTAGAATCACAATTATGATTATAAATTATTTATATAATTGTGGAAAGAAACTGTTGATTGATTTTACAGGGATAAAACATTGTTGGTGGACTTTTAACATGGAGAAGATAATAGACTTTATGGTCTATTTGACTCTTCTAATGGATTGCTCGTTCCGCTGCAACTATGGTTGAAAAGTTTTATTATCTACCATATGTTCTAAATCTCTGATTTATTACTGATGAAGTCTATTGATAATGTAATTATCTTTAGTCATAATATTCTTTACTGGGCTAGTTGTGCTCACCCTTTTGTTTCACAATTCTTTTCAGGTAATAAGAGTGTTGCTGGGTTGAGCGGGGGTAGCAAGGAAATAGAACGGTGGACATCATTTAGTAGTTATATTTGGTGAAGAAAATAGGGTGAGGCGAACCCAACGTTGGAAAGGTGTTTTGTCACTATCATACAAGATGTCTAATGACATACAACCTCGTGTCATCATAAGACAGAGTTGTGCTCTTCCACTTGCTGAGTATATTTACGAGCACTACCTATATAATCTTGGTGTTTGTTTGAAGTATAATTTTCAATTTGAGATAGTGGAGATAATGATATGTCAAGAGAAGACTCACCATTGGGAAGAATATGATAGTAAACTTCTCGTTTTTCTTTGGGGTATATTGGGTCAACCAAGGATAATTCTGTGGCCATATGATATCTATCACAACCTAGAAGCATGGCCTCCCATGTACAAAGGTTTCCTTGAGCACTTCCCAAAGATTCTAATTTCTAAAACAGTTTTTGACTATACCTTTATGTAAGGTGTCATTGTGAGGTGCTGTCTACGGTTGGGACATGAGTCACATTTGGTATATATTTGTATCCAAACTCACAATATATGTGTTGTTGTATTTTGCACGACAATTGATGTAATAAAGTTGTAGTTATTTTCTGTATCATGTATTTGGCGACTCAGAATAGGTTGGATGGAATGGACCTATTTTGGGGGCGTTACAATGTATATATGACAATAAAAATGACAGTGATATAAACATGTATATATATGAATATTAAATGACAATAAACAAAAGCAATTTACATCTAAGTTCTATTTAAATAGTTTAGTACATAAACATGACAATGATATAAAAAACATGTAATGTTAAACATACATTTCATTTGTTCAAGTGTCAATGTCTGATTCAGAATCATCTTGTATACGTGTTGCAGATTCATAACCATCATCTGCTTCAGATTCAGTGTTAGATTCAGTCAATAACTCTTCCTCCTCAGTATCAATGTCATCTGACACAAGTATTGACTCAGGATCTAATTCATGTGGTTCATCTCCACCATCTAACTGAATTACTTCATTGTCGTCCTCCACATTTATTATAGTTTGACTATGAAGCATCTGCTCTTGGTAAATCTCCCAATCAACTACTTCTACACGACTATGCGCGGGAGTATAAATTACAACTTGCCAATCTGTAGGCAGTCTATCCCTTTTCCTAACTGGACTAGGAGTGTAGTATACTTGTACTATTTGAGTTGGTAAAACAAACGGTTCGTTGGAGTACGCAGACCTATGGAGGTCAATATCAACGATTCCATGTCTGTTAACACGTATCCCTTTTTCTGAATCAAACCAACGACACTTGAACAAGTGAATATAACCCCCGTACGTGCCCTTGTACGATAACTCTACGATTTCCTCCAACTCCCCATAAAAGGCACGACCAAGCTTGTAAGACCCCAACTTATTAATGAATAAAATCAAATTTTCTCTAAATATTATTGTGAATAATAAGGGGTTAATTTGATATAATACTTTGGTTATGGGTGAAATGTGCAAATTTTGCAAAATAAGCAAGTGGTTATAAAATATTTATTTTTGGTCGGTGAATATTCGGTTGGTCGTGGAATATTCTTGCTGTCGGGGAATATTCGTACGACGACGCAGCCTTGTGTGTGCCCCATAACGAAAAGCGATTGGATGAAGAAAACGACAAGTATAAGTTGTTTATAAATAACGGCGTAGTTGTTACCGTTAATACTGTTGGAATACCCGGTGGTTAAAATACAGTAGCACACGGTATTGCACCAATTATTGATTCTTACGTAAGAAGGCACTACTCAATAATTGTTACAGTAGTTATTATTCAATATTTTATTTTATTGATTCAATAATTGCTGCGTTGATATTTTATATTATTGTTGTTTCAATAATTGTTGCTGCACAGTATTTTCATTTATCAGATCAATAATTCATATTATTTGAATAATATTATTAGATAACATTATTGGCAATGTCTAGAAAGTTCTGTCTAAGGAGAGGTTTGGTCATCTAATTGCGCGCCAGTAAGGAGAAATCCTTATTGGAAAGCCCCCTCTTTCCTGGGAACGGCCTGGTTGTCATAAATGTGATTCTGTAATATTATTTGTGAATAATTAATTATTGATTCATATGATAAGGAAATATTTATTTTATGTGGATATAAATGAGGGATATATTTTTGTGGTTAAAAATGAAGGAGTTAATGTTGAGGTGTTTTATCAGTATTTTTGTCGGAATGGAGGTATTAAAAATCAAATCAGGGTTTTTGAGAAATATTGCGGGTGTTATAATTTTTAATCCGACCGTTGGATCGTGGTAATTTTTGGATATGTTATACATATATAAGTTGAGTATATGTCCACAAATTTTGAACCGTTAAAAATGAACGTATGATTTATTATGAATTTTACGAGATGACTGGTTCAGAAATTGTTGAATTTTCGGAGTTTATCATTTTGATGGAAAATTCTAGAATTGGTGGGCCCCACTTGTGGTTGGTGAAGAAATGTGCTGAATTATATTTCAAATGTGGTGGGTGGGAATAGTAGCAGGTAAAGCCATCAGGTTGCAGGTCAAACCTACTAAAATTTTCCTATAAATAGAGGGCTAAGTTAGAATTGAAAATCACACCAGAAACAAGTTTTCTCTCTTTCTCTCTCTAGATTATTGAGTGTATTTTGTGAGTATTTAGATACTTTGAGAGTTTCTATTCATCAGAGCAAGTTTCTTTCAGCCTTATACCGGTATTCCGACCAGAAGTACTGATATTTTGAGGTAAGGGATATTATTTTCTTCTTAATGATATTATTTTCTTCAATATCATTATGCTGAAATATTGATATGAGTTTTTATCAAATTTGGAACTTTTTGTGTCGGGGGTTACTATTCACGTATACGGCACTATTCACGTATACGGCACTATTCACGAATACGGCACTATTCACCGAAAAATAAAATTTTCCCTTTTTGTCCAAGATGTCTATTATGGTTACTATCTTTGATTGTATCCATGTTTTGATCTTTATTTTTGAATTCTGCTTCACAATTGATTATTATGAAGTATTATTGATCTTGGATAAACTGTTATACGAATCCCTACTATTTGTCCTTCTGTCTCATTGGATTCGTTCTCTTTAAGATATTTTTCATCATCCTCAGTCCTAAATGATGATATTACTGAATATCTTTGGCCTGTAGTGCAAAGATGTATAATTACTTGATGAATATCTTTGGCCTGTAGTGCAAAGATGAACAGGTGTTGAGATGAACATGACCGACTGATGATACAAATGAATATCTTTGGCCTGTAGTGCAAAGATGAATATTTGGTTAAAGATGATTATTAATTGATGTTACAGGGATAAAATATTGATGATGGACTTTTAAATCTTAGAAGATAGTAGAATTCTTTCTCTACTTGACTCTTCTAATGGTTTGTTGTTTCCGCTGCAGTTGTTGATCTAAAACTTGTTGTCGATTATATTTTATCAGATTTTTCCCTGTTGAAGACTAACGATAATTTGTTGTATATTATCTTAGTCATAATATTCTTTACTGGGCTAGTTGAGCTCACCCTTTTCCTTTTTGTTCCATTTTTCTTCTCAGGAGGTGAGAACATAGCAGGATCTAGTCGGGGTATGGAGTGATGGTTCTAGAAAGATGTATTAGCAGTCCTCACTATTTCTGTAAAATAGTGTTTGAATAATTGTAATGAGGATTTATTTGAGTGTGGATATTGTCTAGAAGACAATATTTGTATTTAAACTCACAGTATGTGTTGTCGTATTTTGCACGACAATTGTATTATTGAAGTTGTAGTTTGCTTTCTGTACCATGTATTTGGCGACTCAGAATGGGTGTTGTATACCTATTCTGGGGGCGTCACAGTTGGTATCAGAGCTTAGGGATATGATCCCTGGCTGAGATGTGAGACAAGAACTAGGAGGGGAGAGACGGGGAATTCCTTCGCTAGTATGACCTGACTAAGTTTATTTGGTGTTTATTTGGTCGGTCAGAGTATAGGGATAATATATGACATGACTATTAACCCTTGTTTTATGGCAGTATTTAAGAATGGCAGCTGAGAACGTTAATAATGGAGTAAATCAGACCGTGGAGACACCTTTGATCACCACCCAGGGGAACGTGCAACAGGAAGGCAATATTCCTCCTGTAAACAACGTTACCGAGCAAACGATGAATGATGGAATGTTTAGGAGCTTTTTGCAGTTCATGCAAAATCAGACGAGGGAGACTCGTGTGCAGAATACGGGTGGAAATGATAACAACGCGCGGTTTGTCACAGCTAAGCAGTTCAAAGAATTGGGACCACCAGAATTTAAGGGAAAGCCGGATCCGATCATGGCGGAAACGTGGGTCAAGCAAATTACCAAGATATTTGATGTCTTGGGATGCACGGAGGAACAGAAGGTTCCATTCGCCACCTTTATGTTCCGCGGTGAGGCAGACTACTGGTGGGAGTCTGTGAAGCGTACCCAGCCTGACGCACTCAACATGTCCTGGGAAACATTTCAAAAACTGTTCAATGACAAGTACTTTCCTGAAAGTATTCGTCATATGAAGGAGGTGGAGTTTATCAGACTGGAACAAAACAACATGACGGTGTCCCAGTACGAGGCGAAGTTTGCAGAGTTATCCAGGTTTGCACCTCATTTGGTCGAAAATGAGGAACGAATGACAAGGATGTTTCTGAGAGGTCTAAAACCCGAGATTCGGCAATATCTTATCTCTCATAAATTTTCTTTATATTCAGATGTTGTAAACAGGGCTCAATTATTAGAGCGAGATAATGAGTATGTGCAACCGAGGGACCACAACCAGGGTCATACCGGTGGCGGCAGTCATCGAAGCAATGAAAACCAGCAGGGAGGAAAACATTCGGACAAAAGCGGTAACCACTCTGGTGGTAATCGTGGTCGTGATAATAGAAGGAGCGAGTCGGGAGGAGATTTCAAGAAGAGAAGGTACAACAATGATAACGTGAAGACGTCAGCACAAACATCAACTGTTTCTAGGGGAGGAGAACGACCACCGGTCGTATGTTACAAATGTGGGAAAGAGGGACATATCAGCCCAAACTGCCCACAACAATCCAAGGTATGTTATAACTGTGGAAAGGAGGGTCATATAGCTCGAGAGTGTTCTGTAGCAAAACCAAGTTCAGCGGGGATGGTGACTCCAAAAGCTGTCCCGGATAAGTCGAAATCAGCGGTTCCTGGAAGAGCGTTTGTCGTGACTGGCCAAAACGCGAGAAACCCGAACGAGGTGATCACGGGTAAGCTAATCTTGAATTCTTGCGAAGTTTATACTTTACTAGATACCGGTTCTACCCATTCTTTTATCTCTCCTGCTTGTGCTCAACGTTTAAACTTGACTCCAGAAAATTGGACTTTGACCTATCTGTTGAAACTCCGTTGGGTGAAACCTTCGTTACATCTACAGTTTATAAATCTTGCATGATCCAAGTTGGCACTATCACATTACCTGTTGATCTTATCTCTTTAAAGATACTTGCTTTTGATGTGATTTTAGGAATTGATTGGTTAACCACTCATCATGCCAAATTGATTGTTTTGTAAGGTTGTTAGTTTTCATATTCCTAAGCAACCTGTTATTCAAATTCAAGCAACCAAACCATTGAAGTCAAACTCTTTCATATCAAGCCGTAAAGTCATTCGAAAAACGGATGTCAAGCTTTCTTAGCTATGTTATGGACTTGAACAAAAATACGTCAGATTTGAATGATATTTTTATTGTTAGTAAATCCCTGACGTATTTCCTGAAGAATTTCTTGGCCTACGTGTGATATTGAATTTTGTATCTTCTTTGAATCTGGTACAAAACTCACTTCTAAAATCTAATATCGAATGGTTCCTATTGAACTTCAGGAGTTAAAAATCTAAGTATAGAAGTTGATAACCGAGCCTCTATCTGGTGACTTCCTTTGTGAAATGCATCGAAGCCAGACTCTCCGTAGGGGGCGTCATATTTGTGCGGTAGTAAACTGATAGGTGTCATTGTGACGTGATATCCATGATTAGGATATGAGTCACAGTTGAGAGCAACCTAAGTCAGTAATCGAAATACGTAGCTTTCTGGGCTTAGCTGGTTATTATCGGAGATTTGTGGAAGGATTTTCTCGAATCGCTACTCCGTTAACTCAGCTGACTCGGAAAGATACAAAATTCGTATGGAGTGAGGAATGCGAGAAGAGTTTTCAAGAACTCAAGAGGAGACTCATTTCGGCACATGTTCTGACAATACCATCTGGTTCGGATGGATTTGTTATCTACAGCGATGCTTCAGGCAAAGGGTTAGGATGTGTTCTCATGCAACATGGGAAAGTCATAGCCTATGCCTCACGACAACTCAAAGAATATGAGAGGAATTATCCTACTCATGATTTGGAGTTGGCAGCAGTCGTTTTTGCGTTGAAGATCTGGAGACACTACCTGTATGGGGAGAAAGTGGAGATCTATACAGATCATAAAAGCCTCAAATATTTCTTCACCCAAAAGGAACTCAACATGCGGCAACGACGTTGGCTTGAGCTGTTGAAAGATTACGATCATACCATCCAATACCATCCTGGAAAAGCAAACGTAGTAGCTGACGCATTGAGTAGAAGATCATATGCGGGTACGAGTGCAATGTTTTTAACACAAAGGCCCATTTTGTATGACTTGCAAAGGATGGAGATAGAGATGAAGGCTCCAAGTACCCACATGATGATATCAAATATACGAGTAGAACCGACTTTAATCGATAAAGTTAAAGCTGCTCAAGCTACGGATATAGAGCTGATGCGTATGAAGAAGAAAGTGCAAGAAGGTGCTATTCCAGAAGCAAGAATCGATGAAGAAGGAATACTTCGAGTCAACTCCAGACTTTGTGTTCCTAACGATTTTGACTTGAAGCATAGAATAATGATGGAGGCACACAACACACCGTTTGCAATCCATCCTGGGAGTACCAAAATGTATCACGATCTTCGACATACATTTTGGTGGAGCAATATGAAAAGAGAGATCGCGGAGTTTATCTCGAGATGTTTAACTTGTCAACGTGTAAAAGCGGAGCATCAAGTACCAAAGGGTCCATTGCAACCACTTGAGATTCCGAAATGGAAGTGGGAACACATTACTATGGATTTTGTTACAGGTCTTCCCAAGGTTTCTCAAGGCATAGATGCGATTTGGGTTATTGTTGATAGATTAACCAAGTCCGCTCATTTCTTGCCGATACGTGAGACTTATTCCCTTGAACGTCTTGCTAGTATGTACGTGAACGAGATTGTGAGATTGCATGGCATGCCAGTATCCATAGTTTCGGATCGTGACCCAAGATTCACTTCACGATTTTGGGTTAGCTTGCAGAAAGCTATGGGCACGGATTTACGATTCAGTTCAGCATACCATCCTCAAACGGACGGACAATCAGAGAGGACTATTCAAACTCTTGAAGATCTATTAAGACTTTGTGTCTTAGATCTCAAAGGGAGTTGGGATAAGTACCTACCATTGGTGGAATTCTCCTACAACAACAGTTATCAGGCGAGCATAGGTGTGGCTCCATTCGAGGCGTTGTATGGAAGAAAATGTCGTTCTCCAGTATGCTGGGACGAGGTGGGTGAAGCAACATTGTTGGGACCAGAGTTGGTACGCATTACTACAGAGAAGATCCAAACGATTCGACAACGTATACAAACGGCACAGGATCGACAAAAGAGTTATGCGGATCTTCATCGGAAGGACGTGGAATTTAATATTGGGGATCATGTATTGTTACGTGTTGCACCATGGAAGGGAGTTACAAGATTTGGGAAGAGAGGAAAGCTCAATCCAAGATTTGTTGGTCCATTTGAGATTCTTGAGCGAATAGGAAATGTGGCATATAGACTCGCATTACCTCCAAGCATGTCTCGTGTTCATAATGTTTTTCACATATCTATGCTTCGTAAATATGTTAAAGACCCGAACCACATTATTGAGTTAGAACCAGACGAGATAGCTGAAGATTTAACGTACGAGGAGGTACCTGTTAAGATCTTGGATAGGAAAGAGCATGTCCTACGCACGAAGGTTATACCACAAGTTAAGGTTTTGTGGAGAAACCATGCTATTGAAGAAATGACCTGGGAGTTGGAATCAGAAATGAAAGCGAGGTATCCTCACCTTTTTGAAACATCAGGTACGTACGTCAATTTCGAGGACGAAATTTCATAAGGAGGGGAGGTTGTAAGACCCCAACTTATTAATGAATAAAATCAAATTTTCTCTAAATATTATTGTGAATAATAAGGGGTTAATTTGATATAATACTTTGGTTATGGGTGAAATGTGCAAATTTTGCAAAATAAGCAAGTGGTTATAAAATATTTATTTTTGGTCGGTGAATATTCGGTTGGTCGTGGAATATTCTTGCTGTCGGGGAATATTCGTACGACGACGCAGCCTTGTGTGGGCCCCATAACGGAAAGCGATTGGATGAAGAAAACGACAAGTATAAGTTATTTATAAATAACGGCGTAGTTGTTACCGTTAATACTGTTGGAATACCCGGTGGTTAAAATACAGTAGCACACGGTATTGCACCAATTATTGATTCTTACGTAAGAAGGCACTACTCAATAATTGTTACAGTAGTTATTATTCAATATTTTATTTTATTGATTCAATAATTGCTGCGTTGATATTTTATATTATTGTTGTTTCAATAATTGTTGCTGCACAGTATTTTCATTTATCAGATCAATAATTCATATTATTTGAATAATATTATTAGATAACATTATTGGCAATGTCTAGAAAGTTCTGTCTAAGGAGAGGTTTGGTCATCTAATTGCGCGCCAGTAAGGAGAAATCCTTATTGGAAAGCCCCCTCTTTCCTGGGAACGGCCTGGTTGTCATAAATGTGATTCTGTAATATTATTTGTGAATAATTAATTATTGATTCATATGATAAGGAAATATTTATTTTATGTGGATATAAATGAGGGATATATTTTTGTGGTTAAAAATGAAGGAGTTAATGTTGAGGTTTTTATCAGTATTTTTATCGGAATGGAGGTATTAAAAATCAAATCCGGGTTTTTGAGAAATATTGCGGGTGTTATAATTTTTAATCCGACCGTTGGATCGTGGTAATTTTTGGATATGTTATACATATATAAGTTGAGTATATGTCCACAAATTTTGAACCGTTAAAAATGAACGTATGATTTATTATGAATTTTACGAGATGACTGGTTCAGAAATTGTTGAATTTTCGGAGTTTATCATTTTGATGGAAAATTCTAGAATTGGTGGGCCCCACTTGTGGTTGGTGAAGAAATGTGCTGAATTATATTTCAAATGTGGTGGGTGGGAATAGTAGCAGGTAAAGCCATCAGGTTGCAGGTCAAACCTACTAAAATTTTCCTATAAATAGAGGGCTAAGTTAGAATTGAAAATCACACCAGAAACAAGTTTTCTCTCTTTCTCTCTCTAGATTATTGAGTGTATTTTGTGAGTATTTAGATACTTTGAGAGTTTCTATTCATCAGAGCAAGTTTCTTTCAGCCTTATACCGGTATTCCGACCAGAAGTACTGATATTTTGAGGTAAGGGATATTATTTTCTTCTTAATGATATTATTTTCTTCAATATCATTATGCTGAAATATTGATATGAGTTTTTATCAAATTTGGAACTTTTTGTGTCGGGGGTTACTATTCACGTATACGGCACTATTCACGTATACGGCACTATTCACGAATACGGCACTATTCACCGAAAAATAAAATTTTCCCTTTTTGTCCAAGATGTCTATTATGGTTACTATCTTTGATTGTATCCATGTTTTGATCTTTATTTTTGAATTCTGCTTCACAATTGATTATTATGAAGTATTATTGATCTTGGATAAACTGTTATACGAATCCCTACTATTTGTCCTTCTGTCTCATTGGATTCGTTCTCTTTAAGATATTTTTCATCATCCTCAGTCCTAAATGATGATATTACTGAATATCTTTGGCCTGTAGTGCAAAGATGTATAATTACTTGATGAATATCTTTGGCCTGTAGTGCAAAGATGAACAGGTGTTGAGATGAACATGACCGACTGATGATACAAATGAATATCTTTGGCCTGTAGTGCAAAGATGAATATTTGGTTAAAGATGATTATTAATTGATGTTACAGGGATAAAATATTGATGATGGACTTTTAAATCTTAGAAGATAGTAGAATTCTTTCTCTACTTGACTCTTCTAATGGTTTGTTGTTTCCGCTGCAGTTGTTGATCTAAAACTTGTTGTCGATTATATTTTATCAGATTTTTCCCTGTTGAAGACTAACGATAATTTGTTGTATATTATCTTAGTCATAATATTCTTTACTGGGCTAGTTGAGCTCACCCTTTTCCTTTTTGTTCCATTTTTCTTCTCAGGAGGTGAGAACATAGCAGGATCTAGTCGGGGTATGGAGTGATGGTTCTAGAAAGATGTATTAGCAGTCCTCACTATTTCTGTAAAATAGTGTTTGAATAATTGTAATGAGGATTTATTTGAGTGTGGATATTGTCTAGAAGACAATATTTGTATTTAAACTCACAGTATGTGTTGTCGTATTTTGCACGACAATTGTATTATTGAAGTTGTAGTTTACTTTCTGTACCATGTATTTGGCGACTCAGAATGGGTGTTGTATACCTATTCTGGGGGCGTCACAAAGCTCATTGTAACAATCTCCTTGGACACACACTCCAGAGTTCGTTATTTTTTTACCGCGCCCATATGCCTTTGTGTGAAATTCACAACCATTTATTTTGTAACCATTGCGGCCGACTTGGTCCCATAGCTAAGACTTGTACATTAGCTGGAATTGTTGATCCCTCAGTCAAAGCCTATAAAAACTTCATCTTATTAAATGAAGCCATAGTTAACATAGAGTATATATATTCTACGTGCTTAAAAATTGAACTTACTTTGTCCTTTAGCCAAAGTGCAAATTTTTTATCACGATTGATTTGAATATCTTTATCAGTTATGCCGGAATACTTCTGTGACGCCCCCAAAATAAGTATACAACACCCATTCTGAGTCGCCAAATACATGGTACAGAAAGCAAACTACAACTTCAATAATACAATTGTCGTGCAAAATACGACAACACATACTGTGAGTTTAAATACAAATATTATCTTCTGGACAATATTCACACTCAAATAAATCCTCATTACAATTATTCAAACACTATTTTACAGAAATAGTGAGGACTGCTAAAACATCTTTCTAGAACCATCACTCCATACCCCGACTAGATCCTGCTATGTTCTCACCTCCTGAGAAGAAAAATGGAACAAAAAGAAAAAGGGCGAGCTCAACTAGCCCAGTAAAGAATATTATGACTAAGATAATATACAATAAATTATTGTTAGTCTTCAACAGGGAAAATCTGATATAATATAATCGACAACAAGTTTTAGATCAACAACTACAGCGGAAATAGCAAACCATTAGAAGAGTCAAGTAGAGAATGAATTCTACTATCTTCTAAGATTTAAAAGTCCATCATCAATATTTTATCCATGTAACATCAATTAATAATCATCTTTATCCAAATATTCATCTTTGCACTACAGGCCAAAGATATTCATTTGCATCACCTGTCAGTCATGTTCATCTCAACACCTGTTCATATTTGCACTACAGGCCAAAGATATTCATCAAGCAATCATACATCTTTGCACTACAGGCCAAAGATATTCAGTAATATCATCATTTAGGACTGAGGATGATGAAAAATATCTTAAAGAGAACGAATCCAGTGAGACAGAATGACAAATATTAGGGATTCGTATAACAGTTTATCCAAGATCAATAATACTTCATAATAATCAATTGTGAAGCAGAATTCAAAAATAAAGATCAAAACATGGATACAATCAAAGATAGTAACCATAATAGACATCTTGGACAAAAAGGAAAAAATTTATTTTTCGGTGAATAGTGTCGTATTCGTGAATAGTGCCATATACGTGAATAGTGCCGTATACGTGAATAGTAACCCCGACACAAAAAGTTCCAAATTTGATAAAAACTCATATCAATATTTCAGCATAATGATATTGAAGAAAATAATATCATTAAGAAGAAAATAATATCTCTTACCTCAAAATATCAGTACTTCTGGTCGGAATACCGGTATAAGGCTGAAAGAAACTTGCTCTGATGAATAGAAACTCTCAAAGTATCTAAATACTCACAAAATATACTCAATAATCTAGAGAGAGAAAGAGAGAAAACTTGTTTCTGGTGTGATTTTCAATTCTAACTTAGCCCTCTATTTATAGGAAAATTTTAGCACGCCGAATCAGACTTAACCTGCAACCTGATGGCTTTACCTGCTACTATTTCCACCCACCATATTTGAATAAAAATCTCAACACATTTCTTCACCAACCAAGAGTGGGGCCCACCAATTCTAGAATTTTCTATCAAAATGATAAACTCCGAAAATTCAACAATTTCTGAACCAGTCATCTCGTAAAATTCATAATAAATCATACGTACATTTTTAACGGTTCAAAATTTGTGGACATATACTCAACTTATATATGTATAACATATCCAAAAATTACCACGATCCAACGGTCGGATTAAAAATTATAACCCCCGCAAAATATCTCAAAAATCCTGATTTTTAATACCTCCATTCCGACAAAAATACTGATAAAAACCTCAACATTAACTCCTTTATTTTTAACCACAAAAATATATCCCTCATTTATATCCACATAAAATAAATATTTCCTTATCATATGAATCAATAATTAATTATTCACAAATAATATTACAGAATCACATTTATGACAACCAGGCCGTTCCTAGGAAAGAAGGGGCTTTCCAATAAGGATTTCTCCTTACTGGCGCGCAATTAGATGACCAAACCTCTCCTTAGACAGAACTTTCTAGACATTGCTAATAATGTTATCTAATAATATTATTCAAATAATATGAATTATTGATCTGATAATGGAAAATACTGTGCAGCAACAATTATTGAAACAACAATAATATAAAATATCAACGCAATAATTATTAAAATAAAATATTGAACAATAACTACTGTAACAATTATTGAGTAGTGCCTTCTTACGTAAGAATCAATAATTGGTGCAATACCGTGTGCTATTGTATTTTAACCACCGGGTATTCCAACAGTATTAACGGTAACAACTACGCCGATATTTATAAATAACTTATACTTGTCGTTTTTTTCATCCAATCGCTTTCCGTTATGGGACCCACACAAGGCTGTGCCGTCGTACGAATATTCCCCGACAGCAAGAATATTCCACGACCAAACGAATATTCCCCGACAAAATGAATATTCTATAACCACTTGCTTATTTTGCAAAATTTGCACATTTCACCCATAACTAAAGTATTATATCAAATTAACCCCTTATTATTCACAATAATATTTAGAGAAAATTTAATTTTATTCATTAATAAGTTGGGGTCTTACAACTTCACTTTTAACTCGTCTTCGTACAATCAATACCATGTTATAAACATTAACATATTGGAATAAATTTTCAACTTAAAAGATAAATTATCAAGTTAACATGTGTACCTCACAAATTCGTCAATCTCCTCGCAATTGAGAAGAATATAAGTATGTGCAGCATGTAATTCTTGCTCAGAGAGGAATATGCGCTTCCCTTTTCCATAAGCGCGGCCCGATAGACCAAATACATAGAACCGACCATTTAGTTCAATATTTCTCCCATCATCATGTCTCGATACTCGATTTGCCTTTGTCAAGACTTCATCCAGAAAATAGTCTGAGACAAACGTAGATATCTCATCGAAACTGTATGCCTCACATATCGACCCCTCGACATAAGCTCTATTCTTCACCTTCCTCTTAAGGTTTTCCATCACCCTCTCGAAAGGGTACATCCATCTATATTGAACTTGACCCCCAACACGAGCTTCATAGGGAAGATGGATTTGCAAATGCTCCATGGAGTCAAAAAAACCAGGTGAGAATATTTTTTCCAGTTTACACGTGATCTCTATGATGTTCTTCTCAAGTACAGACATGTCCTTCTCATTTAATGATTTTGAACACAAGTCTTTGAAGAAACGACTAAGATCCGTCAAAGCATCCCATATTGGTTTATCAAGCAGATCCCGAAATGCTATAGGCATGAGTCTCTCCATGAACACATGACAGTCATGACTCTTCATCCCTTGCAATTTCCCACCCGTAACACACCTTGCAATGTTTGACGCATATCCATCTGGTAGTTTCAGAGACTTAACCCATGTGCACACATCTTCAACTTGCTTTTTGGACAATGTGTACCTTGCATGCGGTTTGACAATCTTACCATTAGGAGATTCATAAAGTTCTAATCCAGGACGCTTACAAATATCTTTCATATCCAAACGTGCCTTATCGTTATCTTTTGTCTTCCCCGTAACATTTATCACAGTGTTAAACACATTGTCAAACACATTCTTCTCAATATGCATCACATCTAGATTATGACGAATCAAATTTGTAGACCAATAAGGCAGTTCCCAAAGGATGCTTCTCCGAACCCAGTTATGAGATTCGCCAAACCCATTGATTATGTTTGTGGCATCAATCTTACTAAATGGGATAACCGGCAATCTCATCACACGATCTCGCATCTCCGTTCCCGACAATCGCGGTGCAGGCATATCGTTGTCTACTTTCCCTTTCTTAAAGTGTTCTCTATTTCTTCAAAACAGGTGATCTACCGGTAAGAACCGACGATGACAGTCAAACTAACTAGGCTTTCAACCTTTTGATAGATTAAACGACTTTGTATGCTCCATACAATACGAACAAGCCAACTTCCCGTGTGTACTCCATCTAGCTAACATACTATAAGCTGGGAAGTCACTTATAGTCCACATAACCGTTGCCCTAAGGTTGAAATTTGTTTTCGTTGCAACATTCCAAGTCTGTACTCCATCCTCCCATAATACCTTCAACTCGTCTATAAGAGGTCTCAAGTAAACATCTAAGTTCTTTCCAGGACTCTTAGGACCAGGAACCACGAGTTAAAGAAACAAGTATGGCTGTTTCATACACATCCAAGGAGGCAAGTTGTACGGAGTAACAATCACAGGACAACATGAGTACGGAACAGCTGAGTGGCCAAATGGATTGAAACCATCGGTGGACAATCCAAGCCTTACATTTCTAGGTTCCAATGCAAACCCATGATGTGCTATGTTGAAATCTTTCCAAGCCTGCCCATCTGCGGGATGATTTAGTTCTCCATCTTTAGCTGGAGATTTTGCATGCCAACTCATATGTTCAGCTGTTCTTGAAGACATGTACAATCTTTTTAGCCGATGTGTTATTGAAAAATACCTTAGAATCTTAAACGGTATACTTGATTTTTTTTAGTCACGCCCTCTTTATTAGGCCTAAACCGATCATGACTGCAAAATGTGCACCTTGTCATCTGTTCATTTTCCTTATAAAACATGCAATCGTTGGGACATGCATCGATCTTTTGGTATCCAAGACCCAACTTCTTCACCATTTTCTTACAAAAGTAATAGTTACCAGGCAATTTCTCACCGTCAAGCAACATACTCTTAATGGCCTTCAAGAGTGACTCAAAACACTCATGGCTCATGTTGTGATCAGCCTTGATGTTAAGTAATGTCGCCACTGTAGACAATGTAGTGTGTTTGGTGCAACCATGCCACAATGGCTCGCTACCCTCGTCTAACAACTTAAAGAAGTCTTTGGCATCAGAATTCATGGGTTGCTCTCTGCCTTGTTCCCAATCAAAATCTGGCCCTACAATATCATGAACCATTTCATTCATACGATGAGTACTACTGCCCGAATTGTGTACTTCTGTGATGCCACCATCTCTTCTCTGCCCATGTGCCCACCAGCATTCTTCGTAATTTCTCATGAACCCAAAAATAAGTAAATGATAGTTTATCACGTCTCTGTCCATATAATTTACATTCTTACACTTCAAACATGGACATCGTATCTGCGACTTACCATTCATACATTCCGGGTGACTATACGCATAATCCAAAAATACTTGGCAACCAGCTCTAAATTCAGCTGTAGCACCTATCTGGGCACTTGACTTTCGTCATGCCATCCAACTACGGTCTGAATAGAGGTCCATGATACCACGGTACCTACTACAGACAACATTATAAATGTTAACATATGACTTGAGCAAACTTGTAACCATATGACTTGAGCATACTTGTAAGCATGCATGTGATTAACATTTAAGCATACTTGTAAACATATGACTTGAGAGTATACTTGTAATCATATGACTTGAGTATACTTGTAAGCATATGATTAACATTTAAGCATACTTGATGTTAACGAATGAATGCAAATTAAAGCAGTATGAGAAACTTTAAATGTTATTAAATTTAGTATGAGAAACTAAGTAAATGCTACTTAGTTTAATAGTTATATTATATCATGTTATTTTATTTTAAATTTATTTTTATTGTTTATCGTAAGTGAATACGTAAGGTATTTCATTCATGCTAGCTTTATATCAGAGTTTGCTAACTCATTTATACAACTTTTGAGTATCTTGGAGATTTATTTTTTCATGCTAGCTTTATATCACCGTCCCTTTCTATAAACTTTTATGTTTTGGGATAGTCACAACTTGGTTGAGCAATTTATAGCTTTTATAATATTTTGTAGCTTTATTCTTGTATACATAAGTGTTAAATACCCTTGTTTTTTAGTTATAGCCAAAACAGTCTCTTTATTGACCAAGTGTGTCTAGTTACCTTCTTTGTTGCACTAACAGTTCCCTAGCACTGTCTATTTTGGCTTAACAGCCCCCTAACAACCAAACTTGGCTTGGCCCCGTGAGGCTTGGCTAAGCTTAGCGTGGCCTCGTGTGGCCTCGCGGCCCCAAGCCCAGCCCATCAGCTCCAACATCCCCTTAATAGGCTCTAGTGGATCACTAATAGGCTCGTTAATAGTATAAATGTTCGCAACAATCCGACCAATAAAAAAATTTGGTCAGAGTCTCCCCTGTAATATGGACTAGCCACATGCATGACGGCATGTATATAAGGTCATTTCTAGGCACCCAAGACATAAACTAAGAGAAATATACAAATTCTCAATATAATAATGCAAATTAAAGCAGTAAAAAGTTATATTCCATAAGAACATGGTTTAGCAACATGGCCCACAAGGTTAGCATGATTATGCAACATATAGTCACAATGAACTGATTTTGCTCCTATAGAATCCATCATGATTTATAAGTTATATTAAAACCTACTACACTTAAGCATAGAAGCATTCTTGAAGCATTAGGTTTAATATGTAAGCATTAACAGAAACAAATATTCTTCATACTAGTCCATGAAATAAAATTGAAAATGCCTTGTGGCTAAGTAGTCTTGTGTAAGAAAACAGGAGAAAGAAGTCGTGTGGCTAAGTAGTAGATGATATTGGTAGTACGAAAGAGGTACAATTAAGGATAAGTAAGTGCAATGAAACGACCCGGGTCAAATTCCAAGTGACTGGGTGTTACATGCCATGCGAGTTCTCTATTAGTATTCTACAAACAGTTGGCTTTTTTATGAAGAGCTCAGTGATAGGTTCTTAGGTTTCATACTAATGTATTGGAACTAGCTTATTTTACTAATACCCAATGGGGAATGGGGGAGGGGGGAGGGGGGGGGGGGAGGGGGGAGGGGGTGGGGTTGTATTTTTAGTTTATTCTCCTAATACTAAACTCAATTACCAAAAAATAGCCTTTCAATTATGTTATCACATTGTCAGTTCCACTCTCATTATTTCTTGTAATTTGCAATTCAATTTTCAGAGTTCAATTTGCAGCAGCGAAAATTACTTACAACCTCACTTTCCTAAATTATTATCATGTCAATCCAACACTACACTAATTAAATTAATGAACAGGAAAGTGCTTGTTAATCCATTAAATCCAACACGGCACTAATTAAATCCAATTCAGAATGTAATCTAATCTAACATAAGATATAAATAGTAGAAATGTAATATTGGGAGAAAGAATGATACCAGTGCTCGGTGGTGACGGCGGCGGTCCGGTGGCGGTTGCTACCCCTTTCTCTCTTCTTTACTTCTTCTCTTCTTCCCCTTTCTCCCTCTTCTCTATTCTGAGCTCTCCCCCTCTTTTCTTTTTCCTTCCGTGTTCTGTGTCGAGTGAATACTTGTTACTGATAAACTTAAGTTTGATCAGCGACCGTATGCGGTCGCTGATATTAAGTGGTCGCACAAAACCTTGGCGCCAACATTTCGTGCCAAATTTTACGAGGCAAATTTGTGCTAGCAACCACTCAGCGACCGCATGCGGTCGCGGATATTAAATAACGACTAGATTAAATGCCGGTCGCCAATGCCGGTCGCTATTACTATTATTAGCGACTGCATATCCAATTGCTGATAGTATTAGTCGCTGATAGGCATTTTTCTTGTAGTGTATCTTGGTTTTTCCCCTCGAAATTCATCAGAGAAAGGCTATAATTTTCGCTGCGAAGGGAGCACTCGTTCCAAGCAGTTGATTTATGGAGCAACAGGATCTCATCAAAGGAATGAAGAGAGGGAACAGCCCCTAGGGGGCTGAACCCTGTGGGGGCCGAACCTTACATAAACTTTTTTTTTAAGGGAGAAAAGAACAACCCCTAGGTGGCCGAGGCCAACATGGCCGAACCCTAGGGGTCCTAGACCAACATGGCCGAACCCTAGGGTCCTAGATCAACATATAAATTTTTTATTTTTTTAAGGGAGAAAAGAACAGCCCCTAGGTGGCCAAGGCCAACATGGCCGAACCCTAGGGAGGAATTGAAGTTTAAATGAAAAAAATGAAGTTTTTTTTTTTGGAGGAGCACTTACTATTTTGATCATAACTTTTGACTCGTTTTGAGTTTCGGGGCCCGTAATATATCAAAGCGACCGTATCGACGAGCCCTACAAAAATCATGGCCAACGGCCATGATGTATGCCGTTATAAGTCCAAAAAAGGCTCTGAAGGATGTCTTTTGGCCGTCTGAAGTTTTTTCTGGGAATTTTCTTCTTGCCTAAATGTACTCCCTAACTCTTTCTAACGTTGTTTCTTCTTCTTTTCAGGTGTTTTGAAGCTTTACTTTCAGACATTCCTTTTGCCATGGTGACTAATTTAAGCTCAAATACTTTACTTGACATCCTTTCTTTGTTTTCTAGATCCCTTATGATGAATTCTTTTTTCTTGCAGGCCCTCCCCGTTGAACATTCTGCAGACTTGGGAAACAACCAAGGAGGCCCCGTTTCTCAATGATTGGGGAAGGGCTATTCTCTTTGGTCTTTCTGACGTCGTTTGGGAGCAAGTCCAAACTTATGACCGTACAATTCTTCCTCTGCCAGATAAGGAATGCTTGTTCCTACATGTAGCAGCTTGTTGAGGTTGGGATGACCTTGCCCATTCCGATCGCATTCCCCGTTTATGCATAGAAAAACAAGAGTACTCATTCAGTTCCTTTTACTTCTTGTCTGATTCATCTAGCCTCTTTCAGGAATGATATCATTGGATCGACGAGGTACTTGGGAATGTTGAATATGTGGGTATACAAAAGAAATAGCCGACTTTCTTCAGTACATCGAGCTATGCAGGGACATTTGTGTCCAACAGGACCATGGTGCTTCTCTATATATCATTTGTATCTAACAGGACATTCTTCATTCGTCATGGCTTGGGGGAAAGCACCTCTACTCTGGAGGACGTCTATGTCATCTACCAATCTACCAGTAAGCATTTGCCCCCTACGCGTGAGTCACGCCTTTGGTGAGATGATCACACAAAATATTATAAGCGTTGGAGTCTTGATTCCAGTGTCTGAACACTTCGCGGGGCTTGATATTTTGCGAGCCTCACCAACGAAAGTCCTAAGAGAAGGAACCTCTAGGGGAGCAAACCCTAGAAGGGTGAACCTTAGAGGAGCTCTCCAGGGATATTTTGAAAATCTTTGATCTAATCTTTCTTACCCTCTTTTGGAATTTCTCTTTTCTTTAGAATCAAGAAGTCATTGAGAACCAAGAAGTCCATGAAGGCCTGATAGCCTCGAAGACCTGCTGATAGCTTCGAAGGCCTGATAGCCTTGAAGACCTGATAGCATCGAAGACTGGAAGATAGCCTTGAAGACCGACTGATAGCTTCGAAGACCTGCTGATAGCCTCGAAGACCTGTTGATAGCCTCGAAGGCCTGATAGCCACGAAGACCAAGCTTTAGGTATTCCTCTCTTTAATTTTGACAGGTCATGGCTTTTAGATCATGAACTTTCGTAGTTTTTTCCATTTTCTGTATCAGAAAATTCATGTACATATATTTCATGCAAACTAACACTTGAATCTATACTTCTTTTCTTTTTTTTAATAATAAATCAGAATAAATAATCAAGTATAAGTGAAAGTTTGACAAATTTATTGATAATCAAATTACTTTTAACAAAAAGCATAACGTTTCATAAAATAAATCTTGCTTTTGTCTAAGAAAGCATAATGTTCACCACTTTTAGAGATAAAGTGTAACTTTCTTACTTTTGTCGAATAAAGCATAACGTTCGCCACTTTTAAAGATAAAGTGTAACTTTTGGGGTTGAGGGCTTGTACTCAAGTGCCTCAATCACCATTCACTTTTGATGATAAAGTGTAACACTCGGGTGTCTCGTCACTTGGGTCATCTAATTTCTTGACAAGTGCGGTCTACGAGGACATAAAATCGGGAGCCTCATCACTTGGGTCATCTAATTTCTTGGCAAGTGCAGTCTACGAGGACTTGAAATCAGGTGCCTCGTCACTTGGGTCGTCCAATTTCTTGGCAAGTGCAGTCTACGAGGACTTGAAATCGGGTGCCTCATCACTTGGGTCATCCAATTTCTTGACAAGTGCAGTCTACGAGGACTTGACCACCATTTAGAGTGGACCACCATCTTGGGTGGATTTTTTTTTAATTCGTCAATTCTCGTGCCTCCTCCCTTAGTCATCCAATTACTTGGCAAGGGATATTCCTGAGGACTTAAACCACCATTTTCGGTGGACCACCATATTGGGTGGATTTTTAATTCATCTATAGTTCAGAGTTCTTTCGATGGTAGAGCCAGTATTTGACTTCCGGGACTACATTATGGGTGATAGTGTTACACGTTTCTTCTCATAGTTCAATATCCCCGCCGCCAGCTTCTTATGGTATATCCTCCTCAGACTGTAACAGTCCATAATGGAATGCCCTGCGTATTAGTGGTATACACAGAAGTCTGGTCTTCTTTTCATTTCTTTCGTTACAACCAACTGGGGCCTTAGAGGTTTCACCACTCCGTGCTCGACCCATTGTTCGTACAGGCTCCTGAACGCCTTCTCGCTGCATGTGGCAGCCTCCAAAACTGGCATTTTGGTATACTTGTCCCCATGTTTTTCTCTGCTTCGTTCAAATTTCTCATTCTTCTCCCTCTTGCCCCTTGTGGTTTTGACTCAGAATCCACCAAAGCCACAGTTGTTGTCCTCTTGTTCTTCCATGTATCCATCGCATGGCTAGTGGGAAATGTCATGATCCCCCCCCAAGTCTTGTGCAAAAGATGAGAGGGTCACAAATGAATCATACGCCTTGGTAATGAGGTGGGGCTTGAAGGCGTCTAAAGCACCATTGTTGCATATGCTAACCATGTTCTTTTCTTCAATTGGCTCTGCACACTTCTGTGCTTGGGCCCTGAACCTATCCACGTAATCTGACAGCTCCTCATTTGGCTTCTGCTTGAATCGCATGAGCTCTACGATGGTTACCTGTTTCTGCACATAGAAAAATATCTTAAAAAATTATAATTTTAGATCATCCCAATCATGGACTGATCCCTTCTCCAAGTTATAGTACCAACTGAAGGCATTATCCGTCAAAGTCTTGTTGAATTCTCTCATCAACAAATTGTGATTGTTCCTTTCATCATATCCTAACCATGAAGACATCGACTCCACGAACCTGGCAATGTGTTCCCTAGCATTTCCTTTCTCCCCATTGTATTTTGGAAATTGAGGTGGATGCTCGATATACCCTGCCGGGTAGGGTTGTCTCCTAATATGTGCCAGGTAAGGTGGAGTAAAGTCTAACTCCGAAGGTCGGGATGTCTGCCTGTGAAGTTGATTGATCACATCGATCATATCATCCTTTGTCACATATTGGCTCGTGGTATGGACTTTTTGTGGTGTTGTGACGTATTGCTGCATTGGCAGTGTGTATGGTAAAGAAATTGGTTGATGCACACTTGCATCGTGCAAAGCTTGCATTGGTTGTGCTTGTTGGCTCGCTCGTTGGACGTGGCTTGGAATAGTTGGTATCTGCACTTGTGAAAATACGGCGATAGTGGTCGGAATGACATTTGTCTTAGGCTGGCTAACTTCCAGTCTGGGTTGTGGCACGTCACCACTGTTTTGGGGTTCCAAGTGGATGATTGGAACAGACTGATTCTCCGTCAATGGAGGTGCAGTCTGATTCTCCTTATTGTTGTTATCGTTGCTGTTGTCCTCCACTCCTACCTGTTCTCCCTGTGAATTGTCTGGGAACATGGCTTTGAAAACGGGAATCTGCATCAACTGCTGGCAAAAAATTTCCATTTTCTCTTGCTTCCTCTGCATCTCCAGCATCATAGCCATCATCATCCCTTTTCCTTCCCGTGCTTCCTTCAACGTCTTGAGCATCTCCAGTTGAACAGCATTCGCATGCTCTCCACTTTCTTCCACGCTTTACCTTTCCGTGCCTATCTGCCTGACATTCGCTGGTTGTTGATCAACCATGTATGGTGATATTGAACTTCCTTCTGATGCGTCTTCAAGGATGGGTTTATCGAGATTTAGATTCATGCCTTGGAAAGCTTGACTTGCTTGCCTTGGAACTGGACCCGGTGAGGTAATGCTATTTGTTGGTGAAGCTCTTCCTGTTGTTCTCCCACTTCGAGTTGTGGGCATTCTCTTCACGAATTCTACACCTCCCCAGCGGAGTCGCCAAATAAATGTGGGCAAGGAAATCGTGCCTTGCAAGTTAGGGTTTCGTGTTGGCTGAGGAGGAGAGAAATCCACGAAGAGCACGGAATTGATTGATTGATTGAAGATGGGAGAACGACAGGTGGACGATTATTCCAATGACGCGCGGCAGAACCCCTAGAATTCGAAAACCTTATTAGGGTTATTGGGATTCCAAGAGCCTTCTTCTTGAGTCATTCCACTCTTAGAATCCGAAAACCTTATTAGGGTTATTGGGATTCCAAGAGTCTTCTTGAGTGTTGAGAGAGAATGTCCAAGATTCCTTGATCTTCCAAGAGTCCAAGTCTTGAGTCTGAAAAGAGGTCCCTTCCTTCATAGAATGAAAGGGTATTTATAGAGCTTCCTGGAATTTAGGTAATCACATGTCAGGCACATGTCTTCAGAAAAATTTCAGAAATACCCTTTAGTCATTAGAATAATGCCATATCGCCTTGTCCTTCTAGCCACCAATCCAATCCCTCAATCAATTTTCAAGACGAGCCGCCTCCACGAGCCTTCTGCCTCGGGACACGTGGAGGCTTCTATTAAGACCCCAACTTATTAATGAATAAAATCAAATTTTCTCTAAATATTATTGTGAATAATAAGGGGTTAATTTGATATAATACTTTGGTTATGGGTGAAATGTGCAAATTTTGCAAAATAAGCAAGTGGTTATAGAATATTCATTTTGTCGGGGAATATTCGTTTGGTCGTGGAATATTCTTGCTGTCGGGGAATATTCGTACGACGGCGCAGCCTTGTGTGGGCCCCATAACGAAAAGCGATTGGATGAAAAAAACGACAAGTATAAGTTATTTATAAATAACGGCGTAGTTGTTACCGTTAATACTGTTGGAATACCCGGTGATTAAAATACAGTAGCACACGGTATTGCACCAATTATTGATTCTTACGTAAGAAGGCACTACTCAATAATTGTTACAGTAGTTATTGTTTAATATTTTATTTTAATAATTATTGCGTTGATATTTTATATTATTGTTGTTTCAATAATTGTTGCTGCACAGTATTTTTCATTATCAGATCAATAATTCATATTATTTGAATAATATTATTAGATAACATTATTGGCAATGTCTAGAAAGTTCTGTCTAAGGAGAGGTTTGGTCATCTAATTACGCGCCAGTAAGGAGAAATCCTTATTGAAAAGCCCCCTCTTTCCTGGGAACGGCCTGGTTGTCATAAATGTGATTCTGTAATATTATTTGTGAATAATTAATTATTGATTCATATGATAAGGAAATATTTATTTTATGTGGATATAAATGATGGATATATTTTTGTGGTTAAAAATGAAGGAGTTAATGTTGAGGTTTTTATCAGTATTTTTGTCGGAATGGAGGTATTAAAAATTAGGGTTTTTGAGATATTTTACGGGGGTTATAATTTTTAATCCGACTGTTGGATCGTGGTAATTTTTGGATATGTTATACATATATAAGTTGAGTATATGTCCACAAATTTTGAACCGTTAAAAATGAACGTATGATTTATTAT
Source organism: Panax notoginseng (assembly GCA_016801055.1). Lineage (NCBI taxonomy): Eukaryota > Viridiplantae > Streptophyta > Magnoliopsida > Apiales > Araliaceae > Panax > Panax notoginseng. Next base: position 11,574,192 of record CM029020.1, read on the forward strand.
GAATTTTACGAGATGACTGGTTCAAAAATTGTTGAATTTTCAGAGTTTATCATTTTGATGGAAAATTCTAGAATTGGTGGGCCCCACTCTTGGTTGGTGAAGAAATGTGCTGAGATTTTTATTCAAATGTGGTGGGTGGGAATAGTGGCAGGTAAAGCCATCAGGTTGCAGGTTAAGTCTGCTTCGGCGTGCTAACATTTTCCTATAAATAGAAGGCTAAGTTAGAATTGAAAATGACACCAGAAACAAGTTTTCTCTCTTTCTCTCTCTAGATTATTGAGTGTATTTTGTGAGTATTTAGATACTTTGAGAGTTTCTATTCATCAGAGCAAGTTTCTTTCAGCCTTATACCGGTATTCCGACCAGAAGTACTGATATTTTGAGGTAAGGGATATTATTTTCTTCTTAAATGATATTATTTTCTTCAATATCATTATGCTAAAATATTGACATGAGTTTTTATCAAATTTGGAACTTTTTGTGTCGGGGTTACTATTCACGTATACGTTACTATTCACGAATACGACACTATTCACCGGAAAATAAAATTTTTCCTTTTTATCCAAGATGTCTATTATGGTTACTATCTTTAATTGTATCCATGTTTTGATCTTTATTTTTGAATTCTGCTTCACAATTGATTATTATGAAGTATTATTGATCTTAGATAAACTGTTATACGAATCACTACTATTTGTCCTTCTGTCTCACTGGATTCGTTCTCTTTAAGATATTTTTCATCATCCTCAGTCCTAAATGATGATATTACTGAGTATCTTTGGCCTGTAGTGCAAAGATGTATGATTGCTTGATGAATATCTTTGGCCTGTAGTGCAAAGATGAACAGGTGTTGAGATGAACATAACTGACAGGTGATACAAATGAATATCTTTGGCCTGTAGTGCAAAGATGAATATTTGGATAAAGATGATTATTAATTGATGTTACAGGGATAAAATATTGATGATGGACTTTTAAATCTTAGAAGATAGTAGAATTCATTCTCTACTTGACTCTTTTAATGGTTTGCTATTTCCGCTGCAGTTGTTGATCTAAAACTTGTTGTCGATTATATTCTATCAGATTTTCCCTGTTGAATACTAATGATAATTTGTTGTATATTATCTTAGTCATAATATTCTTTACTGGGCTAGTTGAGCTCACTCTTTTTCTTTTTGTTCCATTTTTTTTCTCAGGAGGTGAGAACATAGCAGGATCTAGGCGGGGTATGGAGTGATGGTTCTAAAAAGATATTTTAGCAGTCCTCATTATTTCTGTAAAATATTGTTTGAATAATTGTAATGAGGATTTATTTGAGTGTGGATATTGTCCAGAAGACAATATTTGTATTTAAACTCACAGTATGTGTTGTCGTATTTTGCACGACAATTGTATTATTGAAGTTGTAGTTTGCTTTCTGTACCATGTATTTGGCGACTCAGAATGGGTGTTGTATACCTATTTTGGGGGCGTCACACTTCTCCCGGGTCTAGCACATTTATTTCTAACTTCTCTGTTTTCATTCAATTAGGTTATACAAACCCTAATTTACATATTTAATTAGGTCATATGAATCTTAATTTTGTACCTGGGCCCACACTGTATAATATTAGTGTATTTTATACTAGTTTGTTTTATATTGATGATTACTTATTAACTACATTGGTTAACTTCATATAACTGTTAGCCTTTATATAGTTGGTAACAAACTGATCCGGTTGAAGAGCGAGCTTGTCAGCTTATGGAAAGATTTGATCCAGTGTCAATTTGGTAATTTTTGTCAAGTTTGGAGTGTCGGATTTTGGCGTTTTTGGAGCCTAATTTCATTCGAAACGGGTCAACGATCAAAAGTCACAAGCTTTGCTTGTGAACTGCAGGATTTTTTTGGTCAAATTCCATCATCTAGACCTTCAAAATTGCATGTAAAAATTTGTTTTATGTTCTGGTTACTAAGATTATATAGTTTGGTTACTGTCTAATATTGATTTGGTTACTTTACAATGTTTATTCAGTTGTCAGACAATGGAGATGATTTCAATTGTGCTTTATTTCAACGGAACATAAACAAAAAGTGTGTAAATATATAATTGTTTACTGTTAGTAACCATTAACCACATGGTTGGTAACATTTTTGATGGTGTACAGTAACCAAAATTGTTATTGATTAATATTTTGATTTTTAATTCCATCATGAGTTATCAATATAAAGTAAACATATATATTAAACAATTGGTAACTGTTCTGAAATATTTTTATATAAATTTGGTTACCCATCTAAAATAAAATAGTTACCTTTATATTAATATTTAATTACCAACTGGACCATTTCTAACTAACTTTTATAACTATATAATTTAAAGTATCCATGAGCTAGATAAATAGAAACCCTCACATGTACATTAAGCACTTGATAACTATTCTAATATAAGTTTTTAATTATTTAGTTACTAACAAAAATTAGAATGGTTACCCTTATATGCAGGTTTGGATACCAACTGCATCTCTCGAACTATTTTTATTTTAATATGAGATCTATAAGTGACCATTATATATATAAATAGGAACTCTTAATTGGAGTTTCTTATTCCATCATGATGACATGGTATAAATAAAAAAAACATATACATGTAACACTTTATAACAGTCTTGATACAAACTTATAATTATCTGGTTACTAATAAAAACAAAAATAGTTACCATTTATGTAGGTTTGGATACCAACCTAACATTTCAACTGAAATAGCTGATGGATACTGTTCTGAACCAATTTTATGTAAATTTGGTTACTCACAAAAAATAAAATGATTACCTTTATATGTAGATTTAAATACCAATTGTACAATTTCCAGATAATTTTTATGAGTATGTAATTTATAAGTATACATCAGCTACATAAATAAGACACTCTCGCCTGTACATTTAACACTTGATGTTTGTCCGGATACAAGCTTGTAACTATCTAGTTACTAATAACATTAACCATAATGTAACATAATAAAACAGTAACCACACAATTATATGATAGTAACCAGAACAGGTTTTAATAGTAACCAAAACAGAAATATCATGTAATGAAACCTAGTTTAGGCAATCCATATATACTAAACAATTACATATTAATCAAAATAAAAAATAAAAGTAACCAAAATCCCACATTGAGGGCACAATAATAGTAGCCAAACCACAAAATAACAGCAACCAAAACATAATAAAGAAGTAACCAAATAGTTTTATGAAAGTAACCAGAACAGGTTTTAATGGTAACCAAAATAAAAACAACATGTATATCCAATCCAGTTTAGGCAACCCATGTATACTCTCACATGTACATTTAACACTTGATATATGTCCTGATACAAGTTTGTAACTATCTGGTTACTACCAATAAATAAAATGGTTACCCTTCTATGCATGTTTGGTTACTAACTGCACCTTTCAAACAATGTATCAAACACAACTTAGAAGTAGTAAATACGAACCAACAAACAATGTCAAATCACTGGTAATATAATCAAATATGTAATCCCATTTACATAAGTTTCAATAAACATTACAGACTCACTAACCATAACAAATGGCTATGGATATCCAACAAAAATCAAAGTATGAAACACAATTCAGAAGGACAGTACAACGACAACCGAACTAATCGAAATCTAGTACAAATTTTCATGAAAATTCTCTAAAGTTGTGAAAAAGCCTACTGCGGAGGCGCATCTCGTCTGGAGGGAAATCTCTAGTTCCTTTGAGAGGATTAACGTCAATTTTCTGTCAGAGTTAAGAGACTGTGGTGTTGCGGAGGCAACGGAGGAGGAGGACGACGAGTGGCTTCGAGAGGAGAGAGAGAAGTAGTAAGGGCGGAGAGAGAGAAGTAGTAAGGGCGGAGAGAGAGAGAGACCGAACGAGAAGGGAGTGTTTCAGGAAGATGGAAACACATTTACCATGTCAGTCCATTAATATTAATCCATTAATTTAAGGACTTTTTATTGTATTAGTATTGTAAATAAAAATGATGAAATGTAGTATTTTTGTAATTATTTTATGGATGTATGATTTTTGTAATTATTTTCAAAAATGTACTAATATATGTAATTAATCCATTAATTAATTAGTTTGAACTAGGTTGGGAGAAGGACCAGGCCTAGGCCGGATTGGCAGATCAAGCCCTATGCCGAATTAGGCCTCATACCATAGGTCAGATCAGGCCAAACTTTTGGTCAAACCAAATTAAATCAGGCTTTAAGTAAAAAAAAGTAGTCACTTTATAGATTAGATAGTCGGGTCTGACCAGATCAACTTTTGACTAGACTAGGCCCAAGTCAGACGAAGACCAGGCTACAGGTGGTTATTACATCCCTACTTACAATTAAGTTTAGGTTGAAGAAAATCTAGAAAATACCCAACTGGGTGGGTCAATGATAATTTAGTACGTCACCCTAGAGGTGGCAAACGGGCCAGGCGGGCCGGGCTAACGACGGGCCGGGCCAAAATGGCCCGGGTTTTGACGGGCTGCTAAAGTGAGGCCCATGGCCCAGGTTGGGCCGAGCCGAGCCAGCCCGCGGGCTTCTTCCTCAATTTTTTTTTTTACAAAATCTTGTTGCATCAAAAATAGTAATAATAATAAATATTAAAAATAATAAAATAATTTATAATAAACAATAATTCTAATTACCTACATTAATTACATATCTCAATCAATTTAAATTTTAATAGTATTATAAATTACTTTCAAAGTATATAATCAAATTTGATTTTTTACAATTATACTTTAAAATTAATATAATTTATTTAACTTTTAAAAATGCATTCATGACTCCACAAATATTGTTCCAAGAGATATCTAATTAATTTTTAAGATTTGCACGGTTGGAACTTGGAGATGCTAAGATTTTAGCACTTTAAATATTTAAATTGATTTTCAGAAGATTTGCATGACATGATTTTAGGCATTACCCAATATCACATTATTTAATCAATTAGCTTGTTTTATGGGACTTATTAACAGCCACATCAACTAAGAAATTTCAAACTACAATTATTATTTACTACAACTATAATAGTTAAATACCGTATTAGCATAAGATATTTTTGTATAAAAATATATTTTTATATTGAAGATTGCATTAAAAATAAACAGTTGTTGTAGCTCAGTTGGTTTGAACTCTTATTTATTTACTTACAAGTCTTGTGTTCAAGCCTCATAACCCACAAGTAGTAACATTTTGTTAAAAAAAAAAAAAGAGTCGCAAGCCACGGGCCGGGCCTTCACGGGCCGGGCCAAAAAGGCCCAGATTTTAGTGGGCTAAAAAAATACAGCCCAAAGCCCAGCCCGTGGCGGGCGAGCCGGCCCGGCCCGGCCCGCGGGCCTGGGCCATCTTTGCCAGGTGTAAGACCCCAACTTTTATAAATAAAGATGAATTTTCTATAAATATCATTTTTGAATATTATGGAGTTAATTTGATATAATGTTATAGTTGTGGGTAATATTTATAAATTTTGAAAAGCACGCAAGTTGTTATATAATATTCGATTGGTCGGGGAATATTCGTTTTAACAGGGAATATTCGTACAACGGCACAATCATTAGTGGACCCCACAACGGAATTGTTGTCGGATTGAGAAAACGACAAAAATATTTTATTAAAAATAACGGCGGAAGTTTTATCATTGTTACTGTTGAACTACTCGGTAGTAAAAGTACAGTAATACGTGTGGTTGCATAGTAGCACACGGTATTGATTATTAATGCTTATGTGAGAAGTCACTCAGTTTGATTCAATTATTGTCAGTTAATAATATGAATTATTTAGCGATAATGAAGTTTTGTTTTATTAGTATTATTAACGTAATAAAACAGAAATATCTTTTTATATAAAACAGAATACTTTATTAAAGTTATTCTATAAATAGAATATATTATATTTTATTTAAAAGATTTTTCTTTAAATATGGACCGTCAGATTAAAGTAATCAATCTGGACCGTTCATGGATTAGTTACTATGCATTCTATTTTTCTATAAATAGCAGCTCATTCCTTCATTATTTCTTACGAATTCACTAAACTCTAGAGAGAGAAACTATAGAGAGAAACTATAGAGAGAGAGAAGAAAAGTATTCTGCTACTTAACTACTTCCTTATTTCAGCTCTTCTTTAAAATGGTAAGGGGTGTTATTCTTTCTTATTCATGAAGAGAACTGTTGTTATTCCATTTCTTATTATTCTATTGGAATAACCTGTATACGCGGTCTACCCTATACTTGGTGACATTCTTCTATTATTCTGTTGGAACATCCTGTCTGTGTGTTTTACACTGGACCTGATTCTGTCTTTATTATTATTCTGTTGGAACATCCTGTCTGTGTGTTTTACACCGGACATGGTTCCGTCTTTATTATTATTCTGTTGGAACATCCTGTCTGTGTGTTTTATACCGGACCTGGTTTCGTCTTTATTATTATTCTGTTGGAACATCCTGTCTGTGTGTTTTACACCGGACCTGGTTCCGTCTTTATTATTATTCTGTTGGAATATCCTGTCTGTGCGTTTCACGCCGGACCTGGTTCCATTATTTATTATTCTGTTGGAATAACCTGTCTGTGCGGTCTATCGCATGCATGGTGATTTCTTTTGTTATTCCATTCTTTATTATACTCAGTTGGTTAAGTTTTGACTTTATACTCCATGAAATTTGTGGAATATCCTTGATAATTGCGTTCATCCAGTATCTTTTCATGAAAATATTCTTCTAAGCATTCTTGAATTTTACTCCACAAAGCAGTATCATGTTGACAATTTGGACGTTGTTAATTCTTGGATAAATTAATTCTTGAACTTGTTTTATTGAATTCTTATTCATTGTCATCATCCTCATGTTTATAAAATTTTGAAAGTCATCTGTGGCCTGTAGTGCATAGATGGACTTGGTATGATTATGACCAGGGATTATTCGGTATAATCATGACCGTAATGTTATAAATGATGTGGTAAAAGTCTTCATTGGCCCGTAGTGCATTGATGGACAGTTGTTGGCATGATCATGACCATTAATGAATACACGAATATCCTTGGCCGTAGTGCAGGGGTGATTCGATGATGTGGATTATTTTATTAAGCTGAGTCTCAGCGATAACAGTGTTGAAAAACCTTTTAAATCATAGAAGATAGTATATTTTATTTTCTACTTGACTCTTTTAATGGATTGCTTGTTCCGCTGCAGTTAAACTTGATGTTCGTTATATTTTATCAGTTTAACACTGTTGAAGGCTAATGATAATTTATTCTGCATTATTTTAGTCATAATATTTCTTACTGGGCTAGTTGAGCTCACCCTTTCTTTCACTGTTCTCTTCAGGAAATGAGAACGTAGCTGGGGCAAGTCGGGAAACGGAGTGTTGGTTCGAATGATAGTATTAGTTAGTAGTCCTCACTATTCTATGTAATAGTGTGTTAATAAATGTAATGAGGACTCCTTTTGAGTATGAATACTCTCTAGAAGATAATATTTGTATTCAAACTCGCAATTTATATTTTGTCGTATTGTACACGACAGTTGTATTAGTAAGTTGTATTTGTATTCTGTACCATGTATCTGACGACCCAAGATGGGTGATGTATACCTATTTTTGGGGGCGTCACAGTTGGTATCAGAGCTTAGGGATATGATCCCTGGCTAAGATGTGAGAATAGAACTAGGAGGGGAGAGACGGGGAATTCCTTCGCTAGTATGACCTACCTAAGTTTATTTGCATGGTATTTAATTGGTCGGTCATAATATAAGGATAATATATGACATATCAATTAACTTTTATTTTGTGGCAGTATCTGAAAATGGCATCTGAAAATGTTGAGAATAGCAATGGAGCACAGGCGACTGTTGATTCACCACATATCAATAATCAGGATAATGTGCATCAGGAAGGTGACAATCCTCATGCAAACAACAACACTGACCAGATGATGAATGATGGAATGTTCAGAAACTTTATGCAGTTCATGCAACAGCAGGCGAGAGCGGCTCCTGTCTAAAATATAGGTAGAAACACTGAAAACTCTCGGACGGTCACCGCTAAACAGTTCAAGGAGTTGGGACCACCAGAGTTTAAGGGAGGGTCAAAACCACTTATAGCGGAAACATGGATAAAGCAGATTACCAAGATATTTGATGTCTTGGGATGCTCCGAGGAGCAAAAAGTTCCCTTTGCCGCCTTTATGTTGCGAGGAGAGGCAAATTACTGGTGGGAATCGATTAAGCGTACTCAACCTACCGCACTGAAGATGTCTTGGGAGAAGTTCCAAGAGCTGTTCAATGACAAATACTTTCCCGAAAGTATTCGTCACATGAAGGAGGTGGAGTTCATCAAATTAGAGCAGAATAATATGACCGTGTCGCAGTATGAGGCTAAATTTGCTGAGTTGCCCCGGTTTACGTCCCACTTGGTGGATAATAAAGAGTGAATGACGCGAATGTTTTTGCGAGGTTTGAAACCTGAGATACGTCAACATCTTATTTCTCATAAACTGTGTTTGTATTCAGATGTTGTGATTAGGGCTCAGTTAGTGGAGCGCGATAACGAGTCAACGCAACCAAAAGAGAACAGTCGGCAAAATGATAATACCAGTGAGAGCAGTCATCGAAGCGGTGACAACAAGCGCGGAGGGAATCAACAGGCCAGAAATGGTAACCACTTCGGTGGTAATCAGGGCCAAAACAATAAGAATGGTCATTTCAAGAAGAGGAGATTCAACAATGATAGAAAGACGTCAGCACCAGCACCCGTTGTTAAGGAAGGAGAACGACCACCTATCATATGTTTCAAATGCGGAGGGGAGGGGCACATCAGTCCAAACTGCGCGATGCCGTCTAAAGCATGTTATAATTGTGGAAGAGAAGGTCATTTAGCTCGATTTTGTCGTTTACCAAAAATAAGTTCAGCCAAGATGGAGACACCAAAGGCCGTCCCAGAAAAGTCAAAACCGGTAGTGCAAGGGAGAGCGTTTGTTGTGACCTCCCAGAAAGCAAGGAACCCAAATGAGGTCATCACGGGTAAGCTTATCATAAACTCTAACGAAGTCTATACTTTATTTGATACCGGTTCTACCCATTCTTTTATTTCTCCTACTTGCGCTCATCGATTAAATTTGACTCCGGAGAAATTAGACTTTGATTTATCTGTTGAAACTCCATTGGGAGAAACCTTCATTACATCCACGGTTTATAAGTCTTGTTTGGTTCAAGTTGGTACCCACACATTACCTGTCGATCTGATTTCATTAAAAATACTTGCATTTGACGTGATTCTAGGGATTGATTGGTTAACTACTCATCATGCAAAAATTGATTATTTTCGTAAGGTTGTTAGCTTTCATATTCCTAATCGACCTATTATGCGAATTCAAGCAACCAAACCATTAAAATCAATCGTTGTCATCTCAAGCCATAAAGCTATTCGTTTATTGAAAAACGGATGTCAAGCTTTCTTAGCTCATGTCACGGATCTAAACAAAAATACGTCAGTTTTGAATGATATTTCTATTGTTAATAAATTCCCTGACGTATTCCCTGAAGAACTTCCTGGCCTACCCCCAGAGCGTGAAATTGAATTTTGTATCGACCTTGAACCCGGTACAAAAACCATTTCCAAAGCCCCATATCGAATAGCTCCTATTGAACTTCAGGAGTTAAAGATCCAACTGCAGAAATTGTTAGACATTGGCTTTATTCGTCCTAGTACTTCTCCTTGGGGTGCTCCTATTCTATTCGTGAAGAAGAAAGATGGAAGTATGCAACTTTTTATTGATTATCGGGAGTTGAATCATGTCACCATCAAAAACAGGTACCCATTGCCACATATTGATGACCTGTTTGACCAGTTGCAAGGAGCACAATTCTTTTCAAAGATCGATCTTCGTTCTGGATATCATCAGCTGAAGGTTAGAACTGAGGATATTCCAAAGACGGCTTTCAGAACTCGGTACGGGCATTATGAATTCATAGTCATGTCCTTTGGATTGACTAATGCTCCTGCTGCCTTCATGGATATGATGAACCGGGTATTCAAGGAATATTTGGATCACTTTGTGGTCGTCTTTATTGATGACATCCTTATTTATTCCAAAAGTCGTGAAGATCATGAGCAACACTTGAGGCTGGTACTCCAAAAGCTTCGTGAATACAAGTTTTATGCCAAGTTGAAGAAATGCGAGTTCTGGCTTGAGGAGGTAGCATTCCTTGGGCACGTAGTATCAAGTCGTGGAATATCTGTTGACCCAGCAAAGATTGAAGCTATTCAAAGCTGGGAGCAACCTAAATCAGTGACCGAAGTACGTAGCTTTCTTGGTTTAGCTGGTTATTATCGGAGATTCGTGGAAGGATTTTCTCGAATCGCTACTCCATTAACTCAGCTGACTCGGAAAGATACAAAGTTCTGTTGGAGCGAAGAATGTGAGAAGAGTTTTCAAGAACTCAAGAGGAGACTCATTTCAGCACCTGTTCTAACAATATCATCTGGCTCGGAGGGATTTGTCATCTACAGTGATGCTTCGAGCAAAGGGTTGGTATGGGTTCTCATGCAACATGGAAAAGTCATAGCCTATGCATCAAGACAACTCAAGGAATATGAGAGGAATTATCCTACTCATGATCTAGAGTTGGCAGCTGTTGTCTTTGCACTTAAAATTTGGAGGCATTACTTGTATGGGGAGAAGGTGAAGATCTTTACGGATCATAAAAGCCTCAAATATTTCTTCACTCAAAAGGAACTCAACATGCGACAACGACGTTGGCTTGAACTGTTGAAAGATTATGATCACACCATTCAATACCATCCTGGAAAAGCGAACGTGGTAGCTGACGCATTGAGTAGAAGATCATATGCAAGTACGAAGTGCGATATTGTCAACACAAAGACCCATTTTGTGTGACTTGCAAAGGATGGAGATAGAGTTAAAGACTCCAGAGACCCATGTGATGATGGCAAATATACGAGTAGAACCGACTTTAATCGATAAAGTTAAAGCTGCTCAAGCTACAGACTTGGAGCTGATGCGTATGAGGAAGAAAGTGCAAGAAGGTGCTATGCCGGAAGCAAGAATCGATGAAGAAGGAATACTTCGAGTCAACTCCAGACTTTGTGTTCCTAACAACCCTGATTTAAAGTATGAAATCATGATGGAGGCGCACAACACACCGTTTGCAATCCATCCTGGAAGTACCAAAATGTATCATGATCTTCGTCATACATTTTGGTGGAGCAATATGAAGAGAGAGATAGCGTTGTTTATCTCAAGGTGTCTAACTTGTCAACGAGTCAAAGCGGAGCATCAAGTACCAAAAGGTCCATTGCAACCACTTGAAATTCCAGAATGGAAGTGGGAGCACATTACCATGGATTTCGTTACCGGTCTTCCTAGGGTTTCTCAAGGTATTGATGCGATTTGGGTCATTGTTGATAGATTGACCAAGTCTGCTCATTTCTTACCGATACGAGAAACTTATACACTTGAACGTCTTGCTCGTATGTACATAAATGAGATTGTAAGACTGCATGGTATGCCAGTATCCATAGTTTCTGACCGAGACCCAAGATTCACTTCATGATTTTGGGTTAGTTTACAAAAAGCTATGGGCACGGATTTACGATTTAGTTCAGCATATCATCCTCAGACGGATGGACAATCAGATAGGACTATTCAAACTCTTGAAGATATATTAAGACTCCGTGTCCTTGATTTTAAGGGAAGTTGGGACAAGTTCTTACCATTGGTGGAGTTTTTCTACAACAACAGTTATCAAACAAGTATTGGCATGGCTCCATTCGAAGCATTGCATGGAAGAAAATGTCGTTCTCCAGTATGCTGGGATGAGGTGGGTGAAGCAACGCTGTTGGGACCGGAGTTGGTACGTATGACTACAGAAAAGATTCAAATGATCCGACAACGTATAAAAACCTCACAAGATCGACAAAAGAGTTATGCTGATCTTCATCGAAAGGACGTGGAATTTGATATAGGAGATCATGTGTTCTTGCGTGTTTCTCCATGGAAAGAGTTACGAGATTTGAAAAGAGAGGAAAGCTCAATCCTCGATTCATCGGTCCATTTTTAATCCTCGATCGAGTAGGAACTGTGGCTTATAGACTCGCTTTATCGCCAAGTATGTCTCGTGTTCATAACGTTTTTCACATATTTATGTTACATAAATATGTGGAAGACCCGAACCACATTATTGAGTTAGAACCGGACGAAATAGCGGAGGATTTGACGTATGAAGAAGTTCCTGTTCAAATCTTGGATAAGAAGGAACATATTCTACGCTCCAAGGTTATACCTCAAGTCAAAGTTTTGTGGAGAAACCACGATGTTGAGGAAATGACTTGGGAGTTAAAATTTGAAATGAAATCAAGGTATCCTTACCTCTTCGACATACCAGGTACGTACCCTAATTTCGAGGGCGAAATTTCATAAGAAGGGGAGGTTGTAAGACCCCAACTTTTATAAATAAAGATGAATTTTCTATAAATATCATTTTTGAATATTATGGAGTTAATTTGATATAATGTTATAGTTGTGGGTAATATTTATAAATTTTGCAAAGTACGCAAGTTGTTATATAATATTCGATTGGTCGGGGAATATTCGTTTTAACAGGGAATATTCGTACAATGGCACAATCATTGGTGGACCCCACAACGGAATTATTGTCGGATTGAGAAAACGACAAAAATATTTTATTAAAAATAACGGCGGAAGTTTTTCCATTGTTACTGTTGAACTACTCGGTAGTAAAATTACAGTAATACGTGTGGTTGCATAGTAGCACACGGTATTGATTATTAATGCTTATGTGAGAAGTCACTCAGTTTGATTCAATTATTGTCAGTTAATAATATGAATTATTTAGCGATAATGAAGTTTTGTTTTATTCGTATTATTAACGTAATAAAACAGAAACATCTTTTTATATAAAACATAATACTTTATTAAAGTTATTCTATAAATAGAATATATTATATTTTATTTAAAAGATTTTTCTTTAAATATGGACCGTCAGATTAAAGTAATCAATCTGGACCGTTCATGGATTAGTTACTATGCATTCTATTTTTCTATAAATAGCAGCTCATTCCTTCATTATTTCTTACGAATTCACTGAACTCTAAAGAGAGAAACTATAGAGAGAGAGAGAAGAAAAGTATTCTGCTACTTAACTACTTCCTTATTTCAGCTCTTCTTTAAAACGGTAAGAGGTGTTATTCTTTCTTATTCATGAAGAGAATTGTCGTTATTCTATTTTTTATTATTCTGTTGGAATAACCTGTATACGCGGTCTACCCTATACTTGGTGACATTCTTCTATTATTCTGTTGGAACATCCTGTCTGTGTATTTTACACTGGACCTGGTTCCGTCTTTATTATTATTCTATTAGAACATCATGTCTGTGTGTTTTACACCGGACCTGGTTCCGTCTTTATTATTATTCTGTTGGAACATCATGTCTGTGTGTTTTACACCGGACCTGGTTCCGTCTTTATTATTATTCTGTTGGAACATCATGTCTGTGTGTTTTACACCGGACCTGGTTCCGTCTTTATTATTATTCTGTTGGAATATCCTGTCTGTGCGTTTTACGCCGAACCTGGTTCCATTATTTATTATTCTGTTAGAATAACATGTCTGTGCGGTCTATCGCATGCATGATGATTTCTTTTGTTATTCCATTCTTTATTATACTCAGTTGGTTAAGTTTTGACTTCTATACTCCATGAAATTTGTGAAATATCCTTGATATTTGCAGTTCATCCAGTATCTTTTCATGAAAATATTCTTCTAAGCATTCTTGAATTTTACTCCACAAAGTAGTATCATGTTGACAATTTGGACGTTGTTAATTTTTGGATAAATTAATTCTTGAACTGGTTTTATTGAATTCTTATATCATTGTCATCATCCTCGTGTTTATAAAATGTTGAAAGTCATCTGTGGCCTGTAGTGCATAGATGGACTTGGTATGATTATGACCAGGGATTATTCGGTATAATCATGACCGTAATGTTACAAATGATGTGGTAAAAGTCCCCATTGGACCGTAGTGCATTGATGGACAGTTGTTGGCATGATCATGACCATTAATGAATACACGAATATCCTTGGCCGTAGTGCCGGGGTGATTCGATGATGTGGATTATTTTATTAAACTGAGTCTCCGCGATAACAGTGTTGAAAAACCTTTTAAATCATAGAAGATAGTATATTTTATTTTCTACTTGACTCTTTTAATGGATTGCTTGTTCCGCTACAGTTAAACTTGATGTTCGTTATATTTTATCAGTTTAACACTGTTGAAGGCTAATGATAATTTATTCTGCATTATCTTAGTCATAATATTTCTTACTGGGCTAGTTGAGCTCACCCTTTCTTTCACTGTTCTCTTCAGGAAATGAGAACGTAGCTGGGGCAAGTCGGGGAACGGAGTGTTGGTTCGAATGATAGTATTAGTTAGTAGTCCTCACTATTCTATGTAATAGTGTGTTAATAAATGTAATGAGGACTCCTTTTGAGTATGAATACTCTCTAGAAGATAATATTTGTATTCAAACTCGCAGTTTATATTTTGTCGTATTGTGCACGACAGTTGTATTAGTAAGTTGTATTTGAATTCTGTACAATGTATCTGGCGACCCAAGATGGGTGATGTATACCTATTTTTAGGGGCGTCACACCAGGTCTACGTCACCCAGTAGACAGAATGGACCACCCTAAACAACATGGATTTTATATTTTAATATAACTATTTGACCAAATCTTGTATTATATATAGTAATTGTCCGTGTGTGAAGGCAGGACGTAACGAAATCCTCTTTCTTTCTATTTCAACAATTTCACTTTCATTTTCTCTCTCTCCTGCTTCTTCTCCCAGTCTCCCACCACCATTTCCTGTCTAAATTAATTAGAATAAATCTGAACCGTCTTTGTAATTTTTCGTCCGAATTCAAAATGGGTTCATAATATATCATTTGACTCTATATAGGCTTCAACAAGAGATTTTTGAAGAATTTTAGGGTAGTGGGCAGTTAATTACAAGAACATCTCGAATTGTCTTGACTCTAATTAATTAGTCGAATTAACCTAATTATTTATATTTTAAGATCTACATATATAATTATATATATAATCACATAGATGATTTGGAAGCCAACTCCAGTTCTGTTCTTAAATATATTAATTAATATGAATCAAAAATGCATGATCAAGACATAATTTTGCATCAGTCTTGATGATCTTTTGTCTACTAACTTTCCAAAAGGAAGGCAGAAGAGCAGTTTAACCTTCCCATTGGGTTGTTAATTTGGCATGCATGCATGTATGTAGTTAATGGAGGCAACCGACATTGACTCTTAATTAAACAATAAGAAAATAAATGGATGATCAAGATTTATTTAACTTAAAATGCATGACAATCTGATATATATATATATATATATATATATATATATATATATATATATATATATATATATCATGATTCATATATATTTACAAAAATCTTTTAATTACTCTTACATATATATACATAAATAAAAAAACTCCAATTCCAAGAAGATAATTTTGTCTTGTATTTGTTAATGTAGATAAAATATATATCTAATTAAAGGTAAAGGAAAAGAAAAAGGGACAAATTAAATTAAATAAAAGCAAAAGGGAAACATGTGTTACAAATTGGAGTATGGAGACTTATTGCGTCAGCAGTTAACAAGGAACATAAACACAGCTAGAATTGATCAAACGAAACAGAAAAAGGTGTTCCAGCCCATCTCTCAACTCCATCATACCATCATGGAACCTAAAACAATGCCACTACCATACCCTCAAGTCAATGGCTTCTCAAAGTCCTTTCTTATGCTCCATCGTCCCGAAGATTTAGATGATTTCATTTGTCTTAAATTATTTATCGTTTTATATAATTAAATACAATCTTTTTAAAATTATTCGACATAAGAAAAAAGGTTTAGTGTGCTTTCTCTCCCCCTCTTCTGTCTCTTGTTTTTGTTAGGCGAAGTGGGTGGAAGTAATTAAGACATGGATAATGAATGGACTAATACCACACACACATATTATATATGCGTATGAAGGGGGGAATTGAATTGAATTAAATGGTAACCTTTTATCTTCGCTCGATCCGAATTTGAAATGTAGAAAATTAATTTGAAATTAACATCGGATGAAGAATTATTAACTAAAGTCTGATCGATCAAGACGTAGAAATCAATAATTAAGAAGCGGATTGATTATATATGATGAAGGTTGAGTGTGAACAACGCAAGTAGACGACAAAGAATGACACATTCTTCATTTCATGTCCTAAAACTTTCAAATTGTCATGTGGGGCCGATGATGAATAAGGAATGTTTATTAGTGCCAACATGCGTGCGTCCATTATAGTAGTAGTATATCCATGTCAACTCCACTACGCACTACCCATGGGTAGACTAATTTTCTTAGATTTCAAATTAAGTCCACAACTCCAACGATTAATGGTTTCTTTAATTTCTTAGGATTGGAAATTAATTAATTAATTAATTTTTTGAATGAAAGTGAACCTTTCATTTTAACTTCTTTGGTGGAAAATGTGTTACGACAGAGATAAAAAAAAGTTCAATTATACTTAATTAATTAATCTTTCTATATACAAATCATATTTTAGTATGATGATTAAGAACGTATATTGTTACTGCAAGTTTAACTATGTTGTTTTGAATTATAATTAACTTTGATTAATCGTTGATTATAAAAATTTATTGTACTTGTTACTGCAAGTTTAACTATGTTGTTTTGAATTATAATTAACTTTGATTAATCGTTGATTATAAAAATTTATTGTACAAAAATATAACGGGGCTTTAAAAAAACCTATTATATAGTTAATTTCTTATTTTTATATATATATATATATATATAGAGAGAGAGAGAGAGAGAGAGAGAGAGTAGGTGAAAACTAGCAGGATTGAAACAAGTTTCAGCCCTGATGGTGACCCAAATGGAGTAATATAGTAATAGAAGTTCCAAAAGGAAGAATGAAGATAGGACGGTAGAAAAAGGAAGCTTAGGTCGGTCTTTAATATCCTAATCTTTAATCATGGCTTCGTTGAGTCTGTTCCCAAACCCACCCTTAATTAATCTTCTCAATAGATCATGCTTATCTAACTAACCATTTCATTAATTAATTACTTTTTGGTTAATTCCATGTACTATAAATTAATGATTTGGTTTACCACTGTTTGGTTTGGTTTGGTTAAACAACCTTCTATGACTTGCCTTCTTTTAAATCCCCGACACGTGTAAACAAACAGTTTATAATAATTCTAGGGGGACATTTTTTTGCTAACATTATTATTATTATTATTATTATTATTTGGTTTTTTTTGTAGTACCTTTAAAAAAATGTATAGTATTTATTCCAACTGAAATTTTTATAAAAAACAGTGTTTTAGGTGTAATTTGGATGCATACAAGAAACAGGGTCTGTACAATCTGTACAATCCTATTTTTTGTATGTATTCAAATTACACCTAAAACACTGTTTTTTATAAAAATTTCAGTTGGTATAAATATTATATATTTTTTGAGAGGTACTACAAAAAAAAACAAAAAAATAAAGGAAAAAAAAGGTCGCTAAAAATGTTAGCAAACAATGTCCCCCTAGAAGAACTCAACAGTTTAATATATAGACCGAATTTTACGAGTCCTATGGGAACATTTTTCTAGTGATATTCTAGTGACCCTTTTTTTTTTGTAATACCTTCCAAAAAAAATGTATAGTATTTATATTCCAATTGAAATTTTTATAAAAAATAGTGTTTTATGTGTAATTTGGATACATACAATAAACATGGTCTGTACAGTCTGTATAACCCTATTTCTTGTATGTATCTAAATTATACCTAAAATACTATTTTTTATAAAAAATTTAATTGGAATAAATACTATACATTTTTTGAAAAGTACTACAAAAAAAAATAAAAATAAAATGTCATTAGAATGTCACTAGAAAAATGTCCCCCTAGACTTATTGGAATTTTACTAGTTCCTATCGGTTAACACATGACGAGTCTTTCTAGGGAACATTGTTCTAGTGACATTCTATTGATTTTTTTTATTTTTATTTTTTTAGCACTTCTCAAAAAATGTAGAATTTTTATAAAAAATATTATTTTAGATGTAATTTGGATACATACAAGAAACATACAAGAAAACAGGGTCTGTACAGACACTATTTTTTATAAAAATTCTATTTGAAATAAATACTATATATTTTTTGAAAGGTACTAAAAAAACCACACAAAAATCGTCAGAATGTTGCTAAAATAATGTCCCCTTAGACTTATTGTTCATACAAACTATTTGTTAGATTAATTTTGGACAAATAGATTTAATCAACAACTAAGATTTAATATTAAAACTCTTTCGTGTTACTAATAGTAAGGGATATAATACTGTCATTTACTACCATTAATATTTAATAGTGAATGGTGACAAATTTATAATAAATCGTGGTTGGCTATTACTATTCTATTATTATTGGATGACAATATCTAATTTTTAATTTTAAAGTTTATTAATCTAATGGATAATTATAGATTTATCTGCTCAAAAATAATCTATAACAAATAATTGTTATAAATTATTTCCCATATATATATATATATATGTATGTAGGGGCGGATCCATAAATTTTGCCCAGCAGAGGCGGGTTTTAATTAATTTTGTTTGTTGAAGTTAAATAATTTTTTTTAACTAATCATAATATTAAATAATTATAATAATATTTATAAATTGTAATAAATATTCATAATTCAAACTAAAAAAAGAATTTCAAATAAAAAATATTTAGATATAATTTAAAAACTTATTTTGGTTACTTGTCATAGTTCAATTTGAATGATTTTCCAAATGCTCAAAGGAATTTCAAATAAAAAATATTTAGATATAATTTAAAAACTTATTTCGGTTACTTGTCATAGTTCAATTTGAATGATTCTCCAAATGCTCAAAGTCTCAAATCAAATTTTCTTTCTATATTCAAACAAAACCATGAATTAATTTCAAATCATAAACAAGTTTTGGTATCTTTTTATAAGTTTCAAATAAGTTTTACTTGTATTTAGAATTAGTTTATGAATTTTTTTTGCTCTCCAAATTTAACTCTTCCATTAATCTGCCTCTTTAAATTTATTAATTTATATATTTGTCATACCCCTATACCTATATAAAAAAATTTCAACAAAGACAATTACCTATATTGCCCCTTATTAAATCGGCCACTGTATGTATGTATGTGTATATATATATATATATATATATATATATAATATATATATATATATATATATATATATGGTCTTATTTTAGCGGGAGCGAGGTTTTTGGATGGAATTTGTGGTCTTTGTATGCGGAATACTTTAATCATCTTAAAACATGCAATTCAACACCATTTCTTTTTTTAAGGATTGACATAAATTTTTTCTTACATGAAATGTAAATGAATCTTACATAACTCTTATGTAAGAGAAAAATTATGTAAAATTAATATTTTTATATGTAAAAATATCAAAAAAAAATTTAACGATAAACAAATAGGGACGAACCTACACTTGGGGCAGGGGCGAACCTACACAAGCTACAATTGGGTCCGCGCCTCTCGGGGTTTTTTGAATTTTTTAGATATATAGGGGTACCTATTTGCATATTTAAAAATAGACATGCATAATAATTAATATTTTATTCTTCTCACTACATAAGTTTTAGTTTGATTTTTTAAAGTTGATTTTCAAAATTTAAATTTTTAATATTATTAGAATTAATTTACAATACAATCACAAATATTACATTCTCTATTCCACAAAAGATTATTCTTTCAAATTCTTTGAATTTGAAGAATATATTTTTTGTTTTATATTTACTCATAAAATTATTGAGAGTTTAGTTTTTATATTGATAATATGAATTATTATGATGAATTAAAGAATATGATATCATTTTATACTTTTTTTAGCAAATTAATAATATCTCTGTAATTTATTTATAATATTCCTTAAATAAATTTATTAAACATTAGTATTTCGTTGCATATATATTTTATTTATTTTCATAAGAAAAATATTAAAAATTCATACTTTATGTATTAAAAACGTTATTTAATTAGAATTTATATGTCTCTCTATGTATAGGTATTTTTTTTGTTTAAAATATGTCTTGTTAATGTTAAGATCTTTCCTCGCGTCCCAATCACGTAAGACGCGTTTTTATCCTGCACAGTAAATACGACAATCACCAAAAGCTTGACGGCTTTGTCGTCAGGGGATAGCTCCGGCGTGAGAGTCAGTATAGGCGATCACAAGGTTAACAATAGATAATAAAATATCTAGTGCTTGAAAGAGAAAATAATTCAGTTACCTTTAGATGGTGTGTGTTCCTTGCCTCATATACTCTCAGCCCGATTTTTCGTGTCACCCACATCCCACTGACACCGTCTCCCCACTACCGGTTATCTCAGTCGAATACTAGCAACTCACCTGCTCCATTTTCATCACTATTTTCCACCACCAGCTGACTAAATTCCATCCACATTAATGCATGGCAGAGATAACAGTCAACTACTGTCTTTTTAATCATTGTCGGTCAAAGTTAGTATTTAGATATTATTTGTCTAATGTATTAACCCAAATTAGAGGCCCAATATATTTAAGACACAAATAATACATAACCCAAGAAATGGGCCCATTCGGTCCGGTCCAACACGTAAAGTGTCCTGATGTAAGGGAGGAGCTCATTTGGTCCGACCAGAGGCATAAAGTATCATGGCCCAACAAGTATTATTAAAAAAAAATCACCCTCACATCATAAAATTTATGGGTCACTGTAAACAAGTGAGACTAAAATAATAACAAAACTGAAGATATAACAATGGAAGCATGGGCCAAGCATATTTTAGGGAATTTTTGTATTGACTGAAGGAACAAATAAGCGCGTTCTATTCACAAAACTCGCAATATATAAAATTAGTATATGTAAAAAATAATCTTTTTTAAAACAAGTCCTTATATATGTTTGGACCATATATACCAATAACTTGATTTGTTGCATCTTTCTTTATTATTTGAGTGAGACTCCTGTTAGATATTTCTAAATTTGAAAAATATATAATAAATATATTATATTTTATAATTAAAATTAATAGATGTGTTGGTTCAATTGGTTTAATTTGAAAGATTATAACTCTTTAAACAAGAGGATGTATTGATTCGGGATTAAACAACTGAATCGATGCAATGGTTCAAATTGATAAGACCATTAGATGAATCATTACAATGGTTCAACATACCATTTCAAAAGAATATATTTATATCTCTATAATATTTAAAATATGTTCTCAAAATGATGTATCTTTTCAAAAAGGATATGTATCATGTATCTCTTCAAAAAGGTATTTGGAAACTTATAAATAGATTGTAAATCTACTCAAATTTGGCACTTAATTAAAATCACTCCAAATCCTTCACAAGTTCTTAGAAAATAATATCATTTTAATGCTTTTTTTACAATAATTTTTTTCTCTCATTTATAATTTTATACTAGATTTATTTTTACATAATAAATTCTAATACATAATAAAATTTAGACATGTTTTATTTTAATTAAATACTAATTCGTAATAATCATGCATATGTATCAAAAAGTAAGAAGGAAATATAATTTTAAAAAAAAGAGCGATCAACTATTTAATTCGAATGATAATATTATTATTTTACATCAAATTAGGAAGGGAATTTAAAGTACTCCAAAACACATGTTCTGCCCTTGTCCACTCACTAGCTAGTATTACCTCCATCCCATAATAATTATCGTTTTAGAAAGAAATTTTTTTCTCAATTTATTTGTCGTTTACAACTTTCTAGGAGAATAAATTATTTACTTTCCTATATCACCCCTACCTTCTCTCATTGTCCCAAGAAATTTTTCCCTTGTATTAATAGTTTTCAACTTCCCATATAGGGATAGTGATGAAATTTCACACTAATTTTAATTAATAAATGATAACACTAAATGACTTTCTTAATCCATGTACATCAAGTTAAAGCGACAGTTATTATGAGATGGAGGGAATACTGTTTAGTACCCACCTTCTCCCGTCCCCCGTCCCTCTCCCCCTCTCCCTCCTCTCTCTCTCTCTCTCTCTCTCACACACACACACACACAAACACTCATATTTCTGTATGTACCTTTATTTATATAATGGAGTAATAATAATCTTTTCTCTTCTCTACTGCAGCATTCTGTAGGGTATATGCATTGTCCCTGCGCCCCGTGTACTTTGTTCTGTCACCTTGTACGCATCATAATTACTTCAAAATGACATCAATAGACAATACTTAATACTTTAGATGATTTATGAGTATATTTATGTTCCTGCATGGAGCAAAAGAGCCAATCATGCAATCGATTCTGTATAATTAATTAGTAATTATATTACCTATTATCAATGTCCTTATTATATATGTATTTCCTCTTAATATTTGCAACCACACGTATTTTTAACTCAATTTTATGATGTTGTTAAAAGTAGTACATATTTGTTTGATCGACTACGAGCTCTTCTTAATTAATTATGTACTACATAATAGAGTTACTAGGATATTAATTGTTTTTATTTGGGCATGTGTTTCTGGAACAAGTAATTAAAGATAATCAATGATAATTAAAATCATGGCTTCAGTTAATAAATTAAAACCATGGATTATGCTATGCCAAATATTTAAAGCAATGTAGTGCATGTGGGCTGCCCTACAGACAATGTTAAGTAGGCATGGGGGTTATGAATTGATGGGCAGGTCAGAATGGAAGGGTTATAACTTATACACCTATATATATATACCTATAAATAATTGTGTCCAAATTTGTCATTTAAATGTTACATTTGTGAACAACTATTTGAATTAGGTAATGGTAGGAAGAGTCATTAGCCATGACATGAGCATTAATTTGGGGAAAGGAAGGAGAGAAAGGTAAATTCAGAGGGTGAGAACATTTCTTGGGACACAAGGAGGAAACAAGAAGAAAATCCAAAGAGCAAATGTGGGGTGAAGTAAAATGAGACGTATTTACATATCGGCCCTCTAATTATTCCTTTGATTACCAATCAAGTTATCTAATTAATTTATAAAATCAGAAGAAAAAGTAAAAGTTACTTTTATTTTTTAAATTTACCTTTAAAGAAATATATTCTAAAACTCAAAAATTCATTTTCTCTCACCACTCCTTTATCATTAACTCCTTATTTTCTCTCTAATATTTTTGACATTCGTTTGTTCAATAGTTATTTTTTTTCCTTCCAATTACATATGTAATGTGTACAAGGAATAATGATACATATAAAATATATTTAATAAAAATTACATACATAATTATGTACGTACTTACTACATTTTATATTTCGACAATCTTGTACTATGTTATATCTAGTCAAGCAATAATTCGTAATATAGAGAGTGAGAGACACAGAGGGCGAGTCATATATTTTTACCTGAATTAAAATTGTATATATAACTAAGGTATAACTCTATAGTTTGATTTGGCTTGCATTTTATTTTTCTACTGAATTAATGATAAGAATAATTATAATTACACATGCATGTATCTATTAATCTATATACCTTTTTGTTACAGCATGTTGGAAGTTGACTTAGAACTGTCCTAACTTGACTTACAAGTCTCTGCCGTGTCATAGTCAACGGAATTAATATTGCTAAGTTAATTTGGTGATTCAACCTGTGAAGTTACTTGATCTCTCGTTTACTTTTCTTGAATTATATTCTCAAGTTTATAACATGCAGTGATTTACTTTTGTGTACATGAAATATTTTTTAATGCTTTTTTCATTCTAAATTAAAAGACAGTTATTAATTTTTAAAAATTAATTTAAAATATTTTTAAATTTAAAATTGAGATCACTCATTTAAAATATAAAACAATAAAACTTTTGATGGGTATCCAACAAAACCTACCTACCTATATAGTACTAGTAATATTCATCCATCACTTTCTTTATTCTATTGCTTATTTATTTTAGGATAGTAATTATCCCTTACTTTAGTACTCTACATAAATAATTAATGTAGTCTCTATCCTCCATGATTACATAATTAAAAAAAATAAAGACGAAGGGCCAAATGGTCCCGAAATTCCGGTTCACATTGGCATAAAAAATTTCAGCCGTTGAATTTAACAGGAAAAACGGTACAATATTCGTCCGAAACCGTGACGTAGGTAGCCAGATCAAACTTCACTACCATCCCACATTCCTTTATTTTGAAGCAACAATTAGTTTAGTTTGTTGAAATAAAGCAAGTAAATTAGTATTAAACTACTAAAGTTAGCGAGTAAGAATAAATAAATGAAATAAAATTCCATCAAAATTCCTTTAGATTTTTTTTTTATTATTTAAAATAATATTTTTGATGCCCCTTGTGTTTGTCTAATCACCATCTCTTAAAATGTCAACCAAATTCCGGTAGTTTCCATATCCGTACCTCCCAACCGCTTCACACATGTATGTGCAATTGTGCATATATATTTAGACCAAAGTATAGCATTCTTTTTCATTTCAAAAACCTCGACTAGAAAAAACAAAAGGTAACGAAAAAGAAAAAGTAAGAAAAAAACAAGAACAAGAAGAGAAATAGCAAATTCTAGCCATGGCAGATGAATTTCAAGCTGCAGGGGTTTGTGGAGGAAACTGGTGGAATAATAATCCAACACGAAGCGCCTACGGATCATCACTTTGTTCTCCGATTATTACTGACATGGGAAGCTTTGGCTGGCCAGCGGACTTGATGGACATGAAGGCAAGGTCTAGTGATGAATCTGGCTCAGCTAATAATTCTGAAGGGTCTATAATTTTTCAAGATATACAAAAACCTATAAATCAAGACTCCGGCTGTGGCGATCGGAGTTTATGGATGGATTCCACCTTGGAAATGATGGGTAGTGGCCTTTCTTCATCAATAACAACAGATTGGAATCAAACTTTAATGTAAGTATACATTATTTTGAGGTCACATGTGCAATATTTTATGTAACAAATATTCGAACTTTATTTTTTCTTCTCTTTTGATCTCGATCTCAATTATTGTTCTAACTTTAATCCCCACTAAACTTGTTCTTCATGGTCCAAACTTTACAACCAATACAAGTTGCGTACCTTAGACTTATTTCTTTGTAATTTTGTGAAAAAGGAAGCTAATATGGGTCCGTTTACTTCTTGTCATTTTTGTAGCAAGGGGAACGAGAGCAATTATCAGTCTATTTTACAAGAGGACCTAAATTCACCAAGCTGCTCAAATTACCAAAAAGTTGTCACAATGGATTATTCTCAAATCAAGAAAGATTGGAGTCCGAAAAACTTTTCTACTATTGATGAAGATTCTTCCGTGAACGCGTTTAAACCAGTAAATCATGATTTTCCAGCGAGTTCATACGGTTATCCAACTTCTTCCTTGCTACAAACCCTATTTGATACCCATTCTCAACCGCAAGATTCTATATTTGGTAATCGATCAGTGGACTATCCGTCTACAACAAGTAATTGTAGTGCAAAATTTTCTTCGTCGCCTAAATTCTCTTCATTGCTAAAGCCTTCACTACCAAAAGAAGAACCTCTTAGTCATTTGCACTTATCAAACAATGCAACTTTCTGGAATTCATCGGCTGCAGCCATGAACGATGTTCGCGCTAGCTTTTTTAGTCCAGTGCAATCTCAAATCTTGTCAACAACATTTGAAGATAAACCCAATTTCCCCAACCTTGCTGCAAAGGTATTTTTCCTAGTGATTCTTGATATATATTAATTAATTATTAAATATATGCATTTTTAGGGTTTTATCTATGGACTGGTGTAAACTTACTATTATGATTTTTTTTTTCAGTCTAATAATGAAAGAGTTCGAGACTTGAACTCAGTGATGAAGAGAAGTAGCAGTAGTAGTACTGAACCAGCATTCAAGAAACCGCGAATTGAAACACCATCATCATTACCAACGTTTAAGGTAGGGTAGATCGACAAAACATTATTTGGACAAAGTAGAGTTTAAGGCTTTTTTTTTTATTTTGATATTTAAAATATTAGAGTTAATTTGACAATTGGATATTGAGACTTCTAGCTATATTATCAGGTAAGGAAAGAAAAGCTAGGGGACCGGGTAACTGCCCTCCAGCAATTGGTTTCACCTTTTGGAAAGGTATCAGCTTTTGGGATTTTCTTTCCCCCTACTACTTTCAAGTGAGGGAACTTATCTTTAATTATATTGCCTTAACTTCAATCATACTATATATTATATATTTTCAGACTGATACAGCATCAGTTCTCCATGAAGCTATCGAGTACATCAAGCTCCTCCATGATCAAGTCAGTGTATGTTCCATCATTTTCTTCTTAGCTCTTGCTAGCTAGATAGAACATATATATACCCATTAATAATATATAATAGGGCCTTAATATATATATGCACACCTTTGATGGAATATTGAAGTCAATAACATAATGAATGCACAACTTAACAATGCATCAATGATGCATGTACAAGTGCAACAAACAACTATCAACCTAGGATGTGCTTATATCAGCACTCTAATAATAGTTTATTTTATTTAGTGATTTTTTAATCTTAAATTTCCTTTAAACAATTTCAGGTTCTAAGTACTCCATATATGAAAACTGGATCTCCAATTCAGTGTGAACAGGTAACCAACTTCTTTATTAATTCTTCATTAATTACTTCATGTCTTTGTTTACTTTGAATCATTATTTTTTAAAAAGTTGATGATGATAATTCAGTCCAAAAATGATAATGTCAGGGCTAATACACATTTAGCAACATTTGTACAATTTTAGCGACACTTTAAATGCCATGTATTGCTCTTTTCAAAATAGTGGGTATTATATCGGTTCATATTTACATGTGTTAGCAATGTTGTTGGGTGCCGCCCCCACTCTCTAACAAATTAAACTTTTATACGAGTACTTAACAGGTAACTTAACAGTTCATTAATTACATATGCAGACACTTAAAAAATCAAAAGGCGCAGAATTAGGGGTGAATCAAGACTTAAGAAGGCGAGGACTTTGCCTTGTGCCAATATCGAGCACCTTCCCAGTTGCTACGGAGACTACTGCTGATTTCTGGACACCAACATTTGGAGCAACCTTGAGGTAGATCTAGAGATGAGTGAATTAAGGTAAAACCAAGTACAAGTGGTATCATATATATGGTCCCAGCAAATTTTGGGGTTGGGCATATATGATAAATATGTTAACATGGAAGGAACATTGGTGAGGTGTACAAGTACAATTTGAAGACAAGCAACACAAAAAGACAAGGAAAAAGCATTCAAGAAAGGACAGCTAATTCTGTGACAGGTAAAGGCAGAATATATAGTACTGATCGATGGAGGCTAAGCACCATATATATATATATATATATATATATATATATATAATTCGGTAGCATTGAAGGATAATATTGATTAGTTTCAAATTAGTAATAATTACAATGTATTATAGTTAAAGGAACAGGAACAGGAACAGGTGCTAAATTCAGCTGAAACTTAGATTAGTTTTTGTTGGAATTAATTGTGAGTTGTTAATTGGTGAGCTCAATTTAGCACAAGCTAGCTAGCTGTATAGGATGTAAACTAAGAGGCTTCTGTTCCTGCTTCTGTGCTAATATAATTGTATTTTATGACTTAATTATGAGAGTTGGAAGCTAAAGGTGTAAGTACTTTGCGGAACTCATTTGATTGTTTACTAAAATTTGATTTATTTATGACTTGAAACTTGTTGGCTATGCTAGCTTGGAACTTGGAAAAAACGATATATCGATAAATAATGAAATAAAAGGAAAATTAGAAAGTACGGAATCTTAACATTGAGAATGTAGTTATACAGTATACTACAACGTCTCATATCATTAATGCTTGACGAGTTAGTTATAATGCATAACTCGATGTGTCTTGACAAAAAAATATCCAGTTACTTAACCCAATGTTCTTCTTATAATTATTATCAATTAATTTTGAATTAGAGAACTTAATATTGAGCTCATTTCATAAATCTAACAACGAATATTTCTATATGTGATACACAATAGAAAATTACCAAAAAAAAAAAAAAACTGTTTGGAACATAAATCTCTTTTAATCTCCAACTTGAAGGTACATTTTTATTATAGCCGCAAAAAACAAAATAGGAAGCTTTTCCAGAATTCTATAAATATATATTTTTTTTGCATCAAATAAATTTAAAGAAAAAAAATCAAGTAATAGAAGAATTACTAGAAAAACATTAATTAATTTGTAGTAGTTATATTGATTTTCTCTTGTCCATCTTTTCACAATCTTTCCATAAAGTAATTCGAGCATATATAAGAGAGGTCATCGATCGAATAGGCTACAGTAGTCCATTCTTTATGTTACTTCACTTTTTTATTTCTTTTCTTTTCTTTTCTTTTTTAGGTAAGCATATAACTTAACTTCAACTACACCCTTGGCTTTTTTGACATCAAATTATATATAGATAAGAAGAAGTAGTATGAATTATTTGACATAATTAATATATACAAGCATGGCAAGATGAAGAAGCTTAACATTGAAGAATCTTTATGACAAGTGACTAATCATGAAAAGTAGTTTAAATTAGTTAAAAAAAATCCTTTGAATTGATGGGCCGATAAGGGGAAATTATGCCATATTTCCGAGCATCGGGATCAGTGCCTCGTGTTCTTAATTAGTTGATGGAGCTTGTTCAACTTTAGTATTTTTGAGGCTGTGGTTTTAGTTAGTTAAAGAGAAAGAAGAAGAAACATATGGTACTAAATAAAGGAATAAATACTCAAAAGAAAAGGCAAAAAAAGCATATTGGCATAATGCATGGGAAAGTATGCAGGAGTCTCTGCAGTTGCAATCAAACCTTAAGCGCAGTTTTTTTACTTTATTTGCTAATCATGGAACAACTCTATATTTGTCTTGTGATTTCTCCCATTTATCAAAAGGGTATTGTGTCAATACAGATTTTGACATGGTTATATATATATATATATATATATATATATATATATATATATATATATGATTCAAATAAATTAGGTTATAACATAGAAGAATATCAGGATTCGTGCTCAAACATATATGGACGGGCTGTCATTGATATTGGACTCCACAAGTTCAAGTCACACCCCTCTGTTTGATATTGAGCGTTTCTAAATACACTGGTTCACAGATTTAATTAGCCTATATTGACAAGCCATATATTTATAATTCCACTTTGAAAGGAAGCCATTCAAACCACATGTATTCTTGCCTGTTTGAATTGTACATTGCCTGTTTGAATTACTCAATTGCCTACAGAATGTCAACTGTAAACAATTAATGTATTGTAGTTAATATTATGAATGAAGACGTGAAAAGGTTAAATAGGGCAGGTAATATATATGCTGTTTAATTTAAATAATGATATGTATTATAGTATTAGTAGTGTATGGGAATTGAACAACACTTGTAAATAATTAATGGAACTTTCTCATTAATAAAACCAGTGTATTTAGAAACACGAATTTTATTCTACTGAGCACAATAACTTTTAATAAACTGAAACTTTGATTAAAAGGAAAATGAAATTTTGCCGAGTGAAGAATGCAATATAGTAGTAGTATATGGCAGGTAAAAATCAAGCAGTTCCCTTGAGCTTCTTTGCAATGCCGGCAATGTATTTCCCCTGGTGGAAAGCCTGTCCGAGTTCGAGCTCAGAAGGCTGTCTTGAGCCGTCTCCAGCTAAAGTTCCTGCACCGTAGGGGCTCCCACCTTTGACCTCCTCCATTTCAAACATGCCAGCTCCAAATGTGTAGCCAATCGGCACAAATATCATGCCATGGTGAACAAGCTGAGTAATAGCCGTCAAGCTGCACAGTTTATAAAAATAAATATAGTCTATTTTGTTAAACATGTCAGATTCTCGAACAAAACTAAAACAATTTCCAACGTAAGAACTCACGGTGTAGTTTCCTGTCCACCGCCTTGAGATCCAGTGCTGTAGAATATGCCTGCAGGCTTTCCTGCCAGCTGCTGAGTTTTCCATAAACCCCCAGTTGAATCTAAAAATGCTTTGAATTGAGAAGCCATCATTCCAAATTTAGTTGGGAAGCCAAAGATAAATCCATCTGCCTCAGCAAGTTCATTTGCTGTAATGATGGGCACATCACTCTTTGGTGCAGCACCCATCTTTACCAGAACCTCCTCCGGCAGTATTTCTGGCACCTGTTCCATCATTGCCATCATATACTAATTTTCTTCTTACATATTTCCAAAGGTTAGTGCACGACAATATGATTCCATTATAGTGAATCTAAGAAGCATGGATACGTGTGCATCGTAGAGGATACGATGATTTGCCAAATCTTAAAAGATGGGGATTCGGGTGCGGAGGGATTCACCACCTATTTTATTATTAAATATGTATATATTTATGTGGATAATTATATAAATATATATGTATATATATATATATATATATATATATATGATAAAACATTCAACAAAATAAATATTACAAGAGAAGAACAACTATCCAACAAACAATATACGTTTCATATTTCTACAAATATGAAGTCATAAACAATACTAAAAATTAATCATAGATAATTCAAAACTCAATGTTTTAAAGGAGGAGAGAATCCCCAAATGTCAACGCATCTATACATTGTCTTGAGGACACAGATTCTAAAGACAACATTTTCATGCTTGGTCGACAAACTTTGGTGCCTAAAATCACGTGAAAACACAGAAGTAAAGGAAACAGTGTTGAGCCAAATTGACCTTAAAGCAGAATGAATCATCCTTCTCACTTAATAACATTAATACTTTCAAAGAGAAACTAGCAACACTTAAGTCGAGAAATAGCATAACATTGCACCAAAGAATCAAACACACAACAAATAAGTTACTTGAACTTTTCCTAATACATTTTACTTGAATTGAATCAAATGCCTTTATAGATCTTAAACAAGCATTTTAGCAAAAACTAAACTATAAACTTCAATTAAACCTTGAAGCATACCTGCCATAGTTTTGCCTCCACTCCTTCAACAGATGAAGCTCCCTTCTTTATCTCTTCTGCAAGCTTCTCAACATGCCCATACATAGAGTAGTAGCTGTACAAAGATTAAAGTTCTTCATTAATCCCAAGAGAAAAAAGACTGGCTGGTGCAAAATATAACAAATCACTCTAAAGTCTAAACATGCAAAATAGAGTATATACTTTTATGTATGTTCGAGCTCAAAATCCCATAATATCCCGTTGAAAATAGTTTTAAGAACAATGTGCATATGAACACTATTGCTCAAGCAGTCAAATATTGATCGAAGACTTTTGGTATTATACCAAACAAACATGACAGCAAGATTGTAATACCATTAAGTCTAGTCAAATATCACCTTCAGTTTAAAAACATGAAAAAAGAATCAAAACTTTGTAAAGCTTTACATACATTAAAGAAAAAATTATTGAAAGTAAATAGAAGACTGCTAGAAATTGACATGTAATAAAATTCCGGAAAAAAAAACAAACAAAACCTATCTCCTATATTAGGAGACATTAAGACCAACTAAAAACAAAAACCAAGAAATCAGCCTGATCGATGTTCTAATGATAAAACCAAGCTATCTAATATCGGTCAAAAAATCAAAATAAATTTTTTTTGGTTTGAATATGCATCTATAAGGATAAATTAAAATACATCAAGAACCTTCTAAATAGAAACACATAAATTTTATGAAAAAAGAATTAATTAACTAGATTCAACGCTTTATGGTCAAAAACAGAATAATGGAAATTAATAAACCCCCAACTATATATAATGGTGCCTTTCTAGATTCTTTTCTAATCCAGAATGACCATTCAAATTATTATTTGAGGACTTTTAACAACAGCCAGAACCCAGAATGTTAACAGACAAACAAAATAAACAGCATGAAATTTAAAATACAGAAAAATAATCACAAGAATAATTGAAATGTAGCAAAAGTTTCAGTAATAAAACAAGGGAAAAAAATACAAACAATATACAAAACCCAGTCAATCGATCTAAATACACATTACAGTTTCAAGAAAATGCTAAAGAAAGTTAAAAAGGAAACTACCCATGATCAATTCTAGTAAATAATACATTTCTGAATAAAAATAAATAAATAAAAACAACCAAGAAATTTGAGCAGGATTAATTAGAGTTATATATATATATATATATCAAGAAACATAATATAGCCAAAAAAGCATATATGTACATACATGTGGAGAGAGAAACATAAAGGGGGAAAGAATAATGCATACACAATATAGACTTTAGTTGCCATTGTTGAACTTCTTCTTCTTTAGTTCTCTCTAGGAGTGAGGATTTTTTGTGAGAAATAAAACTAATAACAGAGGATAGAAGAAGACAGGGAAGGGTGGTCATCCTTATATAGTGGAGAGACAGAGAGAGAGAGTTGACCGGAACTTCTTATATTCCTTCCTTTACTCCTCTTTTTCGGATTTGATACCTTCGTTACATAAATTTTTTTTTAATTCTATTCAATACACTATATTTTTTAGTTATAAATAACATAATTAAAATCAATACCAATCAACTAATTTATTATATTGAATAACATAATTATTTTAAAAATTAAAATAATCATATATTTTTTCATTATTTGATGAATATATGAATTTTTCATCAAAATTTCAATACATGAAAAAAAAAATAGTCTTTTAACAATAAAAATATTTTTTATGATTTTAATTTTTTGTAGAATTAATTTTAATATTATCAAATATCTATTAACATATTTTAATTATTATTAATAAAATTATTAAAATTAAATAATTGATGTATTAGATGAAATTAGAGTAAATATACAATCGAGAGCAGCCAAATCTTTCTCTCTTACTCTTGCACACGTTAAAAATATCTTATTTTTAAAAAATTGGGGGGCTAATTTCGTCAGCAGATGGGTCATTCTATTTTTTATAAAAAAAAGTAACGTGTTGTATTTAGTTTGTTGATGTCACGCTCATCCTCATTACTCGTAATAATTTCTAATTTTATTTCTCATATTAAAGTCATCAGCTTATCGGTTCCTCTACACTCCTTCCTTCTTCTTTTTTCTTTTCGAAAATTATAATAGAGAATTCTAAAATTGATCCAATAAATATATTTATAGTTTAGCTTTACTTTATTTTTATCTTTATTTCTCGTTTAGCGGTTTTTTGAGTTGATAGACTTTACACATAATTGTTTTTATTTTAAAATAATTAATTATAAGTTTTAGTCTTGATATTTAATTTTAAAATTTTAAGGAAAAAATGTTAATATCATTCACAAATAATAACATGAAAAAAATAAAGAGTCTTAATACATATGTCTGACAAATATATGTGAATAGTAAATACATTATGCATACATGAATATTTGAGAATTAAAATGATTCACTCTAATGATTTTATCTTATCATTTTTCACGTTAATCGTAATTTAAATTTCTCATTATTAATTTGATAAATTGTTTTTAAAAAAAATAACAGCCGCCCGCGTGATAATTTGTTTTTATTTTTATAGGGTAGTATTATATTTGTACATCTCTATCGATCACCTAATTAACTAGGAGGCATAAGTCATCTGCATTTTATATTCTTTTGCTGTTGTGGTCTGTATTTTCATGTCAATTAAGAAGATCAATACGCTAATTTAGTTTCGCTTTGCTCAATTGGTTGATGTACAATGAATTCTAAAACGCAAAATTGATATAATTTTGTTTAAGTTTTAAAAATAACAAATATGATAATTAATAATACTTTATAGTTAGTTTATAATTGTTATATCTGTAAGTTTGTATTAAAATTAAATAATTTCATATCAATTTTTTAAATTTTAAGATTTTACCAATTAGACCTAAAAGTCACAATAACACAATCTTAACCACTAGGTTAAGACTACATAATTTAGCTACATGGAAATGTATGGGAAGGCAAAGAAAAAACAAAAAATGTGGGTTAATATATGTTTGTGGGCAATAATGCAACTATCACATAAAATAATCACATACTGCTCATAACTCAACAACAAATCACATACTGTCACATCAACCTTATGCAGGACATAAAGAGACGGCATCATGAGTATTGATTCCTATTGAGCTGCCGCCTGCCTGTCCTATTCCTAATTCCATCGACAAAAATAAAAACTCAATAAGCTCACCCTATGCTTATGCCATGATTCCGTAAGTTGAGAGCTAGGTACATTAAAAAAAAGAGTCTACAAGTCTCGAGTTGAATGCATATATACATATAAATAAAGAATAAGATTCATTTTCCTCGAATAAGTTCATGCATCACCAACCATTCAGATCATTCAATGTCCGTAAAACAATTATAAACATGAAGACAACAACGAATACGCTCTTTGTTAATTTGAAGAAATAACTTGAACATATATAGGAGGCACTGAGGTATGCATGTATTATATATGTCCACCTCAATTTAAAAGGAGTTGAGACCACACAACACAATTCATATATGGTTAAGCAATATTAATTGGAGCTATCAATCTATCTATTTATAACGAACAAACTCCCATTTCTTCTCATTGGAAAAATGATCAAGTGATATATGGAGGTCCCAAATCCATCCATCAATCAATTGATCGGCCAGGAAGTCAATAGAATAGGAGGAGTATTATCATTATGCTGTCGTCAAGGATTGAAGCTTGTAAATGACAATACTACACACCAGCCTATCTTAGCTGCTACTGAAACCTACCTAAAGATCTATATATATTCCATAGCATCAATAATGTCTTTCCCCTGAATTAAGCATGCATGTTTGTATGCTTGCTATATTTCATCCCATTCCTGTATACGTATATGATTTTAGGAGCAGTGGCTTCTGCTCCACGAATGCCACATAAAGCATCAAATGGATAACGAGGGAGTCCAAAGATCACATCTCTTCTCTCTCTTCAGAAACAGAAACAGAAACAGAGAGAGAAATTGGAGACGGTTCTTCTTAAATCAGGTTTAATCTTCTCCCCCAAAATGATTGCAATTGTGGGTAGTTGCTGGCCTTTGAGGGGATAGAATTATGTTATGGGCACAGGGCACTGCTTCCTAATTCCT
The DNA here is from genome assembly GCA_016801055.1 of Panax notoginseng. NCBI lineage: Eukaryota > Viridiplantae > Streptophyta > Magnoliopsida > Apiales > Araliaceae > Panax > Panax notoginseng. The sequence continues at coordinate 11,609,445 of CM029020.1, forward strand.
GTTATTATTTCCCACTTTGCCATGCCCCCAACCATTACATTATATTTTCTGCCCCCACCAGCTCCTTTTAAAAATTAACCCAACAAACCCATACAGCCACACTCAAAAAAGTTGATATTAGGGTCCACAAAAAAAATTTCCCCATTCTAATTTTCCTTTTTCTAATAAATCACCATTAGTTTTAGAGCCTTGCTGTACAATACATGATGTAGAACGAGTTAGGAAAATTGCTTGGAACAATGTAAGAGACTTTAGAAGTTTATAGAATAGAATTTGTATTTTAATTAGTTTCTTTTATTTGCAGTTATCTTATTTAATTTGTGATTATCTTATTAAAAGTTCAATTTAGGCTAAGAAAGTTGTATAAGAGTATTAGAAATAGTGATGAACTTCATTATTTTGATATATTGAATAATGAGAATCGATTGAGATTTGTGAAAAATTATTAATATTATAACTCTCAATCGATCGTCGTGCGTCGATTATTAAAGGCTATTCACTCTTACTTATGCTATCGACATGCCAAATTTTAAGCTTGCAAAGAATTTATTGGTGATCCAGCGTGCTTATTCTTGTGTTGATGTTTTTAACTCGACGGGGTCAAGTTTTTCTTAGCGGAGGAGAACTGATGTAAGACGAGAACGTGAAAGTTGGTTGGAAAGCCTATGAAATAGAAGTTGTATTTTAATTAGTTTCTTTTATTTGCAATTATCTTATTTAATTTATGGTTATCTTAATTGGAGTCCAATTTAAACTAAGAAAGTTGTATAGGAGTATTATAAATAATGTTGTACTTCATTATTTTGGTAAATTAAATAATGAGAATCGATTGAAATTTGTGAAAGATTATTTGTATAATATTTATCTTTTGTCCCCAAAACTCCGTCCCCATCAATTCAAGAATCCATCAAATGAATCATCATCATTCTTTCAATCAGGTTACTATTTCATTTCAAATTTTGTTTCTCAAATTCAAAAGGATTTTCAACTCTCAGGCTTCAGCTAATTTTGGGAGTCTAAACTAAGTAACCCCACAAGCCTTAGATCTACCCGGTCATTGCCTCTAAATTTCCAATAACCACCTCCTAAAACTTTACTAAAAGAGTTCTTCAAATCATCCAATTATTTGGAGTTTCTATTTGATTCTCATAATTATATCCATCTACAAATCTCACATACAAAGCATCGGGTGAATTGAGTCCATCATACACCCTTTTAAGTTCAGATAGTTTAAAGGACTCTTGGTAAAAACATCTAAAACTTATAATCTGGTCATGCGTCAAAAATCAGTAATTCAGTATATATATAGCAATGGGAAATTTTCCAAATTTATTAATAGCTAAAAATTTAGTAATCTGCAGTACTATATTCCTTTTGAGAATTCAAGAAATGTGAACAAGGAAATACAACATAAAGATGTTGGGAAGTTAACTATATGAAACATAAAGACGCTCCGATGTTAACTACATGAAACAGAGAATACCCTAAAAAAATGAAACAGAAAGATGTCGGGATGTTAACTATATGAGACGTCAGCATCATGATAAGAACCAATACATATTTCTTCCTTGAATTTACCATCAAAACCATTTTTAAGCATCAAGAGATAACAACGGCGATTATAAAATAAGCACCTAATAAAATCTAATCTCATTAACCACAACATCACTTTCGTAGGCCGGGCAGCTTGTAAGGAGTAAGTTCAAAAGAGAGAGAATACCTACCTCAATATTATATGGCGAGGGCTTTCCAAATCAAAACCAAGTCCATCTTGGATACCTTAGCCGGCTTCCTCTTTTTTTTTTGGAACATATCATTAGTTTCCTAGCTTCTTCCAACGACACAGGAATCCAAAAAGTAGATAACTGACCAAGATTCAGCATCGGTAACAAGGCACAGCGCTAACAAATCTGTCTTATTTGCAGTAGAGTATATTGATTTTGTAAGCATGTCTGATATACAAAAAATTGTTTGATGTGTTGTGTTTTGAATGTTGAATAGACAGATGAACTCATTTGCATTCAATTAGAAACATGTGAACTGAAGACTACTTAAAAAGAATGCATTATTGCTAAACCATATGAGGGCCTAATATGCTATAGCAGGTATATAACTAAGGTGAGATCAATCAAATAGAATAATAAAATTTTTAACATCAAATGATTATTTTTAATTGTGTTGTGTATCTGAGAGAGGGGGAGAGGGAGAGAGAGGGAGAGAAATACAACACGAAGTACTGAAGTAGTTTATGCATGACAATCTTCAACAGGCATCCATACACTTGGTGATGTAAATAGCAAAGTTTTAGTTCGAGAAAGAAGCTTAAAATTAACATTAAGAAGTTGCATGTGTCTATTTATCAAGAATGAAAAACCAGCAGGACCAACAAATTAAAACATCACAGAAAGTGTTGCACCATCTATATTCCAGAGACAAAAGCTTCACTGTAATTGATTTTTCAAGGAGTACCAAAAATAAGCCTCTTATAAACCTCTTATTTTTCACTTCAGTTTTATATTGAGAAAATGTTGCCATATACAAAATCTTGGCATATTGTTTGATCACATTTTTGTAGCAAAAACAGGACTAGGTAAGAAGCAACAAGAAAAAAACTTGGTCATAACAAGTATAGTCCAAAAAAATTGTGCCGGGGTTGCATTCACACAGACAACGTCTTCCATGTTGAACGGGATGCCGTTGTGTACTCCGGATTATACTTTCTTGTATCGTTCTTTACAATGTAAGAAACAACAATTAACTAAAAAGTCCTAAGGCAGTTCCAGTTTCTGTTTCAACAACAATTAACTAAAAAGTCCTAAGGCAGTTCCAGTTTCTGTTTCAGTGATTCCGTCTCATGCCAGTGCTTTCAAATACTGTAATTCTAATGCCAAGAATTTACAAGTTCCCTTTTATGGGACTCATAATGCAGTATACATGGTCCTATGATGAAGTCGGTTCAAAGTGATAGCATAAACTAATTTATTTCTATATCCATCATTCAGATAATTCATGCTAAATGTAGCATAACTCAGAGAATTAGCAATAGTAGTAATTATACAAATGGGAAAAACAACATTGAAAGAACCAGCTTTGAATTTTCCATTAATTCATCTGAACCAGAAAGTTCAGTATGTTAAATTTATTGCACTATACAACATATGAAAATAAACAACATCCTCCATCTAAATCTTATCTTTTGTACAAAACTATTGAACAAAATGAACACCAAACTTACCTTCATTGATAGAAAAACAGATCATAATCAATCTTCCATAATTAACCCAATTGCACATCATCTTACTGCCTTCTTCCCCCTTAAAAGCTGAATCAAACTTGATGCATTTCGCCTCACCTTCTCATTATCATCCTCCAACAACCCCAAACAAAACTCAAAAACCCCTTCCTCTATAGCTTCAAAACACATCAATTCACTATAACAACAAAGTGAATTCATTGTAAGTAACGCATACTGAACACCTCTTGAACTTCCATCCTTCATCACATTCACCAAAATTCTTATACAATCACTAAACTTTCCCATTTCTTCTCTCCCTTCTTTACACTTTGCCAACAAACCCAAAACCTCAATTGCCCTTTCAAGCCCTAATTCAGCAGCACCAAGCAAAATGGGCACTGCCCCACATTCCACTGCTCGGCGCCTATTATCCGGAAAAGAACATATTGTGAACAGAGCCGTTGCCGCTTCTTTTCTCTCTCTTCCATTTCCGTCCTCTAAAAGTGAAACTAGGGCCAAAATCGCAAACGGGTATGCTCCAATTGTGGCTTTATTTACCTCCACAACTGCCAAACTGGTCAACGTAGTAGCGGCGACAGCGCGGCAATTGCCTCCGCCGCCGCGCAAGGCAGCGATAATAGTACCAATTGCCCCCTCAGCCACTAAACCCACTTTATTGTCGTCATCTAGACTCAAATTGAGTAACAAATGAAGGGCTTTCTCTCGTAGAGAGAAATCGTTTGAGGAAACACAGGTGAGCACAGCTGAGACGGCGCCTGACTCAGTGAGTCGGCGGCGGAGGGCCAAATCACGCTTGGAAAGCCGACTGAGTTGGTCGAGCGAGCTGAGCTTAGAGTCCAGGGGGGAAGATCGGGAGGTTAGGGTTGAGATTAGAGCTTGGGGGTCTGGATTGGGTTGTGGTTTTGGCAAGGAGATGAGGGTGTAATTGGAAATGAGGCTGCGGAGGGCGTGGTTGGGGATGAGAGAGGGAGATTCGGAGAGGGGTAGTTTGGTAATTGGACAAGTGCGGTGGCCCGCGTCTAACCACCGTTGGATGGACGACCGATCAAATGTGTGACCGGAGGAGAGTATAACTGGGTCAGACATTATCTCCAGTGAAATTGGACACTTGAAGTCGTCGGGAAACTGGGTTGCCATATTTGCTCTGTTTCTCTCTCTAGACTTTTCTTACTCTAATAAATAAATTAGTGCAGATAGGATGGGAGGAGGGTTTATGAGGTTTAGTTCTAGGCGAGGCGAGCTGAGCTAAACATATGGAGGCAGACCTGCCAACCGGGCCCGACCGCCCGTCAAAACCCGAGTTGTGAGTTACATTTTTTAAGCCCATAAAAATTTGAGTCTTTTTGTCTCGGTCCGGCCCATTTGTGTTAAGCCCAAAAAAAATTCAAAAAATAAATATAAAATGTTTTCGGCCCGCGGGCCAGCCCGGCCCACCCGTCAAAACTCAAACTTTAGACTTGCATTTTTTGGCCCGTCAAAACCCGGCCGTTTTGTCCAGACCCGGCCCGTTTGCTAGGTGTATTGGAGGAGTAATTTATTCGCTTGCTCAATTTAAAAAAATAACCTTTTAAGCAGTGTTTTGCAACTTATCTTAAAATTGAATTGAGTATTAAATTTTAATTTCATGAAATTGAAAATATACTTTTAATTTTAACTAGTTATGAAATAAAATATGATATTGAGTTGCCTAACTTGGCATTAATTGAAAATTTTCTCAACTATAATAAACTCATTGTCAAAGTTGGCATGGACCGGTCGCTAGTATTTTTTCATTTAAATTTTTAATAAGATAATTAGTTTTTTACATTATTATTTTTTAACTATTCAATATATAGAGTAATAAGTGTTTGTACACAATTAGAATTCTTTTTTGTTAATTAATACTACAAAAATCATAATTAATTTTAGGTAAGGATGATAATTAATAGTCTTAACGTCGAGATCTTTCCATGCGCCTCAATCACGTAAAGCGCGTCCAATCTTGCACAATAAACACGTCAATACCAGAAGCTTGACGGCTTTGACCGTCGGGGGATAGCTCCGGCGTAAGAGTCAGTACAGGCGAACACAAGGTTATCAATGGAGAGTATTAGCTCTAGTGTTTTGTTAAATAAAAATTAGTTACCTTCTTTTTGTGCTATCCTTGCTATCATATACTCAAATCCCGATTTTGCATGCAACCTAATCTCCCTGACACCGTCCACCCACTACTGGTGACCTCAGCCGACTGCATCTGACCCACCTGCTCCATCCCATCACTGTTTGCCACCGCCGGCCGACTCAGTCCAATCCTCATTAATGTATTGCAGAGATAACAGTCAACCATCATCCTTTGTCATCATTACCAGTCAAAGCCCAAATAATGATATTACTTACCTAATGGGTCAGCCGAACGAACCGGTCCAATACTTTCAGCACCCATCAGAGATGACCTAAAGGCCCAGTCCATTATGCTTAAACTGTAATGACCCAACATTGCCCCCCAGTCATTGGTCCAGGACGAAAGGAATTATGATAGGATCAACAGAGGCCCAAAATGAAACTCACCGAGGCCCAATTGGTAAGGAACGTAAGTAGCAAGACAAATTAAACCCAGAAGCCCACTCCAGTTAATAATTAAGACCAAAATCGGACGCTACCCTTTCAGATTCATCATCATTGCCTTCATTTAATGTGCTGCTTTCGATTTTCGTGAAAAGTTGGAAAGACCGCCAGTATAAAAAGTCATTTCCCCCAATTTTGACAGTTTTACCTGTCAATTCAAAATTTTCAATCCCTTGAGCTTTTGTCTTCTCTCTCGAATTCTCTCTCTCTCTGTAAGTTCTTAGTAATGGCGTCTCAAAGTTCAGATAACTCTGACCCCATCCCTGCAATTCCGATTGTCATCATTCCTCCAAGCCCAAGCCTTACCAAAATGGCTTCGGGCTTAAACCCTCAATCCACTAGAAAGAGCCCTCCTTCTAGCGCCAATGTTAACGTCAAGATCTTTCTACGCGCCTCAATCACGTAAAACGCGTCCAATCCTGCACAATAAACACGTCAATACCAGAAACTTGACGGCTTGGACTGTCGGGGGATAGCTCTGGCGTAAGAGTCAGTACAGACGAACACAAGGTTAATAATGGAGAATATTAGCTCTAATGTTTTGATAGATAAAAATCCGTTACCTTCTTTTTGTGCTATCCTTGCTATCATATACTCAAATCCCGATTTTACGTGCCACCTATGTAAGACCCCAACTTATTAATGAATAAAATCAAATTTTCTCTAAATATTATTGTGAATAATAAGGGGTTAATTTGATATAATACTTTGGTTATGGGTGAAATGTGCAAATTTTGTAAAATAAGCAAGTGGTTATAAAATATTTATTTTTGGTCGGTGAATATTCGGTTGGTCGTGAAATATTCTTGCTGTCGGGGAATATTCGTACGACGACGCAGCCTTGTGTGGGCCCCATAACGGAAAGCGATTGGATGAAGAAAACGACAAGTATAAGTTGTTTATAAATAACGGCGTAGTTGTTACCGTTAATACTGTTGGAATACCCGGTGGTTAAAATACAGTAGCACACGGTATTGCACCAATTATTGATTCTTACGTAAGAAGGCACTACTCAATAATTGTTACAGTAGTTATTATTCAATATTTTATTTTATTGATTCAATAATTGCTGCGTTGATATTTTATATTATTGTTGTTTCAATAATTGTTGTTGCACAGTATTTTTATTTATCAGATCAATAATTCATATTATTTGAATAATATTATTAGATAACATTATTGGCAATGTCTAGAAAGTTCTGTCTAAGGAGAGGTTTGGTCATCTAATTGCGCGCCAGTAAGGGGAAATCCTTATTGGAAAGCCCCCTCTTTCCTGGGAACGGCCTGGTTGTCATAAATGTGATTCTGTAATATTATTTGTGAATAATTAATTATTGATTCATATGATAAGGAAATATTTATTTTATGTGGATATAAATGAGGAATATATTTTTGTGGTTAAAAAATGAAGGAGTTAATGTTGAGGTTTTTATCCGTATTTTTGTCGGAATGGAGGTATTAAAAATCAGGATTTTCGAGATATTTTGCGGGGGTTATAATTTTTAATCCGACCGTTGGATCGTGGTAATTTTTGGATATGTTATACATATATAAGTTGAGTATATGTCCACAAATTTTGAACCGTTAAAAATGAACGTATGAGTTATTACGAATTTTACAAGATGACTGGTTCAGAAATTGTTGAATTTTCGGAGTTAATCATTTTGGTGGAAAATTCTAGAATTAGTGGGCCCCACTTGTGGTTGGTGAAGAAATGTGCTGAATTATATTTCAAATGTGGTGGGTGGGAATAGTAGCAGGTAAAGCCATCAGGTTGCAGGTCAAGCCTACTAAAATTTTCCTATAAATAGAGGGCTAAGTTAGAATTGAAAATCACACCAGAAACAAGTTTTCTCTCTTTCTCTCTCTAGATTATTGAGTGTATTTTGTGAGTATTTAGATACTTTGAGAGTTTCTATTCATCAGAGCAAGTTTCTTTCAGCCTTATACCGGTATTCCGACCAGAAGTACTGATATCTTGAGGTAAGGGATATTATTTCTTCTTAAATGATATTATTTTCTTCAATATCATTATGCTGAAATATTGATATGAGTTTTTATCAAATTTGAAACTTTTTGTGTCGGGGTTACTATTCACGTATACGGCACTATTCACGTATACGGCACTATTCACGAATACGACACTATTCATCGAAAAATAAAATTTTCCCTTTTTGTCCAAGATGTCTATTATGGTTACTATCTTTGATTGTATCCATGTTTTGATCTTTATTTTTGAATTCTGCTTCACAATTGATTATTATGAAGTATTATTGATCTTGGATAAACTGTTATACGAATCCCTAATATTTGTCCTTCTGTCTCACTGGATTCGTTCTCTTTAAGATATTTTTCATCATCCTCAGTCCTAAATGATGATATTACTGAATATCTTTGGCCTGTAGTGCAAAGATGTATAATTACTTGATGAATATCTTTGGCCTGTAGTGCAAAGATGAACAGGTGTTGAGATGAACATGACCGACTGATGATACAAATGAATATCTTTGGCCTGTAGTGCAAAGATGAATATTTGGTTAAAGATGATTATTAATTGATGTTACAGGGATAAAATATTGATGATGGACTTTTAAATCTTAGAAGATAGTAGAATTCTTTCTCTACTTGACTCTTCTAATGGTTTGCTGTTTCCGCTGCAGTTGTTGATCTAAAACTTGTTGTCGAGTATATTTTATCAGATTTTTCCCTGTTGAAGACTAACGATAATTTGTTGTATATTATCTTAGTCATAATATTCTTTACTGGGCTAGTTGAGCTCACCCTTTTCCTTTTTGTTCCATTTTTCTTCTCAGGAGGTGAGAACATAGCAGGATCTAGTCGGGGTATGAAGTGATGGTTCTAGAAAGATGTTTTAGCAGTCCTCACTATTTCTGTAAAATAGTGTTTGAATAATTGTAATGAGGATTTATTTGAGTGTGGATATTGTCCAGAAGACAATATTTGTATTTAAACTCACAGTATGTGTTGTCGTATTTTGCACGACAATTGTATTATTGAAGTTGTAGTTTGCTTTCTGTACCATGTATTTGGCGACTCAGAATGGGTGTTGTATACCTATTTTGGGGGTGTCACAGTTGGTATCAAAGCTTAGGGATATGATCTCTGGCTGAGATGTGAGACAAGAACTAGGAGGGGAGAGACGGGGAATTCCTTCGCTAGTATGACCTGACTAAGTTTATTTGGTGTTTATTTGGTCGGTCAGAGTATAGGGATAATATATGACATGACTATTAACCCTTGTTTTATGGCAGTATTTAAGAATGGCAGCTGAGAACGTTAATAATGGAGTAAATCAGACCGTGGAGACACCTTTGATCACTACCCAGGGGAACGTGCAACAGGAAGGCAATATTCCTCCTGTAAACAACGTTACCGAGTAAACGATGAATGATGGAATGTTTAGGAGTTTTTTGCAGTTCATGCAAAATCAGACGAGGGAGACTCGTGTGCAGAATACGGGTGGAAATGATAACAACGCGCGGTTTGTCACAGCTAAGCAGTTCAAAGAATTGGGACCACCAGAATTTAAGGGAAAGCCGGATCCGATCATGGCGAAAACGTGGGTCAAGCAGATTACCAAGATATTTGATGTCTTGGGATGCACGGAGGAACAGAAGGTTCCATTCGCCACATTTATGTTCCGCGGTGAGGCAGACTACTGGTGGGAGTCTGTGAAGCGTACCCAGCCTGACGCACTCAACATGTCCTGGAAACATTTCAAAAACTGTTCAATGACAAGTACTTTCCTGAAAGTATTCGTCATATGAAGGAGGTTGAGTTTATTAGACTGGAACAAAACAACATGACGGTGTCCCAGTACGAGGCGAAGTTTGCAGAGTTATCCAGGTTTGCACCTCATTTGGTCGAAAATGAGGAACGAATGACAAGGATGTTTCTGAGAGGTCTAAAACCCGAGATTCGACAATATCTTATCTCTCATAAATTTTCTTTATATTCAGATGTTGTAAACAGGGCTCAATTATTAGAGCGAGATAATGAGTATGTGCAACCGAGGGACCACAACCAGGGTCATACCGGTGGCGGCAGTCATCGAAGCAATGAAAACCAGTAGGGAGGAAAACATTCGGACAAAAGCGGTAACCACTCTAGTGGTAATCGTGGTCGTGATAATAGAAGGAGCGAGTCGGGAGGAGATTTCAAGAAGAGAAGGTACAACAATGATAACGTGAAGACGTCAGCACAAACATCAACTGTTTCTAGGGGAGGAGAACGACTACCGGTCGTATGTTACAAATGTGGGAAAGAGGGACATATCAGCCCAAACTGCCCACAACAATCCAAGGTATGTTATAACTGTGGAAAGGAGGGTCATATAGCTCGAGAGTGTTCTGTAGCAAAACCAAGTTCAGCGGGAATGGTGACTCCAAAAGTTGTCCGGATAAGTCGAAATCAGCGGTTCCTGGAAGAGCGTTTTTCGTGACTGGTCAAATGCGAGGAACCCGAGCGAAGTTAGCACGGGTTAGTTAATTATAAATTTTTTTTGCGAAGTCTATACCTTATTAGATACCAATTCTACCCATTCATTTATTTCTCCTACTTGTGCTCAACGTTTAAACTTGACTCCGGAGAAATTGGACTTTGACTTATCTGTTGAAACTCCGTTAGGTCCACTGTTTATAAATCTTGCATGATCCAAGTTGGCACTATCACATTATCTGTTGATCTTATCTCTTTAAAGATACTTGCTTTTGATGTGATTTTAGGAATTGATTGGTTAACTACTCATCATGCCAAAATTGATTGCTTTCGTAAGGTTGTTAGTTTTTATATTCCTAAGCAACCTGTTATTCGAATTCAAGCAACCAAACCATTGAAGTCAAACTCTTTCATATCAAGCCGTAAAGTCATTCGTTTATTGAAAAACGGATGTCAAGCTTTCTTAGCCATGTCATGGACTTGAACAAAATACGTCAGAATTGAATGATATTTCTATTGTTAGTAGAATCCCTGACGTATTTCCTGAAGAATTTCTTGGCCTACGCGTGATATTGAATTTTGTATCATCTTTGAATCTGGTACAAAACTCATTTCTAAAATCTCATATCGAATGGCTCCTATTGAACTTCAGGAGTTAAAAACCCAACTATAGAAGTTGATAACCGAGCCTCTATCTGGTGACTTCCTTTGTAGAATGCACCGAAGCCAAACTCTCCGTAGGGGACGCCATATCGTGCGGTAGTAA
>CM029020.1:11620628-11865410 GCA_016801055.1 Panax notoginseng
AACCAAGAAGTCCATGAAGGCCTGAAAGCCTCGAAGGCTTGATAGCCTCGAAGACCTGCTGATAGCCTCGAAGACCTCTATGTGACGCCCCCAAAATAGGTATACAACACCCATTCTGAGTCGCCAAAATACATGGTACAGAAACAACTACATCTTTATTATTACAACACAAGAACTGTGAGTTTAAATACAAATATTGTCATTTAGACAATATCCACACTCAAATAAGCCCTCATTACAATTATTGATACATTATTTCACAAAAATAGTGAGGACTACTAAAGTAACTTCTAGAACCATCATTCCATACCCCGACTAGTACTCGCTACATTCTCGCCTCCTGAGAAAAATGGAACAAAAAGGAAAAGGGTGAGCTCAACTAGCCCAGTAAAGAACATTATGACTAAGATAATACAGAACAAATTATCGTTAGTCTTCAACAGGGAAAAATCTAATAGAATACAATAGACAACAAGTTTTAAATCAATAACTGCAGCGGAAACAGCAAACCATTAGAAGAGTCAAGTAGAGAATGAGTTCTACTATCTTCTAAGATTTAAAAGTCCATCATCAATATTTTATCCCTGTAACAACAATCAATAACCATCTTTAATCAAATATTCATCTTTGCACTACAGGCCAAAGATATTCATTTGTATCACCAGTCGGTCATGTTCATCTCAACACCTGTTCATCTTTGCACTACGGGCCAAAGATATTCATCAGTTAATCATTCATCTTTGCACTACGGCCAAAGATATTCAGTAATATCATCATTTAGGACTGAGGATGATGAAAAATATATTAAAGAAAACGAATCCAGTGAAACAAAATAACAAATATTAAGGATTCGTATTTCGATTTATCCATGTCCAAAAATACCTTATAATTATTCATAGTGAAGTAGAATTCAAGAATGATCAAAACATGGATACAATCAAAGCTAGTACCCAAAATAGATATTTTGGACGAAAAGAAGAAAATTTTATTTTTCGGTGAATAGTAACTCGTGAATAGTAACTCGTGAATAGTAACTCATGAATAGTAACCCCGACGTGAAAAGTTCCAAATTTGATAAAAATTTCCAACCAATATTTCGGCATAATGATATTGAAGAAATAATATCATTTTTGAATAAAATAACATCCCTTACCTCGTACAGACAGTACTTCTGGTCGGAATACCGGTATAAGGCTGAAAGACACTTGCTCTGATGAATAGAAACTCTCAAAGTATCTAAATACTCACAAAATACACTCAATAATCTAGAGAGAGAAAGAGAGAAAACTTGTTTCTGGTGTGATTTTCAATTCTAACTTAGCCCTCTATTTATAGGAAAATGTTAGCACGCCGAAGCAGACTTAACCTGCAACCTGATGGCTTTACCTGCTACTATTCCCACCCACCACATTTGAATAAAAATCTCAGCACATTTCTTCACCAACCAAGAGTGGGGCCCACCAATTCTAGAATTTTCTACCAAAATGATTAACTCCGAAAATTCAACAATTTCTGAACCAGTCATCTCGTAAAATTCATAATAAATCATACGTTCATTTTTAACGGTTCAAAATTTGTGGACATATACTCAACTTATATATGTATAACATATCCAAAAATTACCACGATCCAACGGTCGGATTAAAAATTATAACCCCCGCAAAATATCTCAAAAACCCTGATTTTTAATACCTCCATTCCGACAAAAATACTGATAAAAACCTCAACATTAACTCCTTCATTTTTAACCACAAAAATATATCCCTCATTTATATCCACAAAAATAAATATTTCCTTATCATATGAATCAATAATTAATTATTACAAATAATATTACAGAATCACATTTATGACAACCAGGCCGTTCCCAGGAAAGAGGGGGCTTTCCAATAAGGATTTCTCCTTACTGGCGCGCAATTAGATGACCAAACCTCTCCTTAGACAGAACTTTCTAGACATTGCCAATAATGTTATCTAATAATATTATTCAAATAATATGAATTATTGATCTGATAATGGGAAATACTGTGTAGTGACAATTATTGAAACAACAGTAATATAAAATATCAACGCAGCAATTATTGAATCAATAAAATAAAATACTGAACAGTAATTACTGTAACCATTATTGAGTAGTGCCTTCTTACGTAAGAATCAATAATTGGTGCAATACAGTGTGCTACTGTGTAACAACGCGTATTACTGTGTTTTAACCACCGGGTATTCCAACAGTATTAACGGTAACAACTACGCCGTTATTAATAAAAACATATACTTGTCGTTTTCTTCATCCAATCGCTTTCCGTTATGGGGCCCACAAAAGACTGCGCCGTCGTACGAATATTCCCCGACAGGAAGAATATTCCACGACCAAACGAATATTCCCCGACAACAATGAATATTTTATAACCACTTGCTTATTTAAAATATTTACGCATTTTACCCATAACTAACCTCATTAATCAATTTAACACTTACTATTTCAAAATAATAAATAGAGGGAATTTAAATTTTATTTATTAATAATTTGGGGTCTTACAACCTCCCCTCCTTATGAAATTTCGTCCTCGAAATTGACGTACGTACCTGGTGTTTCGAAAAGATGAGGATACCTCGCTTTCATTTCCGTTTCCAACTCCCAGGTCATTTCCTCAATAGCATGGTTTCTCCACAAAACTTTAACTTGTGGTATGACCTTCGTGCGTAGGACATGCTCCTTTCTATCCAAGATCTTGACAGGTACCTCTTCGTACGTTAAGTCTTCAGCTATCTCGTCCGGTTCTAACTCAATAACGTGGTCTGGGTCTTTCACATATTTACGTAACACAGATATATGAAAAACATTATGAACACGAGACATACTTGGAGGTAACGCAAGTCTATAGGCCACATTTCCTACTCGGTCAAGAATCTGAAATGGACCAATAAATCGTGGATTGAGCTTTCCTCTCTTCCCAAATCTTGTAACTCCTTTCCATGGAGCCACACGCAACAATACATGATCCCCAATGTCAAATTCCACGTCCTTCCGATGAAGATCCGCATAACTCTTTTGTCGATCCTGTGCCGTTTGTATACGTTGTCGAATCGTTTGGATCTTCTCTGTAGTCATGCGTACCAACTCTGGTCCCAACAATGTTGCTTCACCCACCTCGTCCCAGCATACTGGAGAGCGACACTTTCGTCCATATAATGCTTCAAATGGGGCCACACCTATACTTGCCTGATAACTGTTATTGTAAGAGAATTCCACCAATGGTAGGTACTTATCCCAACTCCCTTTGAAATCTAGGACACAAAGTCTTAATAGATCTTCAAGAGTTTGAATAGTCCTCTCTGATTGTCCGTCCGTTTGAGGATGGTATGCCGAACTAAATCGTAAATCTGTGCCCATAGCTTTTTGCAAGCTAACCCAAAATCTTGAAGTGAATCTTGGGTCACGATCCGAAACTATGGATACTGGCATGCCATGCAGTCTCACAATCTCATCTACGTATATACGAGCAAGACGTTCAAGGGAATAAGTCTCCCGTATCGGCAAGAAATGAGCAGACTTGGTTAATCTATCAACAATAACCCAAATAGCATTTATGCCTTGAGAAACCGTGGGAAGACCCGTAACGAAATCCATGGTAATGTGTTCCCACTTCCATTTCGGAATCTCAAGTGGTTGCAATGGACCCTTTGGTACTTGATGTTCCGCCTTTACACGTTGACAAGTTAAACACCTCGAGATAAACTTTGCAATCTCTCTCTTCATATTATTCCACCAAAATGTATGTCGTAGATCACGATACATTTTGGTACTTCCAGGATGGATTGCAAATGGTGTATTGTGTGCTTCCATCATGATCTTGTACTTCAAATCAGAATTGTTAGGAACACAGAGTCTAGAGTGAACTCGAAGTATTCCTTCTTCATCGATTCTTGCTTCTGGAATAGAACCTTCTTGCACTTTCTTCTTCATACGCATCAGCTCTATGTCCGTAGCTTGAGCAGCTTTAACTTTATCGATTAAAGTCGGTTCTACTCGTATATTTGATATCATCATGTGGGTACTTGGAGCCTTCATCTCTATCTCCATCCTTTGCAAGTCATACAAAATGGGCCTTTGTGTTAACAACATTGCACTCGTACCCGCATATGATCTTCTACTCAATGCGTCAGCTACTACGTTTGCTTTTCCAGGATGATATTGGATGGTATGATCGTAATCTTTCAACAGCTCGAGCCAACGTCGCTGCCGCATGTTGAGTTCCTTTTGGGTGAAGAAATATTTAAGGCTTTTATGATCTGTATAGATCTCCACTTTCTCCCCATACAGGTAGTGTCTCCAGATCTTCAACGCGAAAACTACTGCTGCCAACTCCAAATCATGAGTAGGATAATTCCTCTCATATTCTTTGAGTTGTCGCGAGGCATAGGCTATGACTTTCCCATGTTGCATGAGAACACATCCTAACCCTTTGCCTGAAGCATCACTGTAGATAACAAATCCATCCGAACCAGATGGTATTGTCAGAACAGGTGCCGAAATGAGTCTCCTCTTAAGCTCTTGAAAACTCTTCTCGCATTCCTCGCTCCATACGAATTTGATATCTTTCCGAGTCAGCTGAGTTAACGGGGTAGCGATTCGAGAAAACCCTTCCACGAATCTTCGATAATAACCAGCTAAGCCTAGAAAGCTACGTACTTCGGTCACCGTCTTTGGTTGCTCCCAACTTTGTATTGCTTCAATCTTCGCCGGGTCAACAGATACTCCATGTTTTGACACCACGTGCCCTAGGAAAGCTACTTCCTCAAGCCAGAACTCGCATTTCTTCAACTTGGCATATAACTTATTTTCACGCAGCCTTTGGAGTACCAGCTTCAAATGATGCTCATGATCTTCACGGCTTTTGGAATATATGAGGATGTCATCAATAAAGACAACAACGAACTGATCCAAATAATCCTTAAATACTCGGTTCATCATATCCATGAAAGCCGCAGGAGCATTAGTCAATCCAAAAGACATAACTAGGAACTCATAATGCCCGTACCGAGTTCTGAAGGCAGTCTTTGGAATATCCTCAGTTTTAACCTTCAGCTGATGATATCCAGAACGAAGATCGATCTTTGAAAAGAACTGTGCTCCTTGTAACTGGTCAAACAGGTCATCAATACGAGGTAGCGGATACCTATTCTTAATAGTGACATGGTTTAATTCCCGGTAATCAATACAAAGTCGCATACTCCCGTCTTTCTTCTTTACAAATAAAACAGGAGCACCCCAAGGAGATGTACTAGGACGAATGAAACCGATGTCCAACAACTCTTGTAGTTGGACCTTTAACTCCTGAAGTTCAATAGGAGCCATTCGATATGGGGTTTTAGAAATGGGCTTTGTACCAGGTTCAAGATCAATAAAGAATTCAATTTCTCGTTCCGGGGGTAGACCGGGAAGTTCTTCAGGAAATACGTCAGGAAAGTCAATAACAACAGGAATATTATTCAAATTTGACGTGTCTTTATTCAAATCCATAACATGGGCTAAGAAAGCTTGACATCCGTTTTTTAATAAACGAATGGCTTTATGGCTTGATATAACAGTGATTGATTTTAATGGCTTAGTTGTTTGAATTCGTACAACAGGTTGGTTAGGAATATGAAAACTAACAACCTTACGAAAACAATCAATTTTGGCATGATGAGTAGTTAGCCAATCAATCCCTAAAATCACATCAAAAGCAAGTATCTTTAAAGAGATAAGGTCAACAGGTAAGGTGATGGTACCAACTTGGATCACACAAGATTTATAAACAGTGGATGTGATGAAAGTTTCTCCTAACGGAGTCTCCACAGATAAATCAAAGTCTAACTTCTCCGGAGTCAAGTTTAAACGTTGAGCACAAGCAGGAGAGATAAAAGAATGGGTAGAACCGGTATCTAATAAGGTATAAACTTCGCATGAATTTATGATTAGCTTACCCGTGATCACCTCGTTTGGGTTCCTCGCATGTTGACCAGTCACGACAAACGCTCTTCCAGGAACCGTTGACTTTATCTTTTCTGGGACAGCTTTTTGAGTCACCATCCCCGCTGGACTTGGTTTTGCTACAGTGCAATCTCGAGCGATATGTCCTTCCTTTCCACAATTATAACATACCTTAAACTGTTGTGGGCAGTTTGGGCTGATATGTCCTTCTTTTCCGCACTTATAGCATATAACCGGTGGTCGTTCTCCTCCCTTGGAACCAATTGCTGTTGGTGCTGACGTCTTCGTATTGTCATTGTTGAATCTCCTCTTTTTAAAATCTCCTCCCGACTCGCTTCTTCTATTTTCATAGCCACGATTACCACCAGAGTGGTTGCCGTTCTTGTCTGTATTTTTCTTTCTCCGCTGGTTATCATTGTTCTGATGACTGCTGTCACCGATATGATCCTGGTTGTGATCCCTCAGTTGACCGTACTCGTTATCTCGCTCTAATAATTGAGCCCTGTTGACAACATCTGAATAGAGAGAAAATTTATGAGAAATGAGATATTGACGTATGCCGGTTTCAAACCTCTCAGAAACATCCTCGTCATACGTTCCTCATTCTCCACCAAATGAGGTGCAAACCTGGACAACTCTGCAAACTTTGCCTCGTACTGAGATACCGTCATATTATTCTGCTCTAGTCTAATAAACTCTACCTCCTTCATATGACGAATACTTTCAGGAAAGTACTTGTCATTGAACAGTTTTTGAAATGTCTCCCAAGACATGCTGAGTGCGGTTGGATGGGTACGCTTCACAGACTCCCACCAGTAATCTGCCTCGCCACGGAACATAAAGGTGGCGAATGGAACCTTCTGTTCCTCCGTGCATCCCAAGACATCGAATATCTTGGTAATTTGCTTGACCCACGTTTCCGCCATGATCGGATCCGGCTTTCCCTTAAATTCTGGTGGTCCCAATTCTTTGAACTGTTTGGCTGTGACAAACCGTGAATTGCTATCATTTCCTCCTGTATTTTGAACACGAGTCTCCCTTGTCTGGTTTTGCATGAATTGCAAAAAACTTCTAAACATTCCATCGTTCATCATCTGCTCATTGGTGTTGTTCACAGGAGGAACATTGCCAGCCTGTTGCACGTTCTCCTCGTTGGTAAGCACCGGTGTCTCCACGGTCTCATTTACTCCACTGTTAACATTCTCAGTCGACATTCTCAAATACTGCCATAAAACAAGGGTTAATTAAATAAATTAACAAATCACATAATACCCCTATATTATGACTGACCAATAAATAAGCTTAGGTAGGACACACTAGCGAAGGATTCGTCTCTCCCCTCCTAGTTCTATTCCCCGATCTCCGCCAGAGATCATATCCCTAAGCTCTGATACCAACTGTGACGCCCCCAAAATAGGTATACAACACCCATTCTGAGTCGCCAAAATACATGGTACAGAAACAACTACATCTTTATTATTACAACACAAGAACTGTGAGTTTAAATACAAATATTGTCATTTAGACAATATCCACACTCAAATAAGCCCTCATTACAATTATTGATACATTATTTCACAAAAATAGTGAGGACTACTAAAGTAACTTCTAGAACCATCATTCCATACCCCGACTAGTACTCGCTACATTCTCGCCTCCTGAGAAAAATGGAACAAAAAGGAAAAGGGTGAGCTCAACTAGCCCAGTAAAGAACATTATGACTAAGATAATACAGAACAAATTATCGTTAGTCTTCAACAGGGAAAAATCTAATAGAATACAATAGACAACAAGTTTTAAATCAATAACTGCAGCGGAAACAGCAAACCATTAGAAGAGTCAAGTAGAGAATGAGTTCTACTATCTTCTAAGATTTAAAAGTCCATCATCAATATTTTATCCCTGTAACAACAATCAATAACCATCTTTAATCAAATATTCATCTTTGCACTACAGGCCAAAGATATTCATTTGTATCACCAGTCGGTCATGTTCATCTCAACACCTGTTCATCTTTGCACTACGGGCCAAAGATATTCATCAGTTAATCATTCATCTTTGCACTACGGCCAAAGATATTCAGTAATATCATCATTTAGGACTGAGGATGATGAAAAATATATTAAAGAAAACGAATCCAGTGAAACAAAATAACAAATATTAAGGATTCGTATTTCGATTTATCCATGTCCAAAAATACCTTATAATTATTCATAGTGAAGTAGAATTCAAGAATGATCAAAACATGGATACAATCAAAGCTAGTACCCAAATAGATATTTTGGACGAAAAGAAGAAAATTTTATTTTTCGGTGAATAGTAACTCGTGAATAGTAACTCGTGAATAGTAACTCATGAATAGTAACCCCGACGTGAAAAGTTCCAAATTTGATAAAAATTTCCAACCAATATTTCGGCATAATGATATTGAAGAAATAATATCATTTTTGAATAAAATAACATCCCTTACCTCGTACAGACAGTACTTCTGGTCGGAATACCGGTATAAGGCTGAAAGACACTTGCTCTGATGAATAGAAACTCTCAAAGTATCTAAATACTCACAAAATACACTCAATAATCTAGAGAGAGAAAGAGAGAAAACTTGTTTCTGGTGTGATTTTCAATTCTAACTTAGCCCTCTATTTATAGGAAAATGTTAGCACGCCGAAGCAGACTTAACCTGCAACCTGATGGCTTTACCTGCTACTATTCCCACCCACCACATTTGAATAAAAATCTCAGCACATTTCTTCACCAACCAAGAGTGGGGCCCACCAATTCTAGAATTTTCTACCAAAATGATTAACTCCGAAAATTCAACAATTTCTGAACCAGTCATCTCGTAAAATTCATAATAAATCATACGTTCATTTTTAACGGTTCAAAATTTGTGGACATATACTCAACTTATATATGTATAACATATCCAAAAATTACCACGATCCAACGGTCGGATTAAAAATTATAACTCCCGCAAAATATCTCAAAAATCCTGATTTTTAATACCTCCATTCCGACAAAAATACTGATAAAAACCTCAACATTAACTCCTTCATTTTTAACCACAAAAATATATCCCTCATTTATATCCACAAAAATAAATATTTCCTTATCATATGAATCAATAATTAATTATTTACAAATAATATTACAGAATCACATTTATGACAACCAGGCCGTTCCCAGGAAAGAGGGGGCTTTCCAATAAGGATTTCTCCTTACTGGCGCGCAATTAGATGACCAAACCTCTCCTTAGACAGAACTTTCTAGACATTGCCAATAATGTTATCTAATAATATTATTCAAATAATATGAATTATTGATCTGATAATGGGAAATACTGTGTAGTGACAATTATTGAAACAACAGTAATATAAAATATCAACGCAGCAATTATTGAATCAATAAAATAAAATACTGAACAGTAATTACTGTAACCATTATTGAGTAGTGCCTTCTTACGTAAGAATCAATAATTGGTGCAATACAGTGTGCTACTGTGTAACAACGCGTATTACTGTGTTTTAACCACCGGGTATTCCAACAGTATTAACGGTAACAACTACGCCGTTATTAATAAAAACATATACTTGTCGTTTTCTTCATCCAATCGCTTTCCGTTATGGGGCCCACAAAAGACTGCGCCGTCGTACGAATATTCCCCGACAGGAAGAATATTCCACGACCAAACGAATATTCCCCGACAACAATGAATATTTTATAACCACTTGCTTATTTAAAATATTTACGCATTTTACCCATAACTAACCTCATTAATCAATTTAACACTTACTATTTCAAAATAATAAATAGAGGGAATTTAAATTTCATTTATTAATAATTTGGGGTCTTACAACCTCCCCTCCTTATGAAATTTCGTCCTCGAAATTGACGTATGTACCTGGTGTTTCGAAAAGATGAGGATACCTCGCTTTCATTTCCGTTTCCAACTCCCAGGTCATTTCCTCAATAGCATGGTTTCTCCACAAAACTTTAACTTGTGGTATGACCTTCGTGCGTAGGACATGCTCCTTTCTATCCAAGATCTTGACAGGTACCTCTTCGTACGTTAAGTCTTCAGCTATCTCGTCCGGTTCTAACTCAATAACGTGGTCTGGGTCTTTCACATATTTACGTAACACAGATATATGAAAAACATTATGAACACGAGACATACTTGGAGGTAACGCAAGTCTATAGGCCACATTTCCTACTCGGTCAAGAATCTGAAATGGACCAATAAATCGTGGATTGAGCTTTCCTCTCTTCCCAAATCTTGTAACTCCTTTCCATGGAGCCACACGCAACAATACATGATCCCCAATGTCAAATTCCACGTCCTTCCGATGAAGATCCGCATAACTCTTTTGTCGATCCTGTGCCGTTTGTATACGTTGTCGAATCGTTTGGATCTTCTCTGTAGTCATGCGTACCAACTCTGGTCCCAACAATGTTGCTTCACCCACCTCGTCCCAGCATACTGGAGAGCGACACTTTCGTCCATATAATGCTTCAAATGGGGCCACACCTATACTTGCCTGATAACTGTTATTGTAAGAGAATTCCACCAATGGTAGGTACTTATCCCAACTCCCTTTGAAATCTAGGACACAAAGTCTTAATAGATCTTCAAGAGTTTGAATAGTCCTCTCTGATTGTCCGTCCGTCTGAGGATGGTATGCCGAACTAAATCGTAAATCTGTGCCCATAGCTTTTTGCAAGCTAACCCAAAATCTTGAAGTGAATCTTGGGTCACGATCCGAAACTATGGATACTGGCATGCCATGCAGTCTCACAATCTCATCTACGTATATACGAGCAAGACGTTCAAGGGAATAAGTCTCCCGTATCGGCAAGAAATGAGCAGACTTGGTTAATCTATCAACAATAACCCAAATAGCATTTATGCCTTGAGAAACCGTGGGAAGACCCGTAACGAAATCCATGGTAATGTGTTCCCACTTCCATTTCGGAATCTCAAGTGGTTGCAATGGACCCTTTGGTACTTGATGTTCCGCCTTTACACGTTGACAAGTTAAACACCTCGAGATAAACTTTGCAATCTCTCTCTTCATATTATTCCACCAAAATGTATGTCGTAGATCACGATACATTTTGGTACTTCCAGGATGGATTGCAAATGGTGTATTGTGTGCTTCCATCATGATCTTGTACTTCAAATCAGAATTGTTAGGAACACAGAGTCTAGAGTGAACTCGAAGTATTCCTTCTTCATCGATTCTTGCTTCTGGAATAGAACCTTCTTGCACTTTCTTCTTCATACGCATCAGCTCTATGTCCGTAGCTTGAGCAGCTTTAACTTTATCGATTAAAGTCGGTTCTACTCGTATATTTGATATCATCGTGTGGGTACTTGGAGCCTTCATCTCTATCTCCATCCTTTGCAAGTCATACAAAATGGGCCTTTGTGTTAACAACATTGCACTCGTACCCGCATATGATCTTCTACTCAATGCGTCAGCTACTACGTTTACTTTTCCAGGATGATATTGGATGGTATGATCGTAATCTTTCAACAGCTCGAGCCAACGTCGCTGCCGCATGTTGAGTTCCTTTTGGGTGAAGAAATATTTAAGGCTTTTATGATCTGTATAGATCTCCACTTTCTCCCCATACAGGTAGTGTCTCCAGATCTTCAACGCGAAAACTACTGCTGCCAACTCCAAATCATGAGTAGGATAATTCCTCTCATATTCTTTGAGTTGTCGCGAGGCATAGGCTATGACTTTCCCATGTTGCATGAGAACACATCCTAACCCTTTGCCTGAAGCATCACTGTAGATAACAAATCCATCCGAACCAGATGGTATTGTCAGAACAGGTGCCGAAATGAGTCTCCTCTTAAGCTCTTGAAAACTCTTCTCGCATTCCTCGCTCCATACGAATTTGATATCTTTCCGAGTCAGCTGAGTTAACGGGGTAGCGATTCGAGAAAACCCTTCCACGAATCTTCGATAATAACCAGCTAAGCCTAAAAAGCTACGTACTTCGGTCACCGTCTTTGGTTGCTCCCAACTTTGTATTGCTTCAATCTTCGCCGGGTCAACAGATACTCCATGTTTTGACACCACGTGCCCTAGGAAAGCTACTTCCTCAAGCCAGAACTCGCATTTCTTCAACTTGGCATATAACTTATTTTCACGCAGCCTTTGGAGTACCAGCTTCAAATGATGCTCATGATCTTCACGGCTTTTGGAATATATGAGGATGTCATCAATAAAGACAACAACGAACTGATCCAAATAATCCTTAAATACTCGGTTCATCTTATCCATGAAAGCCGCAGGAGCATTAGTCAATCCAAAAGACATAACTAGGAACTCATAATGCCCGTACCGAGTCCTGAAGGCAGTCTTTGGAATATCCTCAGTTTTAACCTTCAGCTGATGATATCCAGAACGAAGATCGATCTTTGAAAAGAACTGTGCTCCTTGTAACTGGTCAAACAGGTCATCAATACGAGGTAGCGGATACCTATTCTTAATAGTGACATGGTTTAATTCCCGGTAATCAATACAAAGTCGCATACTCCCGTCTTTCTTCTTTACAAATAAAACAGGAGCACCCCAAGGAGATGTACTAGGACGAATGAAACCGATGTCCAACAACTCTTGTAGTTGGACCTTTAACTCCTGAAGTTCAATAGGAGCCATTCGATATGGGGTTTTAGAAATGGGCTTTGTACCAGGTTCAAGATCAATAAAGAATTCAATTTCTCGTTCCGGGGGTAGACCGGGAAGTTCTTCAGGAAATACGTCAGGAAAGTCAATAACAACAGGAATATTATTCAAATTTGACGTGTCTTTATTCAAATCCATAACATGGGCTAAGAAAGCTTGACATCCGTTTTTTAATAAACGAATGGCTTTATGGCTTGATATAACAGTGATTGATTTTAATGGCTTAGTTGTTTGAATTCGTACAACAGGTTGGTTAGGAATATGAAAACTAACAACCTTACGAAAACAATCAATTTTGGCATGATGAGTAGTTAGCCAATCAATCCCTAAAATCACATCAAAAGCAAGTATCTTTAAAGAGATAAGGTCAACAGGTAAGGTGATGGTACCAACTTGGATCACACAAGATTTATAAACAGTGGATGTGATGAAAGTTTCTCCTAACGGAGTCTCCACAGATAAATCAAAGTCTAACTTCTCCGGAGTCAAGTTTAAACGTTGAGCACAAGCAGGAGAGATAAAAGAATGGGTAGAACCGGTATCTAATAAGGTATAAACTTCGCATGAATTTATGATTAGCTTACCCGTGATCACCTCGTTTGGGTTCCTCGCATGTTGACCAGTCACGACAAACGCTCTTTGGACGTGGCTTGGAATAGTTGGTATCTGCACTTGTGAAAATGCGGCGATAGTGGTCGGAATGACGTTTGTCTTAGGCTGGCTAACTTCCAGTCTGGGTTGTGGCACATCACCACTGTTTTGGGGTTCCAAGTGGATGATTGGAACAGACTGATTCTCCGTCAATGGAGGTGCAGTCTGATTCTCCTTATTGTTGTTATCGTTGTTGTTGTACTCCACACCTACCTGTTCTCCCTGTGAATTATCTGGGAACATGGCTTTGAAAACGGGAATCTGCATCAACTGCTGGTAAAAATTTTCCATTTTCTCTTGCTTCCTCTGCATCTCCAGCATCATAGCCATCATCATCCATTTTCCTTCCCGTGCTTCCTTCAACGTCTTGAGTATCTCCAGTTGAACAGCATTCGCATGCTCTCCACTTTCTTCCACGCTTTGCCTTTCCGCGCCTATCTGCCTGACATTCGCTGGTTGTTGATCAACCATGTATGGTGATATTGAACTTCCTTCTGATGCGTCTTCAAGGATGGGTTTATCGAGATTTAGATTCATGCCTTGGAAAGCTTGACTTGCTTGCCTTGGAACTAGACCCGGTGAGGTAATACTATTTGTTGGTGAAGCTCTTCTTGTTGTTCTCCCACTTCGAGTTGTGGGCATACCCTTCACGAATTCTACACCTCCCCAGCGGAGTCGCCAAATAAATGTGGGCAAGGAAATCGTGCCTTGCAAGTTAGGGTTTCGTGTTGGCTGAGGAGGAGAGAAATCCACGAAGAGCACGAAATTGATTGATTGATTGAAGAGGGGAGAACGACAGGTGGATGATTATTCCAATGACGCGCGGCAGAACCCCTAGAATCCGGAAACCTTATTAGGGTTATTGGGATTCCAAGAGCCTTCTTCTTGAGTCCTTCCACTCCTAGAATCTGAAAACCTTATTAGGGTTATTGGGATTCCAAGAGTCTTCTTGAGTGTTGAGAGAGAATGTCCAAGATTCCTTGATCTTCCAAGAGTCCAAGTCTTGAGTCTGAAAAGAGGTCCCTTCTTTCATAGAATGAAAGGGTATTTATAGAGCTTCCTAAAATTTAGGTAATCACATGTCAAGCACATGTCTTCAGGAAAATTTTAGAAATACCCTTTAGTCATTAGAATAATGCCATATCGCCTTGTCCTTCTAGCCACCAATCCAATCCCTCAATCAATTCCCAAGACGAGCCGCCTCCACGAGCCTTCTGCCTCGGGACACGTGGAGGCTTCTCCCGGGTCTAGCACATTTATTTCTAACTTCTCTGTCTTCATTCAATTAGGTTATGCAAACCCTAATTTGCACATTTAATTAGGTCATGTGAATCCTAATTTTGTACCTGGGCCCACACTGTATAATATTAGTGTATTTTATACTAGTTTGTTTTATATTGATGGTTACTTATTAACTACATTGGTTAACTTCATATAACTGTTAGCCTTTATATAGTTGGTAACAAACTGATCCGGTTGAAGAGCGAGCTTGTCAGCTTATGGAAAGATTTGATTCAATGTCAATTTGGTAATTTTTGTCAAGTTTGGAGTGTCGGATTTTGGCGTTTTTGGAGCCTAATTTCATTCGAAAAGGGTCAACGATCAAAAGTCACCAGCTTTGCTCGTGAACTGCAGGATTTTTTGGTCAAATTCCATCATCTAGACCTTCAAAATTGCATGTAAAAATTTGTTTTATGTTCTAGTTACTAAGATTATATAGTTTGGTTACTGTCTAATATTGATTTGGTTACTTTACAATATTTATTCAGTTGTCAGACAATGGAGATGATTCCAGTTGTGCTTTATTTCAACGGAACATAAACAAAAAGTGTGTAAATATATAATTGTTTAATGTTAATAACCATTAACCACATAGTTGGTAACAATTTTGATAGTGTACAGTAACCAAAATTGTTATTGATTAATATTTTGATTTTTAATTCCATCATGAGTTATCAATATAAAGTAAACATATATATTAAACAATTGGTAACTGTTCTGAAATATTTTTATATAAATTTGGTTACCCATCTAAAATAAAATAGTTACCTTTATATTAATATTTAATTACCAACTGGACCATTTCTAAATAACTTTTATAACTATATAATTTAAAGTATCCATGAGCTAGATAAATAGAAACCCTCACATGTACATTAAGCAATTGATAACTATTCTAATATAAGTTTTTAATTATTTGGTTACTAACAAAAACTAAAATGGTTACCCTTATATGCAGGTTTGGATACCAACTGCATCTCTCGAACTATTTTTATTTTAATATGAGATCTATAAGTGATCATCATATATATAAATAGGAATTCTTAATTGGAGTTTCTTATTCCATCATGATGACATGGTATAAATAAAAAAAATATATACATGTAACACTTTATAACAGTCCTGATACAAACTTATAATTATCTGGTTACTAATAAAAACAAAAATGGTTACCATATATGTAGGTTTGGATACCAACCTAACATTTCAACTGAAATAGCTGATGGATACTGTTCTGAACCAATTTTATATAAATTTGGTTACTCACAAAAAATAAAATGGTTACCTCTATATGCAGATTTAAATACCAATTGTTCAATTTCCAGATAATTTTTATGAGTATGTAATTTATAAGTATACATCAGCTACATAAATAAGACACTCTCGCCTGTACATTTAACACTTGATGTTTGTCCTGATACAAGCTTGTAACTATCTGGTTACTAATAACATTAACCATAATGTAACATAATAAAACAGTAACCACACAATTATATGATAGTAACCAGAACAGGTTTTAATGGTAACCAAAATAGAAACATCATGTAATGAAACCTAGTTTAGGCAATCCATATATACTAAACAATTACATATTAATCAAAATAAAAAATAAAAGTAACCAAAATCCCACATTGAAGGCACAATAATAGTAACCAAACCATAAAATAACAGTAACCAAAACATAATAAAGAAGTAACCAAATAGTTTTATGAAAGTAACCAGAACAGGTTTTAATGGTAACCAAAATAAAAACAACCTGTATATCCAATCCAGTTTAGGCAACCCATGTATACTCTCACATGTACATTTAACACTTGATATATGTCCTGATACAAGTTTGTAACTATCTGGTTACTACTAATAAATAAAATTGTTACCCTTCTATGCATGTTTGGTTACTAACTGCACCTTTCAAACAATGTATCAGACACAACTTAGAAGTAGTAAATACGAACCAACAAACAATGTCAAATCACTGGTAATATAATCAAATATGTAATCCCATTTACATAAGTTTCAATAAACATTACAGACTCACTAACCATAACAAATGGCTATGGATATCCAACAAAAACCAAAGTATGAAACACAATTCAGAAGGACAGTACAACGACAACCGAACTAATCAAAATCTAGTACAAATCTTCGTGAAAATTCTCTGAAGTTGTGAAAAAGCCTACTGCGGAGGCGCATCTCGTCTGGAGGGAAATCTCTAGTTCCTTTGAGAGGATTAACGTCAATTTTCTGTCAGAGTTAAGAGACTGTGGTGTTGCAGAGGCAGCGGAGGAGGAGGACGACGAGTGGCTTCGAGAGGAGAGAGGGAAGTAGTAAGGGCGGAAAGAGAGAAGTAGTAAGGGCAGAGAGAGAGAGAGAGACCGAACGAGAAGGGAGTGTTTCAGGAAGATGGAAACTAATTTACCATGTCAGCCCATTAATATTAATCCCTTAATTTAAGGACTTTTAATTGTATTAGTATTGTAAATAAAAATGATGAAATGTAGTATTTTTGTAATTATTTTATGGATGTATGATTTTTGTAATTATTTTCAAAAATATACTAATATATGTAATTAATCCATTAATTAATTAGTTTGAACTAGGTTGGGAGAAGGACCAGGCCTAGGCCGGATTGGCAGATCAAGCCCTATGCCGAATTAGGCCTCATACCATAGGTCAGATCAGGCCAAACTTTTGGTCAAACCAAATTAAACCGGGCTTTAAGTAAAAAAAAGTAGTCACTTTATAGATTAGATAGTCGGGTCTGACCAGATCAAATTTTGACTAGACTAGGCCCAAGTCAGACGAAGACCAGGCTACAGGTGGTTATTACATCCCTACTTACAATTAAGTTTAGGTTGAAGAAAATCTAGAAAATGCCCAACTGGGTGGGTCAATGATAATTTAGTACGTCACCCTAGAGGTGGCAAACGAACCGGGCGGGCCGGGCTAACGACGAGTCGGGCCAAAATGGCCCGGGTTTTGGCGGGCTGCTAAAGTGAGGCCCATGGCCCGGGTTGGGCCGAGCCGAGCCAGCCCGCGGGCTTCTTCCTCAATTTTTTTTTTTACAAAATCTTGCTACATCAAAAATAGTAATAATAATAAATATTAAAAATAATAAAATAATTTATAATAAACAATAATTCTAATTACCTACATTAACTACATATCTCAATCAATTTAAATTTTAATAGTATTATAAATTACTTTCAAAGTATATAATCAAATTTAATTTTTTACAATTATACTTTAAAATTAATATAATTTATTTAACTTTTAAAAATGCATTCATGACTCCACAAATATTGTTCTAAGAGATATCTAATTAATTTTCAAGATTTGCACGGTTGGAACTTGGATTCTTGGAACTTGGAGATGCCAAGATTTTAACACTTTGAATATTTAAATTGATTTTCAGAAGATTTGCATGACATGATTTTAGGCATTACCCAATATCGCATTATTTAATCAATTAGCTTGTTTTATGGGACTTATTAGCAGCCACATCAATTAGGAAATTTCAAACTACAATTATTATTTACTACAACTATAATAGTTAAATACCGTATTGGCATATGATATTTTTGTATAAAAATATATTTTTATATTGAAGATTGCATTAAAAATAAACAGTTTTTGTAGCTCAGTTGGTTTGAACTCTTATTTATTTACTTACAAGTCTTGTGTTCAAACCTCATAACCCACAAGTAGTAACATTTTGTTAAAAAAAAAAAAAAAGAGTCGCAGGCCACGGGCCGGGCCTTCACGGGCCGGGCCAAAAAGGCCCAGATTTTAATGGGCTAAAAAAATACAGCCCAAAGCCCAGCCCGTGGCGGGCGGGCTGGCCCGGCCCGCGGGCCTGTGCCATCTTTGCCAGGTGTAAGACCTCAACTTTTATAAATAAAGATGAATTTTCTATAAATATCATTTTTGAATATTATGGAGTTAATTTGATATAATGTTATAGTTGTGGGTAATATTTATAAATTTTACAAAGTACGCAAGTTGTTATATAATATTCGATTGGTCAGGGAATATTCGTTTTAACAGGGAATATTCGTACAATGGCACAATCATTGGTGGACCCCACAACGGAATTATTGTCGGATTGAGAAAACGACAAAAATATTTTATTAAAAATAACGGCGGAAGTTTTACCATTGTTACTGTTGAACTACTCGGTAGTAAAAGTACAGTAATACGTGTGTTTGCATAGTAGCACACGGTATTGATTATTAATGCTTATGTGAGAAGTCACTCAATTTGATTCAATTATTGTCAGTTAATAATATGAATTATTTAGCGATAATGAAGTTTTGTTTTATTCGTATTATTAACGTAATAAAACAGAAACATCTTTTTATATAAAACAGAATACTTTATTAAAGTTATTCTATAAATAGAATATATTATATTTTATTTAAAAGATTTTTCTTTAAATATGGACCGTCAGATTAAAGTAATCAATCTGGACCGTTCATGGATTAGTTACTATGCATTCCATTTTTCTATAAATTGCAGCTCATTTCTTCATTATTTCTTACGAATTCACTGAACTCTAGAGAGAGAAACTATAGAGAGAAACAATAGAGAGAGATAGAAGAAAAGTATTCTGCTACTTAACTACTTCCTTATTTCAGCTCTTCTTTAAAACGGTAAGGGGTGTTATTCTTTCTTATTCATGAAGAGAACTGTTGTTATTCCATTTCTTATTATTCTGTTGGAATAACCTGTATACGCGGTCTACCCTATACTTGGTGACATTCTTCTATTATTCTGTTGGAACATCATGTCTGTGTGTTTTACACTGGACCTGGTTCCGTCTTTATTATTATTCTGTTGGAACATCCTGTCAGTGTGTTTTACACCAGACCTGGTTCTGTCTTTATTATTATTATTCTGTTGGAACATCATGTCTGTGTGTTTTACACCGGACCTGGTTCCGTCTTTATTATTATTCTGTTAGAACATCATGTCTGTGTGTTTTACACCGGACCTGGTTCCGTCTTTATTATTCTGTTGGAATAACCTGTCTGTGCGGTCTATCGCATGCATGGTGATTTCTTTTATTATTTCATTCTTTATTATACTCAGTTGGTTAAGTTTTGACTTCTATACTCCATGAAATTAGTGAAATATCCTTGATAATTGCGGTTCATCCAGTATCTTTTCATGAAAATATTTTTCTAAGCATTCTTAAATTTTACTCCACAAAGCAGTATCATGTTGACAATTTGGACGTTGTTAATTCTTGGATAAATTAATTTTTGAACTTGTTTTATTGAATTCTTATATCATTGTCATCATCCTCATATTTATAAAATGTTGAAAGTCATCTGTGGCCTGTAGTGCATAGATGGACTTGGTATGATTATGACCAGGGATTATTCGGTATAATCATTACCGTAACGTTACAAATGATGTGGTAAAAGTCCCCATTAGCCCGTAGTGCATTGATGGACAGTTGTTGGCATGATCATGACCATTAATGAATACATGAATATCCTTGGCCGTAGTGCAGGCGTGATTCGATGATGTGAATTATTTTATTAAGCTGAGTCTCAGCGATAACAGTGTTGAAAAACCTTTTAAATCATAGAAGATAGTAGATTTTATTTTCTACTTGACTCTTTTAATGGATTGCTTGTTCCGCTGCAGTTAAACTTGATGTTCGTTATATTTTATCAGTTTAACACTGTTGAAGGCTAATGATAATTTATTCTGCATTATCTTAGTCATAATATTTCTTATTGGGCTAGTTGAGCTCACCCTTTCTTTCATTGTTCTCTTCAGGAAATGAGAACGTAGCTGGGGTAAGTCGGGGAACGGAGTGTTGGTTCGAATAATAGTATTAGTTAGTAGTCCTCACTATTCTATATAATAGTGTGTTAATAAATGTAATGAGGACTCCTTTTGAGTATGAATACTCTCTAGAAGATAATATTTGTATTCAAACTCGCAGTTTATATTTTGTCGTATTGTGCACGACAGTTGTATTAGTAAGTTGTATTTGAATTCTGTACCATGTATCTGGCGACCCAAGATGGGTGATGTATACCTATTTTTGGGGGCGTCACACCAGGTCTACGTCACCCAGTAGACAGAATGGACCACCCTAAACAACATGGATTTTATATTTTAATATAACTATTTGACCAAATCTTGTATTATATATAGTAATTGTCCGTGTCTGAAGACAGGACGTAACGAAATCCTCTTTCTTTCTATTTCAACAATTTCACTTTTATTTCCTCTCTCTCCTCCCTCTCCCAGTCTCCTACCACCATTTTCTGTCTAAATTAATTAGAATAAATCTGAACCGTCTTTGTAATTTTTCGTCGAAATTCAAAATGGGTTCATAATATATCATTTGACTCTATATAGGCTTCAACAAGAGATTTTTGAAGAATTTTAGGGTAGTGGGCAGTTAATTACAAGAACATCTCGAATCGTCTTGACTCTAATTAATTAGTCGAATTAACCTAATTATTTATATTTTAAGATCTACATATATAATTATATATATAATCACATAGATGATTTGGAAGCCAACTCCAGTTCTGTTCTTAAATATATTAATTAATATGAATCAAAAATGCATGATCAAGACATAATTTTGCATCAGTCTTGATGATCTTTTGTCTACTAACTTTCCAAAAGGAAGGCAGAAGAGCTGTTTAACCTTCCCTTTGGGTTGTTAATTTGGCATGCATGCATGTATGTAGTTAATGGAGGCAACCGACATTGACTCTTAATTAAACAATAAGAAAATAGATGGATGATCAAGATTTATTTAACTTAAAATGCATGACAATCTGATATATATATATATATATATATATATATATATATATATATATATATATATATATATATATATCATGATTCATATATATTTACAAAAATCTTTTAATTACTCTTACATATATATACATAAATAAAAAAACTCCAATTCCAAGAAGATAATTTTGTCTTGTATTTGTTAATGTAGATAAAATATATATCTAATTAAAGGTAAAGGAAAAGAAAAAGGGACAAATTAAATTAAATAAAAGCAAAAGGGAAACATGTGTTACAAATTGGAGTATGGAGACTTATTGCGTCAGCAGTTAACAAGGAACATAAACACAGCTAGAATTGATCAAACGAAACAGAAAAAGGTGTTCCAGCCCATCTCTCAACTCCATCATACCATCATGGAACCTAAAACAATACCACTACCATACCCTCAAGTCAATGGCTTCTCAAAGTCCTTTCTTATGCTCCATCGTCCCGAAGATTTAGATGATTTCATTTGTCTTAAATTATTTATCGTTTTATATAATTAATTACAATCTTTCTAAAAGTATTCGACATAAGAAAAAAGGTTTAGTGTGCTTTCTCTCCCCCTCTTCTGTCTCTTGTTTTTGTTAGGCGAAGTGGGTGGAAGTAATTAAGACATGGATAATGAATGGACTAATACCACACACACATATTATATATGCGTATGAAGGGGGGAATTGAATTGAATTAAATGGTAACCTTTTATCTTCGCTCGATCCGAATTTGAAATGTAGAAAATTAATTTGAAATTAACATCGGATGAAGAATTATTAACTAAAGTCTGATCGATCAAGACGTAGAAATCAATAATTAAGAAGCGGATTGATTATATATGATGAAGGTTGAGTGTGAACAACGCAAGTAGACGACAAAGAATGACACATTCTTCATTTCATGTCCTAAAACTTTCAAATTGTCATGTGGGGCCGATGATGAATAAGGAATGTTTATTAGTGCCAACATGCGTGCGTCCATTATAGTAGTAGTATATCCATGTCAACTCCACTACACACTACCCATGGGTAGACTAATTTTCTTAGATTTCAAATTAAGTCCACAACTCCAACGATTAATGGTTTCTTTAATTTCTTAGGATTGGAAATTAATTAATTAATTAATTTTTTGAATGAAAGTGAACCTTTCATTTTAACTTCTTTGGTGGAAAATGTGTTACGACAGAGATAAAAAAAAGTTCAATTATACTTAATTAATTAATCTTTCTATATACAAATCATATTTTAGTATGATGATTAAGAACGTATATTGTTACTGCAAGTTTAACTATGTTGTTTTGAATTATAATTAACTTTGATTAATCGTTGATTATAAAAATTTATTGTACAAAAATATAATGGGGCTTTAAAAAAACCTATTATATAGTTAATTTCTTATTTTATATATATATATATATATATATATATAGAGAGAGAGAGAGAGAGAGAGAGAGAGAGAGAGAGAGAGAGAGAGAGTAGGTGAAAACTAGCAGGATTGAAACAAGTTTCAGCCCTGATGGTGACCCAAATGGAGTAATATAGTAATAGAAGTTCCAAAAGGAAGAATGAAGATAGGACGGTAGAAAAAGGAAGCTTAGGTCGGTCTTTAATATCCTAATCTTTAATCATGGCTTCGTTGAGTCTGTTCCCAAACCCACCCTTAATTAATCTTCTCAATAGATCATGCTTATCTAACTAACCATTTCATTAATTAATTACTTTTTGGTTAATTCCATGTACTATAAATTAATGATTTGGTTTACCACTGTTTGGTTTGGTTTGGTTAAACAACCTTCTATGACTTGCCTTCTTTTAAATCCCCGACACGTGTAAACAAACAGTTTATAATAATTCTAGGGGGACATTTTTTTGCTGACATTATTATTATTATTATTATTATTATTTGGTTTTTTTTGTAGTACCTTTAAAAAAATGTATAGTATTTATTCCAACTGAAATTTTTATAAAAAATAGTGTTTTAGGTGTAATTTGGATGCATACAAGAAACAGGGTCTGTACAATCTGTACAATCCTATTTTTTGTATGTATTCAAATTACACCTAAAACACTGTTTTTTATAAAAATTTCAGTTGGTATAAATATTATATATTTTTTGAGAGGTACTACAAAAAAAACCAAAAAAATAAAGGAAAAAAAAGGTCGCTAAAAATGTTAGCAAACAATGTCCCCCTAGAAGAACTCAACAGTTTAATATATAGACCGAATTTTACGAGTCCTATGGGAACATTTTTCTAGTGATATTCTAGTGACCCTTTTTTTTTTTGTAATACCTTCCAAAAAAATGTATAGTATTTATATTCCAATTGAAATTTTTATAAAAAACAGTATTTTAGGTGTAATTTGGATACATACAATAAACATGGTCTGTACAGTCTGTATAACCCTATTTCTTGTATGTATCTAAATTATACCTAAAATACTATTTTTTATAAAAAATTTAATTGAAATAAATACTATACATTTTTTGAAAAGTACAACAAAAAAAAATAAAAATAAAATGTCATTAGAATGTCACTAGAAAAATGTCCCCCTAGACTTATTGGAATTTTACTAGTTCCTATCGGTTAACACATGACGAGTCTCTCTAGGGAACATTGTTCTAGTGGCATTCTATTGATTTTTTTTATTTTTATTTTTTTAGCACTTCTCAAAAAATGTAGAATTTTTATAAAAAATATTGTTTTAGATATAATTTGGATACATACAAGAAACATACAAGAAAACAGGGTCTGTGCAGACACTATTTTTTATAAATATTCTAATTAAAATAAATATTATATATTTTTTGAGAGGTACTAAAAAAACCACAAAAAAATCGTCAGAATGTTGCTAAAATAATGTCTCCTTATACTTATTGTTCATACAAACTATTTGTTAGATTAATTTTGGACAAATAGATTTAATCAACAACTAAGATTTAATATTAAAACTCTTTCGTGTTACTAATAGTAAGGGATATAATACTGTCATTTACTACCATTAATATTTAATAGTGAATGGTGACAAATTTAGAATAAATCGTGGTTGGCTATTACTATTCTATTATTATTGGATGACAATATCTAATTTTTAATTTTAAAGTTTATTAATCTAATGGATAATTATAGATTTATCTGCTCAAAAATAATCTATAACAAATAATTGTTATAAATTATTTCCCATATATATATATGTAGGGGCGGATCCAGAAATTTTGCCCAGCAGAGGCGGGTTTTAATTAATTTTGTTTGTTGAAGTTAAATAATTTTTTTAACTAATCATAATATTAAATAATTATAATAATATTTATAAATTGTAATAAATATTCATAATTCAAACTAAAAAAAGAATTTCAAATAAAAAATATTTAGATATAATTTAAAAACTTATTTTGATTACTTGTCATAGTTCAATTTGAATGATTTTCCAAATGCTCAAAGGAATTTCAAATAAAAAATATTTAGATATAATTTAAAAACTTATTTCGGTTACTTGTCATAGTTCAATTTGAATGATTCTCCAAATGCTCAAAGTCTCAAATCAAATTTTCTTTCTATATTCAAACAAAACCATGAATTAATTTCAAATCATAAACAAGTTTTGGTATCTTTTTATAAGTTTCAAATAAGTTTTACTTGTATTTAGAATTAGTTTATGAATTTTTTTTGCTCTCCAAATTTAACTCTTCCATTAATCTGCCTCTTTAAATTTATTAATTTATATATTTGTCATACCCCTATACCTATATAAAAAAATTTCAACAAAGACAATTATCTATATTGCCCCTTATTAAATCAGCCACTGTATGTATGTATGTGTGTATATATATATATATATATATGGTCTTATTTTAGCGGGAGCGAGGTTTTTGGATGGAATTTGTGGTCATTGTATGCGGAATACTTTAATCATCTTAAAACATGCAATTCAACACCATTTCTTTTTTTAAGGATTGACATAAATTTTTTCTTAAATGAAATGTAAATGAATCTTACATAACTCTTGTGTAAGAGAAAAATTATGTAAAATTAATATTTTTATATGTAAAAATATCAAAAAAAAATTTAACGATAAACAAATAGGGACGAACCTACACTTGGGGCAGGGGCGAACCTACACAAGCTACAATTGGGTCCGCGCCTCTAGGGGTTTTTTGAATTTTTTAGATATATAGGGGTACCTATTTGCATATTTAAAAATAGACATGCATAATAATTAATATTTTATTCTTCTCACTACATAAGTTTTAGTTTGATTTTTTAAAGTTGATTTTCAAAATTTAAATTTTTAATATTATTAGAATTAATTTACAATACAATCACAAATATTACATTCTCTATTCCACAAAAGATTATTCTTTCAAATTCTTTGAATTTGAAGAATATATTTTTTGTTTTATATTTACTCATAAAATTATTGAGAGTTTAGTTTTTATATTGATAATATGAATTATTATGATGAATTAAAGAATATGATATCATTTTATACTTTTTTAGCAAATTAATAATATCTCTGTAATTTATTTATAATATTCCTTAAATAAATTTATTAAACATTAGTATTTCGTTGCATATATATTTTATTTATTTTAATAAGAAAAATATTAAAAATTCATACTTTATGTATTAAAAACGTTATTTAATTAGAATTTATATGTCTCTCTATGTATAGGTATTTTTTTTGTTTAAAATATGTCTTGTTAATGTTAAGATCTTTCCTCGCGTCCCAATCACGTAAGACGCGTTTTTATCCTGCACAGTAAATACGACAATCACCAAAAGCTTGACGGCTTTGTCGTCAGGGGATAGCTCCGGCGTGAGAGTCAGTATAGGCGATCACAAGGTTAACAATAGATAATAAAATATCTAGTGCTTGAAAGAGAAAATAATTCAGTTACCTTTAGATGGTGTGTGTTCCTTGCCTCATATACTCTCAGCCCGATTTTTCGTGTCACCCACATCCCACTGACACCGTCTCCCCACTACCGATTATCTCAGTCGAATACTAGCAACTCACCTGCTCCATTTTCATCACTATTTTCCACCACCAGCTGACTAAATTCCATCCACATTAATGCATGGCAGAGATAACAGTCAACTACTGTCTTTTTAATCATTGTCGGTCAAAGTTAGTATTTAGATATTATTTGTCTAATGGATTAACCCAAATTAGAGGCCCAATATATTTAAGACACAAATAATACATAACCCAAGAAATGGGCCCATTCGGTCCGGTCCAACACGTAAAGTGTCCTGATGTAAGAGAGGAGCTCATTTGGTCCGACCAGAGGCATAAAGTATCATGGCCCAACAAGTATTATTAAAAAAAAATCACCCTCACATCATAAAATTTATGGGTCACTGTAAACAAGTGAGACTAAAATAATAACAAAACTGAAGATATAACAATGGAAGCATGGGCCAAGCATATTTTAGGGAATTTTTGTATTGACTGAAGGAACAAATAAGCGCGTTCTATTCACAAAACTCGCAATATATAAAATTAGTATATGTAAAAAATAATCTTTTTTAAAACAAGTCCTTATATATGTTTGGACCATATATACCAATAACTTGATTTGTTGCATCTTTCTTTATTATTTGAGTGAGACTCCTGTTAGATATTTCTAAATTTGAAAAATATATAATAAATATATTATATTTTATAATTAAAATTAATAGATGTGTTGGTTCAATTGGTTTAATTTGAAAGATTATAACTCTTTAAACAAGAGGATGTATTGATTCGGGATTAAACAACTGAATCGATGCAATGGTTCAAATTGATAAGACCATTAGATGAATCATTACAATGGTTCAACATACCATTTTAAAAGAATATATTTATATCTCTATAATATTTAAAATATGTTTTCAAAATGATGTATCTTTTCAAAAAGGATATGTATCATGTATCTCTTCAAAAAGGTATTTGGAAACTTATAAATAGATCGTGAATCTACTCAAATTTGGCACTTAATTAAAATCACTCCAAATCTTTCACAAGTTCTTAGAAAAAAATATCATTTTAATGCTTTTTTTACAATAATTTTCTTCTCTCATTTATAATTTTGTATTAGATTTATTTTTACATAATAAATTCTAATACATAATAAAATTTAGACATGTTTTATTTTAATTAAATACTAATTCGTAATAATCATGCATATGTATCAAAAAGTAAGAAGGAAATATAATTTAAAAAAAAAGAGTGATCAATTATTTAATTCGAATGATAATATTATTATTTTATATCAAATTAGGAAGGGAATTTAAAGTACTCCAAAACACATGTTCAGCCCTTGTCCACTCACTAGCTAGTACTGTTTAGTACCCACCTTCTCCCGTCCCCCGTCCCTCTCCCCCTCTCCCTCCTCTCTCTCTCTCTCTCTCTCACACACACACAAACACTCATATTTCTGTATGTACCTTTATTTATATAATGGAGTAATAATAATCTTTTCTCTTCTCTACTGCAGCATTCTGTAGGGTATATGCATTGTCCCTGCGCCCCGTGTACTTTGTTCTGTCACCTTGTACGCATCATAATTACTTCAAAATGACATCAATAGTCAATACATATACTTTAGATGATTTATGAGTATATTTATGTTCCTGCATGGAGCAAAAGAGCCAATCATGCAATCGATTCTGTATAATTAATTAGTAATTATATTACCTATTATCAATGTCCTTATTATATATGTATTTCCTCTTAATATTTGCAACCACACGTATTTTTAACTCAATTTTATGATGTTGTTAAAAGTAGTACATATTTGTTTGATCGACTACGAGCTCTTCTTAATTAATTATGTACTACATAATAGAGTTACTAGGATATTAATTGTTTTTATTTGGGCATGTGTTTCTGGAACAAGTAATTAAAGATAATCAATGATAATTAAAATCATGGCTTCAGTTAATAAATTAAAACCATGGATTATGCTATGCCAAATATTTAAAGCAATGTAGTGCATGTGGGCTGCCCTACAGACAATGTTAAGTAGGCATGGGGGTTATGAATTGATGGGCAGGTCAGAATGGAAGGGTTATAACTTATACACCTATATATATATACCTATAAATAATTGTGTCCAAATTTGTCATTTAAATGTTACATTTGTGAACAACTATTTGAATTAGGTAATGGTAGGAAGAGTCATTAGCCATGACATGAGCATTAATTTGGGGAAAGGAAGGAGAGAAAGGTAAATTCAGAGGGTGAGAACATTTCTTGGGACACAAGGAGGAAACAAGAAGAAAATCCAAAGAGCAAATGTGGGGTGAAGTAAAATGAGACGTATTTACATATCTGCCCTCTAATTATTCCTTTGATTACCAATCAAGTTATCTAATTAATTTATAAAATCAGAAGAAAAAGTAAAAGTTACTTTTATTTTTTAAATTTACCTTTAAAGAAATATATTCTAAAACTCAAAAATTCATTTTCTCTCACCACTCCTTTATCATTAACTCCTTATTTTCTCTCTAATATTTTTGACATTCGTTTGTTCAATAGTCATTTTT
This sequence comes from Panax notoginseng, assembly GCA_016801055.1. Classification (NCBI taxonomy): domain Eukaryota; kingdom Viridiplantae; phylum Streptophyta; class Magnoliopsida; order Apiales; family Araliaceae; genus Panax; species Panax notoginseng. The sequence continues at coordinate 11,649,583 of CM029020.1, forward strand.
TTTCCTTCCAATTACATATGTAATGTGTACCAGGAATAATGATACATATAAAATATATTTAATAAAAATTACATACATAATTATGTACGTACTTACTACATTTTATATTTCGACAATCTTGTACTATGTTATATCTAGTCAAGCAATAATTCGTAATATAGAGAGTGAGAGACACAGAGGGCGAGTCATATATTTTTACCTGAATTAAAATTGTATATATAACTAAGGTATAACTCTATAGTTTGATTTGGCTTGCATTTTATTTTTCTACTGAATTAATGATAAGAATAATTATAATTACACATGCATGTATCTATTAATCTATATACCTTTTTGTTACAGCATGTTGGAAGTTGACTTAGAACTGTCCTAACTTGACTTACAAGTCTCTGCCGTGTCATAGTCAACGGAATTAATATTGCTAAGTTAATTTGGTGATTCAACCTGTGAAGTTACTTGATCTCTCGTTTACTTTTCTTGAATTATATTCTCAAGTTTATAACATGCAGTGATTTACTTTTGTGTACATGAAATATTTTTTAATGCTTTTTTCATTCTAAATTAAAAGACAGTTATTAATTTTTAAAAATTAATTTAAAATATTTTTAAATTTAAAATTGAGATCACTCATTTAAAATATAAAACAATAAAACTTTTGATGGGTATCCAACAAAACCTACCTACCTATATAGTACTAGTAATATTCATCCATCACTTTCTTTATTCTATTGCTTATTTATTTTAGGATAGTAATTATCCCTTACTTTAGTACTCTACATAAATAATTAATGTAGTCTCTATCCTCCATGATTACATAATTAAAAAAAATAAAGACGAAGCGCCAAATGGTCCCGAAATTCCGGTTCACATTGGCATAAAAAATTTCAGCCGTTGAATTTAACAGGAAAAACGGTACAATATTCGTCCGAAACCGTGACGTAGGTAGCCAGATCAACCTTCACTACCATCCCACATTCCTTTATTTTGAAGCAACAATTAGTTTAGTTTGTTGAAATAAAGCAAGTAAATTAGTATTAAACTACTAAAGTTAGCGAGTAAGAATAAATAAATGAAATAAAATTCCATCAAAATTCCTTTAGATTTTTTTTTTATTATTTAAAATAATATTTTTGATGCCCCTTGTGTTTGTCTAATCACCATCTCTTAAAATGTCAACCAAATTCCGGTAGTTTCCATATCCGTACCTCCCAACCGCTTCACACATGTATGTGCAATTGTGCATATATATTTAGACCAAAGTATAGCATTCTTTTTCATTTCAAAAACCTCGACTAGAAAAAACAAAAGGTAACGAAAAAGAAAAAGTAAGAAAAAAACAAGAACAAGAAGAGAAATAGCAAATTCTAGCCATGGCAGATGAATTTCAAGCTGCAGGGGTTTGTGGAGGAAACTGGTGGAATAATAATCCAACACGAAGCGCCTACGGATCATCACTTTGTTCTCCGATTATTACTGACATGGGAAGCTTTGGCTGGCCAGCGGACTTGATGGACATGAAGGCAAGGTCTAGTGATGAATCTGGCTCAGCTAATAATTCTGAAGGGTCTATAATTTTTCAAGATATACAAAAACCTATAAATCAAGACTCCGGCTGTGGCGATCGGAGTTTATGGATGGATTCCACCTTGGAAATGATGGGTAGTGGCCTTTCTTCATCAATAACAACAGATTGGAATCAAACTTTAATGTAAGTATACATTATTTTGAGGTCACATGTGCAATATTTTATGTAACAAATATTCAAACTTTATTTTTTCTTCTCTTTTGATCTCGATCTCAATTATTGTTCTAACTTTAATCCCCACTAAACTTGTTCTTCATGGTCCAAACTTTACAACCAATACAAGTTGCGTACCTTAGACTTATTTCTTTGTAATTTTGTGAAAAAGGAAGCTAATATGGGTCCGTTTACTTCTTGTCATTTTTGTAGCAAGGGGAACGAGAGCAATTATCAGTCTATTTTACAAGAGGACCTAAATTCACCAAGCTGCTCAAATTACCAAAAAGTTGTCACAATGGATTATTCTCAAATCAAGAAAGATTGGAGTCCGAAAAACTTTTCTACTATTGATGAAGATTCTTCCGTGAACGCGTTTAAACCAGTAAATCATGATTTTCCAGCGAGTTCATACGGTTATCCAACTTCTTCCTTGCTACAAACCCTATTTGATACCCATTCTCAACCGCAAGATTCTATATTTGGTAATCGATCAGTGGACTATCCGTCTACAACAAGTAATTGTAGTGCAAAATTTTCTTCGTCGCCTAAATTCTCTTCATTGCTAAAGCCTTCACTACCAAAAGAAGAACCTCTTAGTCATTTGCACTTATCAAACAATGCAACTTTCTGGAATTCATCGGCTGCAGCCATGAACGATGTTCGCGCTAGCTTTTTTAGTCCAGTGCAATCTCAAATCTTGTCAACAACATTTGAAGATAAACCCAATTTCCCCAACCTTGCTGCAAAGGTATTTTTCCTAGTGATTCTTGATATATATTAATTAATTATTAAATATATGCATTTTTAGGGTTTTATCTATGGACTGGTGTAAACTTACTATTATGATTTTTTTTTTCAGTCTAATAATGAAAGAGTTCGAGACTTGAACTCAGTGATGAAGAGAAGTAGCAGTAGTAGTACTGAACCAGCATTCAAGAAACCGCGAATTGAAACACCATCATCATTACCAACGTTTAAGGTAGGGTAGATCGACAAAACATTATTTGGACAAAGTAGAGTTTAAGGCTTTTTTTTTTATTTTGATATTTAAAATATTAGAGTTAATTTGACAATTGGATATTGAGACTTCTAGCTATATTATCAGGTAAGGAAAGAAAAGCTAGGGGACCGGGTAACTGCCCTCCAGCAATTGGTTTCACCTTTTGGAAAGGTATCAGCTTTTGGGATTTTCTTTCCCCCTACTACTTTCAAGTGAGGGAACTTATCTTTAATTATATTGCCTTAACTTCAATCATACTATATATTATATATTTTCAGACTGATACAGCATCAGTTCTCCATGAAGCTATCGAGTACATCAAGCTCCTCCATGATCAAGTCAGTGTATGTTCCATCATTTTCTTCTTAGCTCTTGCTAGCTAGATAGAACATATATATACCCATTAATAATATATAATAGGGCCTTAATATATATATGCACACCTTTGATGGAATATTGAAGTCAATAACATAATGAATGCACAACTTAACAATGCATCAATGATGCATGTACAAGTGCAACAAACAACTATCAACCTAGGATGTGCTTATATCAGCACTCTAATAATAGTTTATTTTATTTAGTGATTTTTTAATCTTAAATTTCCTTTAAACAATTTCAGGTTCTAAGTACTCCATATATGAAAACTGGATCTCCAATTCAGTGTGAACAGGTAACCAACTTCTTTATTAATTCTTCATTAATTACTTCATGTCTTTGTTTACTTTGAATCATTATTTTTTAAAAAGTTGATGATGATAATTCAGTCCAAAAATGATAATGTCAGGGCTAATACACATTTAGCAACATTTGTACAATTTTAGCGACACTTTAAATGCCATGTATTGCTCTTTTCAAAATAGTGGGTATTATATCGGTTCATATTTACATGTGTTAGCAATATTGTTGGGTGCCGCCCCCACTCTCTAACAAATTAAACTTTTATACGAGTACTTAACAGGTAACTTAACAGTTCATTAATTACATATGCAGACACTTAAAAAATCAAAAGGCGCAGAATTAGGGGTGAATCAAGACTTAAGAAGGCGAGGACTTTGCCTTGTGCCAATATCGAGCACCTTCCCAGTTGCTACGGAGACTACTGCTGATTTCTGGACACCAACATTTGGAGCAACCTTGAGGTAGATCTAGAGATGAGTGAATTAAGGTAAAACCAAGTACAAGTGGTATCATATATATGGTCCCAGCAAATTTTGGGGTTGGGCATATATGATAAATATGTTAACATGGAAGGAACATTGGTGAGGTGTACAAGTACAATTTGAAGACAAGCAACACAAAAAGACAAGGAAAAAGCATTCAAGAAAGGACAGCTAATTCTGTGACAGGTAAAGGCAGAATATATAGCACTGATCGATGGAGGCTAAGCACCATATATATATATATATATATATATATATATATATATATATAATTCGGTAGCATTGAAGGATAATATTGATTAGTTTCAAATTAGTAATAATTACAATGTATTATAGTTAAAGGAACAGGAACAGGAACAGGTGCTAAATTCAGCTGAAACTTAGATTAGTTTTTGTTGGAATTAATTGTGAGTTGTTAATTGGTGAGCTCAATTTAGCACAAGCTAGCTAGCTGTATAGGATGTAAACTAAAAGGCTTCTGTTCCTGCTTCTGTGCTAATATAATTGTATTTTATGACTTAATTATGAGAGTTGGAAGCTAAAGGTGTAAGTACTTTGCGGAACTCATTTGATTGTTTACTAAAATTTGATTTATTTATGACTTGAAACTTGTTGGCTATGCTAGCTTGGAACTTGGAAAAAACGATATATCGATAAATAATGAAATAAAAGGAAAATTAGAAAGTACGGAATCTTAACATTGAGAATGTAGTTATACAGTATACTACAACGTCTCATATCATTAATGCTTGACGAGTTAGTTATAATGCATAACTCGATGTGTCTTGACAAAAAAATATCCAGTTACTTAACCCAATGTTCTTCTTATAATTATTATCAATTAATTTTGAATTAGAGAACTTAATATTGAGCTCATTTCATAAATCTAACAACGAATATTTCTATATGTGATACACAATAGAAAATTACCAAAAAAAAAAAAAAACTGTTTGGAACATAAATCTCTTTTAATCTCCAACTTGAAGGTACATTTTTATTATAGCCGCAAAAAACAAAATAGGAAGCTTTTCCAGAATTCTATAAATATATATTTTTTTTGTATCAAATAAATTTAAAGAAAAAAAATCAAGTAATAGAAGAATTACTAGAAAAACATTAATTAATTTGTAGTAGTTTTATTGATTTTCTCTTGTCCATCTTTTCACAATCTTTCCATAAAGTAATTCGAGCATATATAAGAGAGGTCATCGATCGAATAGGCTACAGTAGTCCATTCTTTATGTTACTTCACTTTTTTATTTCTTTTTTAGGTAAGCATATAACTTAACTTCAACTACACCCTTGGCTTTTTTGACATCAAATTATATATAGATAAGAAGAAGTAGTATGAATTATTTGACATAATTAATATATACAAGCATGGCAAGATGAAGAAGCTTAACATTGAAGAATCTTTATGACAAGTGACTAATCATGAAAAGTAGTTTAAATTAGTTAAAAAAAATCCTTTGAATTGATGGGCCGATAAGGGGAAATTATGCCATATTTCCGAGCATCGGGATCAGTGCCTCGTGTTCTTAATTAGTTGATGGAGCTTGTTCAACTTTAGTATTTTTGAGGCTGTGGTTTTAGTTAGTTAAAGAGAAAGAAGAAGAAACATATGGTACTAAATAAAGGAATAAATACTCAAAAGAAAAGGCAAAAAAAGCATATTGGCATAATGCATGGGAAAGTATGCAGGAGTCTCTGCAGTTGCAATCAAACCTTAAGCGCAGTTTTTTTACTTTATTTGCTAATCATGGAACAACTCTATATTTGTCTTGTGATTTCTCCCATTTATCAAAAGGGTATTGTGTCAATACAGATTTTGACATGGTTATATATATATATATATATATATATATATATATATATATATATATATATGATTCAAAGAAATTAGGTTATAACATAGAAGAATATCAGGATTCGTGCTCAAACATATATGGACGGGCTGTCATTGATATTGGACTCCACAAGTTCAAGTCACACCCCTCTGTTTGATATTGAGCGTTTCTAAATACACTGGTTCACAGATTTAATTAGCCTATATTGACAAGCCATATATTTATAATTCCACTTTGAAAGGAAGCCATTCAAACCACATGTATTCTTGCCTGTTTGAATTGTACATTGCCTGTTTGAATTACTCAATTGCCTACAGAATGTCAACTGTAAACAATTAATGTATTGTAGTTAATATTATGAATGAAGACGTGAAAAGGTTAAATAGGGCAGGTAATATATATGCTGTTTAATTTAAATAATGATATGTATTATAGTATTAGTAGTGTATGGGAATTGAACAACACTTGTAAATAATTAATGGAACTTTCTCATTAATAAAACCAGTGTATTTAGAAACACGAATTTTATTCTACTGAGCACAATAACTTTTAATAAACTGAAACTTTGATTAAAAGGAAAATGAAATTTTGCCGAGTGAAGAATGCAATATAGTAGTAGTATATGGCAGGTAAAAATCAAGCAGTTCCCTTGAGCTTCTTTGCAATGCCAGCAATGTATTTCCCCTGGTGGAAAGCCTGTCCGAGTTCGAGCTCAGAAGGCTGTCTTGAGCCGTCTCCAGCTAAAGTTCCTGCACCGTAGGGGCTCCCACCTTTGACCTCCTCCATTTCAAACATGCCAGCTCCAAATGTGTAGCCAATCGGCACAAATATCATGCCATGGTGAACAAGCTGAGTAATAGCCGTCAAGCTGCACAGTTTATAAAAATAAATATAGTCTATTTTGTTAAACATGTCAGATTCTCGAACAAAACTAAAACAATTTCCAACGTAAGAACTCACGGTGTAGTTTCCTGTCCACCGCCTTGAGATCCAGTGCTGTAGAATATGCCTGCAGGCTTTCCTGCCAGCTGCTGAGTTTTCCATAAACCCCCAGTTGAATCTAAAAATGCTTTGAATTGAGAAGCCATCATTCCAAATTTAGTTGGGAAGCCAAAGATAAATCCATCTGCCTCAGCAAGTTCATTTGCTGTAATGATGGGCACATCACTCTTTGGTGCAGCACCCATCTTTACCAGAACCTCCTCCGGCAGTATTTCTGGCACCTGTTCCATCATTGCCATCATATACTAATTTTCTTCTTACATATTTCCAAAGGTTAGTGCACGACAATATGATTCCATTATAGTGAATCTAAGAAGCATGGATACGTGTGCATCGTAGAGGATACGATGATTTGCCAAATCTTAAAAGATGGGGATTCGGGTGCGGAGGGATTCACCACCTATTTTATTATTAAATATGTATATATTTATGTGGATAATTATATAAATATATATGTATATATATATATATATATATATGATAAAACATTCAACAAAATAAATATTACAAGAGAAGAACAACTATCCAACAAACAATATACGTTTCATATTTCTACAAATATGAAGTCATAAACAATACTAAAAATTAATCATAGATAATTCAAAACTCAATGTTTTAAAGGAGGAGAGAATCCCCAAATGTCAACGCATCTATACATTGTCTTGAGGACACAGATTCTAAAGACAACATTTTCATGCTTGGTCGACAAACTTTGGTGCCTAAAATCACGTGAAAACACAGAAGTAAAGGAAACAGTGTTGAGCCAAATTGACCTTAAAGCAGAATGAATCATCCTTCTCACTTAATAACATTAATACTTTCAAAGAGAAACTAGCAACACTTAAGTCGAGAAATAGCATAACATTGCACCAAAGAATCAAACACACAACAAATAAGTTACTTGAACTTTTCCTAATACATTTTACTTGAATTGAATCAAATGCCTTTATAGATCTTAAACAAGCATTTTAGCAAAAACTAAACTATAAACTTCAATTAAACCTTGAAGCATACCTGCCATAGTTTTGCCTCCACTCCTTCAACAGATGAAGCTCCCTTCTTTATCTCTTCTGCAAGCTTCTCAACATGCCCATACATAGAGTAGTAGCTGTACAAAGATTAAAGTTCTTCATTAATCCCAAGAGGAAAAAGACTGGCTGGTGCAAAATATAACAAATCACTCTAAAGTCTAAACATGCAAAATAGAGTATATACTTTTATGTATGTTCGAGCTCAAAATCACATAATATCCCGTTGAAAATAGTTTTAAGAACAATGTGCATATGAACACTATTGCTCAAGCAGTCAAATATTGATCGAAGACTTTTGGTATTATACCAAACAAACATGACAGCAAGATTGTAATACCATTAAGTCTAGTCAAATATCACCTTCAGTTTAAAAACATGAAAAAAGAATCAAAACTTTGTAAAGCTTTACATACATTAAAGAAAAAATTATTGAAAGTAAATAGAAGACTGCTAGAAATTGACATGTAATAAAATTCCGGAAAAAAAAACAAACAAAACCTATCTCCTATATTAGGAGACATTAAGACCAACTAAAAACAAAAACCAAGAAATCAGCCTGATCGATGTTCTAATGATAAAACCAAGCTATCTAATATCGGTCAAAAAATCAAAATAAATTTTTTTTGGTTTGAATATGCATCTATAAGGATAAATTAAAATACATCAAGAACCTTCTAAATAGAAACACATAAATTTTATGAAAAAAGAATTAATTAACTAGATTCAACGCTTTATGGTCAAAAACAGAATAATGGAAATTAATAAACCCCCAACTATATATAATGGTGCCTTTCTAGATTCTTTTCTAATCCAGAATGACCATTCAAATTATTATTTGAGGACTTTTAACAACAGCCAGAACCCAGAATGTTAACAGACAAACAAAATAAACAGCATGAAATTTAAAATACAGAAAAATAATCACAAGAATAATTGAAATGTAGCAAAAGTTTCAGTAATAAAACAAGGGAAAAAAATACAAACAATATACAAAACCCAGTCAATCGATCTAAATACACATTACAGTTTCAAGAAAATGCTAAAGAAAGTTAAAAAGGAAACTACCCATGATCAATTCTAGTAAATAATACATTTCTGAATAAAAATAAATAAATAAAAACAACCAAGAAATTTGAGCAGGATTAATTAGAGTTATATATATATATATATCAAGAAACATAATATAGCCAAAAAAGCATATATGTACATACATGTGGAGAGAGAAACATAAAGGGGGAAAGAATAATGCATACACAATATAGACTTTAGTTGCCATTGTTGAACTTCTTCTTCTTTAGTTCTCTCTAGGAGTGAGGATTTTTTGTGAGAAATAAAACTAATAACAGAGGATAGAAGAAGACAGGGAAGGGTGGTCATCCTTATATAGTGGAGAGACAGAGAGAGAGAGTTGACCGGAACTTCTTATATTCCTTCCTTTACTCCTCTTTTTCGGATTTGATACCTTCGTTACATAAATTTTTTTTTAATTCTATTCAATACACTATATTTTTTAGTTATAAATAACATAATTAAAATCAATACCAATCAACTAATTTATTATATTGAATAACATAATTATTTTAAAAATTAAAATAATCATATATTTTTTCATTATTTGATGAATATATGAATTTTTCATCAAAATTTCAATACATGAAAAAAAAAATAGTCTTTTAACAATAAAAATATTTTTTATGATTTTAATTTTTTGTAGAATTAATTTTAATATTATCAAATATCTATTAACATATTTTAATTATTATTAATAAAATTATTAAAATTAAATAATTGATGTATTAGATGAAATTAGAGTAAATATACAATCGAGAGCAGCCAAATCTTTCTCTCTTACTCTTGCACACGTTAAAAATATCTTATTTTTAAAAAATTGGGGGGCTAATTTCGTCAGCAGATGGGTCATTCTATTTTTTATAAAAAAAAGTAACGTGTTGTATTTAGTTTGTTGATGTCACGCTCATCCTCATTACTCGTAATAATTTCTAATTTTATTTCTCATATTAAAGTCATCAGCTTATCGGTTCCTCTACACTCCTTCCTTCTTCTTTTTTCTTTTCGAAAATTATAATAGAGAATTCTAAAATTGATCCAATAAATATATTTATAGTTTAGCTTTACTTTATTTTTATCTTTATTTCTCGTTTAGCGGTTTTTTGAGTTGATAGACTTTACACATAATTGTTTTTATTTTAAAATAATTAATTATAAGTTTTAGTCTTGATATTTAATTTTAAAATTTTAAGGAAAAAATGTTAATATCATTCACAAATAATAACATGAAAAAAATAAAGAGTCTTAATACATATGTCTGACAAATATATGTGAATAGTAAATACATTATGCATACATGAATATTTGAGAATTAAAATGATTCACTCTAATGATTTTATCTTATCATTTTTCACGTTAATCGTAATTTAAATTTCTCATTATTAATTTGATAAATTGTTTTTAAAAAAAATAACAGCCGCCCGCGTGATAATTTGTTTTTATTTTTATAGGGTAGTATTATATTTGTACATCTCTATCGATCACCTAATTAACTAGGAGGCATAAGTCATCTGCATTTTATATTCTTTTGCTGTTGTGGTCTGTATTTTCATGTCAATTAAGAAGATCAATACGCTAATTTAGTTTCGCTTTGCTCAATTGGTTGATGTACAATGAATTCTAAAACGCAAAATTGATATAATTTTGTTTAAGTTTTAAAAATAACAAATATGATAATTAATAATACTTTATAGTTAGTTTATAATTGTTATATCTGTAAGTTTGTATTAAAATTAAATAATTTCATATCAATTTTTTAAATTTTAAGATTTTACCAATTAGACCTAAAAGTCACAATAACACAATCTTAACCACTAGGTTAAGACTACATAATTTAGCTACATGGAAATGTATGGGAAGGCAAAGAAAAAACAAAAAATGTGGGTTAATATATGTTTGTGGGCAATAATGCAACTATCACATAAAATAATCACATACTGCTCATAACTCGACAACAAATCACATACTGTCACGTCAACCGTATGTAGGACATAAAGAGACGGCATCATGAGTATTGATTCCTATTGAGCTGCCGCCTGCCTGTCCTATTCCTAATTCCATCGACAAAAATAAAAACTCAATAAGCTCACCCTATGCTTATGCCATGATTCCGTAAGTTGAGAGCTAGGTACATTAAAAAAAAGAGTCTACAAGTCTCGAGTTGAATGCATATATACATATAAATAAAGAATAAGATTCATTTTCCTCGAATAAGTTCATGCATCACCAACCATTCAGATCATTCAATGTCCGTAAAACAATTATAAACATGAAGACAACAACGAATACGCTCTTTGTTAATTTGAAGAAATAACTTGAACATATATAGGAGGCACTGAGGTATGCATGTATTATATATGTCCACCTCAATTTAAAAGGAGTTGAGACCACACAACACAATTCATATATGGTTAAGCAATATTAATTGGAGCTATCAATCTATCTATTTATAACGAACAAACTCCCATTTCTTCTCATTGGAAAAATGATCAAGTAATATATGGAGGTCCCAAATCCATCCATCAATCAATTGATCGGCCAGGAAGTCAATAGAATAGGAGGAGTATTATCATTATGCTGTCGTCAAGGATTGAAGCTTGTAAATGACAATACTACACACCAGCCTATCTTAGCTGCTACTGAAACCTACCTAAAGATCTATATATATTCCATAGCATCAATAATGTCTTTCCCCTGAATTAAGCATGCATGTTTGTATGCTTGCTATATTTCATCCCATTCCTGTATACGTATATGATTTTAGGAGCAGTGGCTTCTGCTCCACGAATGCCACATAAAGCATCAAATGGATAACGAGGGAGTCCAAAGATCACATCTCTTCTCTCTCTTCAGAAACAGAAACAGAAACAGAGAGAGAAATTGGAGACGGTTCTTCTTAAATCAGGTTTAATCTTCTCCCCCAAAATGATTGCAATTGTGGGTAGTTGCTGGCCTTTGAGGGGATAGAATTATGTTATGGGCACAGGGCACTGCTTCCTAATTCCTGTTATTATTTCCCACTTTGCCATGCCCCCAACCATTACATTATATTTTCTGCCCCCACCAGCTCCTTTTAAAAATTAACCCAACAAACCCATACAGCCACACTCAAAAAAGTTGATATTAGGGTCCACAAAAAAAATTTCCCCATTCTAATTTTCCTTTTTCTAATAAATCACCATTAGTTTTAGAGCCTTGCTGTACAATACATGATGTAGAACGAGTTAGGAAAATTGCTTGGAACAATGTAAGAGACTTTAGAAGTTTATAGAATAGAATTTGTATTTTAATTAGTTTCTTTTATTTGCAGTTATCTTATTTAATTTGTGATTATCTTATTAAAAGTTCAATTTAGGCTAAGAAAGTTGTATAAGAGTATTAGAAATAGTGATGAACTTCATTATTTTGATATATTGAATAATGAGAATCGATTGAGATTTGTGAAAAATTATTAATATTATAACTCTCAATCGATCGTCGTGCGTCGATTATTAAAGGCTATTCACTCTTACTTATGCTATCGACATGCCAAATTTTAAGCTTGCAAAGAATTTATTGGTGATCCAGCGTGCTTATTCTTGTGTTGATGTTTTTAACTCGACGGGGTCAAGTTTTTCTTAGCGGAGGAGAACTGATGTAAGACGAGAACGTGAAAGTTGGTTGGAAAGCCTATGAAATAGAAGTTGTATTTTAATTAGTTTCTTTTATTTGCAATTATCTTATTTAATTTATGGTTATCTTAATTGGAGTCCAATTTAAACTAAGAAAGTTGTATAGGAGTATTATAAATAATGTTGTACTTCATTATTTTGGTAAATTAAATAATGAGAATCGATTGAAATTTGTGAAAGATTATTTGTATAATATTTATCTTTTGTCCCCAAAACTCCGTCCCCATCAATTCAAGAATCCATCAAATGAATCATCATCATTCTTTCAATCAGGTTACTATTTCATTTCAAATTTTGTTTCTCAAATTCAAAAGGATTTTCAACTCTCAGGCTTCAGCTAATTTTGGGAGTCTAAACTAAGTAACCCCACAAGCCTTAGATCTACCCGGTCATTGCCTCTAAATTTCCAATAACCACCTCCTAAAACTTTACTAAAAGAGTTCTTCAAATCATCCAATTATTTGGAGTTTCTATTTGATTCTCATAATTATATCCATCTACAAATCTCACATACAAAGCATCGGGTGAATTGAGTCCATCATACACCCTTTTAAGTTCAGATAGTTTAAAGGACTCTTGGTAAAAACATCTAAAACTTATAATCTGGTCATGCGTCAAAAATCAGTAATTCAGTATATATATAGCAATGGGAAATTTTCCAAATTTATTAATAGCTAAAAATTTAGTAATCTGCAGTACTATATTCCTTTTGAGAATTCAAGAAATGTGAACAAGGAAATACAACATAAAGATGTTGGGAAGTTAACTATATGAAACATAAAGACGCTCCGATGTTAACTACATGAAACAGAGAATACCCTAAAAAAATGAAACAGAAAGATGTCGGGATGTTAACTATATGAGACGTCAGCATCATGATAAGAACCAATACATATTTCTTCCTTGAATTTACCATCAAAACCATTTTTAAGCATCAAGAGATAACAACGGCGATTATAAAATAAGCACCTAATAAAATCTAATCTCATTAACCACAACATCACTTTCGTAGGCCGGGCAGCTTGTAAGGAGTAAGTTCAAAAGAGAGAGAATACCTACCTCAATATTATATGGCGAGGGCTTTCCAAATCAAAACCAAGTCCATCTTGGATACCTTAGCCGGCTTCCTCTTTTTTTTTTGGAACATATCATTAGTTTCCTAGCTTCTTCCAACGACACAGGAATCCAAAAAGTAGATAACTGACCAAGATTCAGCATCGGTAACAAGGCACAGCGCTAACAAATCTGTCTTATTTGCAGTAGAGTATATTGATTTTGTAAGCATGTCTGATATACAAAAAATTGTTTGATGTGTTGTGTTTTGAATGTTGAATAGACAGATGAACTCATTTGCATTCAATTAGAAACATGTGAACTGAAGACTACTTAAAAAGAATGCATTATTGCTAAACCATATGAGGGCCTAATATGCTATAGCAGGTATATAACTAAGGTGAGATCAATCAAATAGAATAATAAAATTTTTAACATCAAATGATTATTTTTAATTGTGTTGTGTATCTGAGAGAGGGGGAGAGGGAGAGAGAGGGAGAGAAATACAACACGAAGTACTGAAGTAGTTTATGCATGACAATCTTCAACAGGCATCCATACACTTGGTGATGTAAATAGCAAAGTTTTAGTTCGAGAAAGAAGCTTAAAATTAACATTAAGAAGTTGCATGTGTCTATTTATCAAGAATGAAAAACCAGCAGGACCAACAAATTAAAACATCACAGAAAGTGTTGCACCATCTATATTCCAGAGACAAAAGCTTCACTGTAATTGATTTTTCAAGGAGTACCAAAAATAAGCCTCTTATAAACCTCTTATTTTTCACTTCAGTTTTATATTGAGAAAATGTTGCCATATACAAAATCTTGGCATATTGTTTGATCACATTTTTGTAGCAAAAACAGGACTAGGTAAGAAGCAACAAGAAAAAAACTTGGTCATAACAAGTATAGTCCAAAAAAATTGTGCCGGGGTTGCATTCACACAGACAACGTCTTCCATGTTGAACGGGATGCCGTTGTGTACTCCGGATTATACTTTCTTGTATCGTTCTTTACAATGTAAGAAACAACAATTAACTAAAAAGTCCTAAGGCAGTTCCAGTTTCTGTTTCAACAACAATTAACTAAAAAGTAGTTCCAGTTTCTGTTTCAGTGATTCCGTCTCATGCCAGTGCTTTCAAATACTGTAATTCTAATGCCAAGAATTTACAAGTTCCCTTTTATGGGACTCATAATGCAGTATACATGGTCCTATGATGAAGTCGGTTCAAAGTGATAGCATAAACTAATTTATTTCTATATCCATCATTCAGATAATTCATGCTAAATGTAGCATAACTCAGAGAATTAGCAATAGTAGTAATTATACAAATGGGAAAAACAACATTGAAAGAACCAGCTTTGAATTTTCCATTAATTCATCTGAACCAGAAAGTTCAGTATGTTAAATTTATTGCACTATACAACATATGAAAATAAACAACATCCTCCATCTAAATCTTATCTTTTGTACAAAACTATTGAACAAAATGAACACCAAACTTACCTTCATTGATAGAAAAACAGATCATAATCAATCTTCCATAATTAACCCAATTGCACATCATCTTACTGCCTTCTTCCCCCTTAAAAGCTGAATCAAACTTGATGCATTTCGCCTCACCTTCTCATTATCATCCTCCAACAACCCCAAACAAAACTCAAAAACCCCTTCCTCTATAGCTTCAAAACACATCAATTCACTATAACAACAAAGTGAATTCATTGTAAGTAACGCATACTGAACACCTCTTGAACTTCCATCCTTCATCACATTCACCAAAATTCTTATACAATCACTAAACTTTCCCATTTCTTCTCTCCCTTCTTTACACTTTGCCAACAAACCCAAAACCTCAATTGCCCTTTCAAGCCCTAATTCAGCAGCACCAAGCAAAATGGGCACTGCCCCACATTCCACTGCTCGGCGCCTATTATCCGGAAAAGAACATATTGTGAACAGAGCCGTTGCCGCTTCTTTTCTCTCTCTTCCATTTCCGTCCTCTAAAAGTGAAACTAGGGCCAAAATCGCAAACGGGTATGCTCCAATTGTGGCTTTATTTACCTCCACAACTGCCAAACTGGTCAACGTAGTAGCGGCGACAGCGCGGCAATTGCCTCCGCCGCCGCGCAAGGCAGCGATAATAGTACCAATTGCCCCCTCAGCCACTAAACCCACTTTATTGTCGTCATCTAGACTCAAATTGAGTAACAAATGAAGGGCTTTCTCTCGTAGAGAGAAATCGTTTGAGGAAACACAGGTGAGCACAGCTGAGACGGCGCCTGACTCAGTGAGTCGGCGGCGGAGGGCCAAATCACGCTTGGAAAGCCGACTGAGTTGGTCGAGCGAGCTGAGCTTAGAGTCCAGGGGGGAAGATCGGGAGGTTAGGGTTGAGATTAGAGCTTGGGGGTCTGGATTGGGTTGTGGTTTTGGCAAGGAGATGAGGGTGTAATTGGAAATGAGGCTGCGGAGGGCGTGGTTGGGGATGAGAGAGGGAGATTCGGAGAGGGGTAGTTTGGTAATTGGACAAGTGCGGTGGCCCGCGTCTAACCACCGTTGGATGGACGACCGATCAAATGTGTGACCGGAGGAGAGTATAACTGGGTCAGACATTATCTCCAGTGAAATTGGACACTTGAAGTCGTCGGGAAACTGGGTTGCCATATTTGCTCTGTTTCTCTCTCTAGACTTTTCTTACTCTAATAAATAAATTAGTGCAGATAGGATGGGAGGAGGGTTTATGAGGTTTAGTTCTAGGCGAGGCGAGCTGAGCTAAACATATGGAGGCAGACCTGCCAACCGGGCCCGACCGCCCGTCAAAACCCGAGTTGTGAGTTACATTTTTTAAGCCCATAAAAATTTGAGTCTTTTTGTCTCGGTCCGGCCCATTTGTGTTAAGCCCAAAAAAAATTCAAAAAATAAATATAAAATGTTTTCGGCCCGCGGGCCGGCCCGACCCACCCGTCAAAACTCAAACTTTAGACTTGCATTTTTTGGCCCGTCAAAACCCGGCCGTTTTGTCCAGACCCGGCCCGTTTGCTAGGTGTATTGGAGGAGTAATTTATTCGCTTGCTCAATTTAAAAAAATAACCTTTTAAGCAGTGTTTTGCAACTTATCTTAAAATTGAATTGAGTATTAAATTTTAATTTCATGAAATTGAAAATATACTTTTAATTTTAACTAGTTATGAAATAAAATATGATATTGAGTTGCCTAACTTGGCATTAATTGAAAATTTTCTCAACTATAATAAACTCATTGTCAAAGTTGGCATGGACCGGTCGCTAGTATTTTTTCATTTAAATTTTTAATAAGATAATTAGTTTTTTACATTATTATTTTTTAACTATTCAATATATAGAGTAATAAGTGTTTGTACACAATTAGAATTCTTTTTTGTTAATTAATACTACAAAAATCATAATTAATTTTAGGTAAGGATGATAATTAATAGTCTTAACGTCGAGATCTTTCCATGCGCCTCAATCACGTAAAGCGCGTCCAATCTTGCACAATAAACACGTCAATACCAGAAGCTTGACGGCTTTGACCGTCGGGGGATAGCTCCGGCGTAAGAGTCAGTACAGGCGAACACAAGGTTATCAATGGAGAGTATTAGCTCTAGTGTTTTGTTAAATAAAAATTAGTTACCTTCTTTTTGTGCTATCCTTGCTATCATATACTCAAATCCCGATTTTGCATGCAACCTAATCTCCCTGACACCGTCCACCCACTACTGGTGACCTCAGCCGACTGCATCTGACCCACCTGCTCCATCCCATCACTGTTTGCCACCGCCGGCCGACTCAGTCCAATCCTCATTAATGTATTGCAGAGATAACAGTCAACCATCATCCTTTGTCATCATTACCAGTCAAAGCCCAAATAATGATATTACTTACCTAATGGGTCAACCGAACGAACCGGTCCAATACTTTCAGCACCCATCAGAGATGACCTAAAGGCCCAGTCCATTATGCTTAAACTGTAATGACCCAACATTGCCCCCCAGTCATTGGTCCAGGACGAAAGGAATTATGATAGGATCAACAGAGGCCCAAAATGAAACTCACCGAGGCCCAATTGGTAAGGAACGTAAGTAGCAAGACAAATTAAACCCAGAAGCCCACTCCAGTTAATAATTAAGACCAAAATCGGACGCTACCCTTTCAGATTCATCATCATTGCCTTCATTTAATGTGCTGCTTTCGATTTTCGTGAAAAGTTGGAAAGACCGCCAGTATAAAAAGTCATTTCCCCCAATTTTGACAGTTTTACCTGTCAATTCAAAATTTTCAATCCCTTGAGCTTTTGTCTTCTCTCTCGAATTCTCTCTCTCTCTGTAAGTTCTTAGTAATGGCGTCTCAAAGTTCAGATAACTCTGACCCCATCCCTGCAATTCCGATTGTCATCATTCCTCCAAGCCCAAGCCTTACCAAAATGGCTTCGGGCTTAAACCCTCAATCCACTAGAAAGAGCCCTCCTTCTAGCGCCAATGTTAACGTCAAGATCTTTCTACGCGCCTCAATCACGTAAAACGCGTCCAATCCTGCACAATAAACACGTCAATACCAGAAACTTGACGGCTTGGACTGTCGGGGGATAGCTCTGGCGTAAGAGTCAGTACAGACGAACACAAGGTTAATAATGGAGAATATTAGCTCTAATGTTTTGATAGATAAAAATCCGTTACCTTCTTTTTGTGCTATCCTTGCTATCATATACTCAAATCCCGATTTTACGTGCCACCTATGTAAGACCCCAACTTATTAATGAATAAAATCAAATTTTCTCTAAATATTATTGTGAATAATAAGGGGTTAATTTGATATAATACTTTGGTTATGGGTGAAATGTGCAAATTTTGTAAAATAAGCAAGTGGTTATAAAATATTTATTTTTGGTCGGTGAATATTCGGTTGGTCGTGGAATATTCTTGCTGTCGGGGAATATTCGTACGACGACGCAGCCTTGTGTGGGCCCCATAACGGAAAGCGATTGGATGAAGAAAACGACAAGTATAAGTTGTTTATAAATAACGGCGTAGTTGTTACCGTTAATACTGTTGGAATACCCGGTGGTTAAAATACAGTAGCACACGGTATTGCACCAATTATTGATTCTTACGTAAGAAGGCACTACTCAATAATTGTTACAGTAGTTATTATTCAATATTTTATTTTATTGATTCAATAATTGCTGCGTTGATATTTTATATTATTGTTGTTTCAATAATTGTTGTTGCACAGTATTTTTATTTATCAGATCAATAATTCATATTATTTGAATAATATTATTAGATAACATTATTGGCAATGTCTAGAAAGTTCTGTCTAAGGAGAGGTTTGGTCATCTAATTGCGCGCCAGTAAGGGGAAATCCTTATTGGAAAGCCCCCTCTTTCCTGGGAACGGCCTGGTTGTCATAAATGTGATTCTGTAATATTATTTGTGAATAATTAATTATTGATTCATATGATAAGGAAATATTTATTTTATGTGGATATAAATGAGGGATATATTTTTGTGGTTAAAAAATGAAGGAGTTAATGTTGAGGTTTTTATCCGTATTTTTGTCGGAATGGAGGTATTAAAAATCAGGATTTTCGAGATATTTTGCGGGGGTTATAATTTTTAATCCGACCGTTGGATCGTGGTAATTTTTGGATATGTTATACATATATAAGTTGAGTATATGTCCACAAATTTTGAACCGTTAAAAATGAACGTATGATTTATTACGAATTTTACAAGATGACTGGTTCAGAAATTGTTGAATTTTCGGAGTTAATCATTTTGGTGGAAAATTCTAGAATTGGTGGGCCCCACTTGTGGTTGGTGAAGAAATGTGCTGAATTATATTTCAAATGTGGTGGGTGGGAATAGTAGCAGGTAAAGCCATCAGGTTGCAGGTCAAGCCTACTAAAATTTTCCTATAAATAGAGGGCTAAGTTAGAATTGAAAATCACACCAGAAACAAGTTTTCTCTCTTTCTCTCTCTAGATTATTGAGTGTATTTTGTGAGTATTTAGATACTTTGAGAGTTTCTATTCATCAGAGCAAGTTTCTTTCAGCCTTATACCGGTATTCCGACCAGAAGTACTGATATCTTGAGGTAAGGGATATTATTTTCTTCTTAAATGATATTATTTTCTTCAATATCATTATGCTGAAATATTGATATGAGTTTTTATCAAATTTGAAACTTTTTGTGTCGGGGTTACTATTCACGTATACGGCACTATTCACGTATACGGCACTATTCACGAATACGACACTATTCATCGAAAAATAAAATTTTCCCTTTTTGTCCAAGATGTCTATTATGGTTACTATCTTTGATTGTATCCATGTTTTGATCTTTATTTTTGAATTCTGCTTCACAATTGATTATTATGAAGTATTATTGATCTTGGATAAACTGTTATACGAATCCCTAATATTTGTCCTTCTGTCTCACTGGATTCGTTCTCTTTAAGATATTTTTCATCATCCTCAGTCCTAAATGATGATATTACTGAATATCTTTGGCCTGTAGTGCAAAGATGTATAATTACTTGATGAATATCTTTGGCCTGTAGTGCAAAGATGAACAGGTGTTGAGATGAACATGACCGACTGATGATACAAATGAATATCTTTGGCCTGTAGTGCAAAGATGAATATTTGGTTAAAGATGATTATTAATTGATGTTACAGGGATAAAATATTGATGATGGACTTTTAAATCTTAGAAGATAGTAGAATTCTTTCTCTACTTGACTCTTCTAATGGTTTGCTGTTTCCGCTGCAGTTGTTGATCTAAAACTTGTTGTCGATTATATTTTATCAGATTTTTCCCTGTTGAAGACTAACGATAATTTGTTGTATATTATCTTAGTCATAATATTCTTTACTGGGCTAGTTGAGCTCACCCTTTTCCTTTTTGTTCCATTTTTCTTCTCAGGAGGTGAGAACATAGCAGGATCTAGTCGGGGTATGGAGTGATGGTTCTAGAAAGATGTTTTAGCAGTCCTCACTATTTCTGTAAAATAGTGTTTGAATAATTGTAATGAGGATTTATTTGAGTGTGGATATTGTCCAGAAGACAATATTTGTATTTAAACTCACAGTATGTGTTGTCGTATTTTGCACGACAATTGTATTATTGAAGTTGTAGTTTGCTTTCTGTACCATGTATTTGGCGACTCAGAATGGGTGTTGTATACCTATTTTGGGGGCGTCACAGTTGGTATCAAAGCTTAGGGATATGATCCCTGGCTGAGATGTGAGACAAGAACTAGGAGGGGAGAGACGGGGAATTCCTTCGCTAGTATGACCTGACTAAGTTTATTTGGTGTTTATTTGGTCGGTCAGAGTATAGGGATAATATATGACATGACTATTAACCCTTGTTTTATGGCAGTATTTAAGAATGGCAGCTGAGAACGTTAATAATGGAGTAAATCAGACCGTGGAGACACCTTTGATCACTACCCAGGGGAACGTGCAACAGGAAGGCAATATTCCTCCTGTAAACAACGTTACCGAGCAAACGATGAATGATGGAATGTTTAGGAGTTTTTTGCAGTTCATGCAAAATCAGACGAGGGAGACTCGTGTGCAGAATACGGGTGGAAATGATAACAACGCGCGGTTTGTCACAGCTAAGCAGTTCAAAGAATTGGGACCACCAGAATTTAAGGGAAAGCCGGATCCGATCATGGCGAAAACGTGGGTCAAGCAAATTACCAAGATATTTGATGTCTTGGGATGCACGGAGGAACAGAAGGTTCCATTCGCCACATTTATGTTCCGCGGTGAGGCAGACTACTGGTGGGAGTCTGTGAAGCGTACCCAGCCTGACGCACTCAACATGTCCTGGAAAACATTTCAAAAACTGTTCAATGACAAGTACTTTCCTGAAAGTATTCGTCATATGAAGGAGGTTGAGTTTATTAGACTGGAACAAAACAACATGACGGTGTCCCAGTACGAGGCGAAGTTTGCAGAGTTATCCAGGTTTGCACCTCATTTGGTCGAAAATGAGGAACGAATGACAAGGATGTTTCTGAGAGGTCTAAAACCCGAGATTCGACAATATCTTATCTCTCATAAATTTTCTTTATATTCAGATGTTGTAAACAGGGCTCAATTATTAGAGCGAGATAATGAGTATGTGCAACCGAGGGACCACAACCAGGGTCATACCGGTGGCGGCAGTCATCGAAGCAATGAAAACCAGCAGGGAGGAAAACATTCGGACAAAAGCGGTAACCACTCTGGTGGTAATCGTGGTCGTGATAATAGAAGGAGCGAGTCGGGAGGAGATTTCAAGAAGAGAAGGTACAACAATGATAACGTGAAGACGTCAGCACAAACATCAACTGTTTCTAGGGGAGGAGAACGACCACCGGTCGTATGTTACAAATGTGGGAAAGAGGGACATATCAGCCCAAACTGCCCACAACAATCCAAGGTATGTTATAACTGTGGAAAGGAGGGTCATATAGCTCGAGAGTGTTCTGTAGCAAAACCAAGTTCAGCGGGAATGGTGACTCCAAAAGTTGTCCCGGATAAGTCGAAATCAGCGGTTCCTGGAAGAGCGTTTTTCGTGACTGGTCAAAATGCGAGGAACCCGAACGAAGTTAGCACGGGTTAGTTAATTATAAATTTTTGCGAAGTTTATACCTTATTAGATACCGGTTCTACCCATTCTTTTATCTCTCCTGCTTGTGCTCAACGTTTAAACTTGACTCCGGAGAAATTGGACTTTGACTTATCTGTTGAAACTCCGTTAGGTCCACTGTTTATAAATCTTGCATGATCCAAGTTGGCACTATCACATTACCTGTTGATCTTATCTCTTTAAAGATACTTGCTTTTGATGTGATTTTAGGAATTGATTGGTTAACTACTCATCATGCCAAAATTGATTGCTTTCGTAAGGTTGTTAGTTTTTATATTCCTAAGCAACCTGTTATTCGAATTCAAGCAACCAAACCATTGAAGTCAAACTCTTTCATATCAAGCCGTAAAGTCATTCGTTTATTGAAAAACGGATGTCAAGCTTTCTTAGCCATGTCATGGACTTGAACAAAATACGTCAGAATTGAATGATATTTCTATTGTTAGTAGAATCCCTGACGTATTTCCTGAAGAATTTCTTGGCCTACGCGTGATATTGAATTTTGTATCATCTTTGAATCTGGTACAAAACTCATTTCTAAAATCTCATATCGAATGGCTCCTATTGAACTTCAGGAGTTAAAAACCCAACTATAGAAGTTGATAACCGAGCCTCTATCTGGTGACTTCCTTTGTAGAATGCACCGAAGCCAAACTCTCCGTAGGGGACGCCATATTCGTGCGGTAGTAAACTGATAGGTGTCATTGTGATGTGCTATCCAAGATTGGGATATGAGTCATAGTTGGGAG
Source organism: Panax notoginseng (assembly GCA_016801055.1). NCBI lineage: Eukaryota > Viridiplantae > Streptophyta > Magnoliopsida > Apiales > Araliaceae > Panax > Panax notoginseng. Next base: position 11,672,578 of record CM029020.1, read on the forward strand.
CAACCGAAGTCGGTAACCGAAGTACGTAGCTTTCTGGGCTTAGCTGGTTATTATCGGAGATTTGTGGAAGGATTTTCTCGAATCGCTACTCCGTTAACTCAGCTGACTCGGAAAGATACAAAATTCGTATGGAGTGAGGAATGCGAGAAGAGTTTCCAAGAACTCAAGAGGAGACTCATTTCGGCACCTGTTTTGACAATACCATCTGGTTCGGATGGATTTGTTATCTACAGCGATGCTTCAGGCAAAGGGTTAGGATGTGTTCTCATGCAACATGAGAAAGTCATAGCCTATGCCTCACGACAACTCAAAGAATATGAGAGGAATTATCCTACTCATGATTTGGAGTTGGCAGCAGTCGTTTTTGCGTTGAAGATCTGGAGACACTACCTGTATGGGGAGAAAGTGGAGATCTATACAGATCATAAAAGCCTCAAATATTTCTTCACCCAAAAGGAACTCAACATGCGGCAACGACGTTGGCTTGAGCTGTTGAAAGATTACGATCATACCATCCAATACCATCCTGGAAAAGCAAACGTAGTAGCTGACGCATTGAGTAGAAGATCATATGCGGGTACGAGTGCAATGTTTTTAACACAAAGGCCCATTTTGTATGACTTGCAAAGGATGGAGATAGAGATGAAGGCTCCAAGTACCCACATGATGATATCAAATATACGAGTAGAACCGACTTTAATCGATAAAGTTAAAGCTGCTCAAGCTACGGACATGGAGCTGATGCGTATGAAGAAGAAAGTGCAAGAAGGTGCTATTCCAGAAGCAAGAATCGATGAAGAAGGAATACTTCGAGTCAACTCCAGACTTTGTGTTCCTAACGATTTTGACTTGAAGCATAGAATAATGATGGAGGCACACAACACACCGTTTGCAATCCATCCTGGGAGTACCAAAATGTATCACGATCTTCGACATACATTTTGGTGGAGCAATATGAAAAGAGAGATCGCGGAGTTTATCTCGAGATGTTTAACTTGTCAACGTGTAAAAGCGGAGCATCAAGTACCAAAGGGTCCATTGCAACCACTTGAGATTCCGAAATGGAAGTGGGAACACATTACTATGGATTTTGTTACGGGTCTTCCCAAGGTTTCTCAAGGCATAGATGCGATTTGGGTTATTGTTGATAGATTAACCAAGTCCGCTCATTTCTTGCCGATACGTGAGACTTATTCCCTTGAACGTCTTGCTAGTATGTACGTGAACGAGATTGTGAGATTGCATGGCATGCCAGTATCCATAGTTTCGGATCGTGACCCAAGATTCACTTCACGATTTTGGGTTAGCTTGCAGAAAGCTATGGGCACGGATTTACGATTCAGTTCAGCATACCATCCTCAAACGGACGGACAATCAGAGAGGACTATTCAAACTCTTGAAGATCTATTAAGACTTTGTGTCCTAGATCTCAAAGGGAGTTGGGATAAGTACCTACCATTGGTGGAATTCTCCTACAACAACAGTTATCAGGCGAGCATAGGTATGGCTCCATTTGAGGCGTTGTATGGAAGAAAATGTCGTTCTCCAGTATGCTGGGACGAGGTGGGTGAAGCAACATTGTTGGGACCAGAGTTGGTACGCATTACTACAGAGAAGATCCAAACGATTCGACAACGTATACAAACGGCACAGGATCGACAAAAGAGTTATGCGGATCTTCATCGGAAGGACGTGGAATTTAATATTGGGGATCATGTATTGTTACGTGTTGCACCATGGAAGGGAGTTACAAGATTTGGGAAGAGAGGAAAGCTCAATCCAAGATTTGTTGGTCCATTTGAGATTCTTGAGCGAATAGGAAATGTGGCATATAGACTCGCATTACCTCCAAGCATGTCTCGTGTTCATAATGTTTTTCACATATCTATGCTTCGTAAATATGTTAAAGACCCGAACCACATTATTGAGTTAGAACCAGACGAGATAGCTGAAGATTTAACGTACGAGGAGGTACCTGTTAAGATCTTGGATAGGAAAGAGCATGTCCTACGCACGAAGGTTATACCACAAGTTAAGGTTTTGTGGAGAAACCATGCTATTGAAGAAATGACCTGGGAGTTGGAATCAGAAATGAAAGCGAGGTATCCTCACCTTTTTGAAACATCAGGTACGTACGTCAATTTCGAGGACGAAATTTCATAAGGAGGGGAGGTTGTAAGACCCCAACTTATTAATGAATAAAATCAAATTTTCTCTAAATATTATTGTGAATAATAAGGGGTTAATTTGATATAATACTTTGGTTATGGGTGAAATGTGCAAATTTTGCAAAATAAGCAAGTGGTTATAAAATATTTATTTTTGTCGGTGAATATTCGGTTGGTCGTGGAATATTCTTGCTGTCGGGGAATATTCGTACGACGACGCAGCCTTGTGTGGGCCCCATAACGGAAAGCGATTGGATGAAGAAAACGACAAGTATAAGTTGTTTATAAATAACGGCGTAGTTGTTACCGTTAATACTGTTGGAATACCCGGTGGTTAAAATACAGTAGCACACGGTATTGCACCAATTATTGATTCTTACGTAAGAAGGCACTACTCAATAATTGTTACAGTAGTTATTATTCAATATTTTATTTTATTGATTCAATAATTGCTGCGTTGATATTTTATATTATTGTTGTTTCAATAATTGTTGCTGCACAGTATTTTCCATTATCAGATCAATAATTCATATTATTTGAATAATATTATTAGATAACATTATTGGCAATGTCTAGAAAGTTCTGTCTAAGGAGAGGTTTGGTCATCTAATTGCGCGCCAGTAAGGAAAAATCCTTATTGGAAAGCCCCCTCTTTCCTGGGAACGGCCTGGTTGTCATAAATGTGATTCTGTAATATTATTTGTGAATAATTAATTATTGATTCATATGATAAGAAAATATTTATTTTATGTGGATATAAATGAGGAATATATTTTTGTGGTTAAAAATGAAGGAGTTAATGTTGAGATTTTTATCCGTATTTTTGTCGGAATGGAGGTATTAAAAATCAGGGTTTTTGAGATATTTTGCGGGGGTTATAATTTTTAATCCGACCGTTGGATCGTGGTAATTTTTGGATATGTTATACATATATAAGTTGAGTATATGTCCACAAATTTTGAACCGTTAAAAATGAACGTATGATTTATTATGAATTTTACAAGATGACTGGTTCAGAAATTGTTGAATTTTCGGAGTTTATCATTTTGATGGAAAATTCTAGAATTGGTGGGCCCCACTTGTGGTTGGTGAAGAAATGTGCTGAATTATATTTCAAATGTGGTGGGTGGAAATAGTAGCAGGTAAAGCCATCAGGTTGCAGGTCAAACCTACCAAAATTTTCCTATAAATAGAGGGCTAAGTTAGAATTGAAAATCACACCAGAAACAAGTTTTCTCTCTTTCTCTCTCTAGATTATTGAGTGTATTTTGTGAGTATTTAGATACTTTGAGAGTTTCTATTCATCAGAGCAAGTTTCTTTCAGCCTTATACCGGTATTCCGACCAGAAGTACTGATATTTTGAGGTAAGGGATATTATTTTCTTCTTAATGATATTATTTTCTTCAATATCATTATGCTGAAATATTGATATGAGTTTTTATCAAATTTGGAACTTTTTGTGTCGGGGTTACTATTCACGTATACGGCACTATTCACGTATACGGTACTATTCACGAATACGGCACTATTCACCGAAAAATAAAATTTTTCCTTTTTGTCCAAGATGTCTATTATGGTTACTATCTTTGATTGTATCCATGTTTTGATCTTTATTTTTGAATTCTGCTTCACAATTGATTATTATGAAGTATTATTGATCTTGGATAAACTGTTATACGAATCCCTACTATTTGTCCTTCTGTCTCACTGGATTCGTTCTCTTTAAGATATTTTTCATCATCCTCAGTCCTAAATGATGATATTACTGAATATCTTTGGCCTGTAGTGCAAAGATGTATGATTACTTGATGAATATCTTTGGCCTGTAGTGCAAAGATGAACAGGTGTTGAGATGAACATGACCGACAGGTGATACAAATGAATATCTTTGGCCTGTAGTGCAAAGATGAATATTTGGATAAAGATGATTATTAATTGATGTTACAGGGATAAAATATTGATGATGGACTTTTAAATCTTAGAAGATAGTAGAATTCTTTCTCTACTTGACTCTTCTAATGGTTTGCTGTTTCCGCTGCAGTTGTTGATCTAAAACTTGTTGTCGATTATATTCTATCAGATTTTTCCCTGTTGAAGACTAACGATAATTTGTTTGTATATTATCTTAGTCATAATATTCTTTACTGGGCTAGTTGAGCTCACCCTTTTCCTTTTTGTTCCATTTTTCTTCTCAGGAGGTGAGAACATAGCAGGAACTAGTCGGGGTACGGAGTGATGGTTCTAGAAAGATGTTTTAGCAGTCCTCACTATTTCTGTAAAATAGTGTTTGAATAATTGTAACGAGGACTTATTTGAGTGTGGATATTGTCTAGAAGACAATATTTGTATTTAAACTCACAGTATGTGTTGTCGTATTTTGCACGACAATTGTATTATTGAAGTTGTAGTTTATTTTCTGTACCATGTATTTGGCGACTCAGAATGGGTGTTGTATACCTATTTTGGGGGCGTCACAGCAAAGATGAACAGATGTTGAGATAAACATGACCAACTGGTGATACAAATGAATATCTTTGGACGTAGTGCAAAGATGAAGTTATTAGTATGATTATGAACAGGAAATGTGATTTGGTGTAACCATGATCTTTGATGTTTCAGGTAAAGATAGGTGATGAAAATTATCTTCGTCCTGGATGAGAAGAGGAATTTAGAACTACAGTTATGATTATGAGTTATTCATATAATTGTGGACCAGAATTGTTGATTGATGTTACAGGGATAAAACATTGTTGATGGATTTTTAACATGGAGAAGATAATAGACTTTATAGTCTATTTGACTCTTCTAATGGATTGCTCGTTCCGCTGCAACTATGGTTAAAATTTTTATCATTTACCATATGTTCTAAATCTCTGATTTATTGTTGATGAAGACTATTGATAATTTATTTATCTTTAGTCATGATATTCTTTACTGAGCTAGTTGTGCTCACCCTTTTGCTTCACAATTCCTTTCAGGTAATAAGAGTGTAGCTGGGTCGAGCGAGGGTAACGGGGAAATAGAACGGTGGTCTCTAGCTGTGGATGTTCTCCCGAAGCAGTATAGAAAAGTTCATTTAGTAGTTATATTTGGTGAATCCAATAAGGTGAGGCGAACCTAACGTTGGAAGGGTGTTTTGCCACTGTCATACAAGATGTCTAATGACATACAACCTCGTGTCATCATAAGACAGGGTTGTGCTCATCCACTTGATGAGTATATCTATGAGCACTACCTATATAATCTTGGTGTTTGTTTGAAGTATAATTCTCAATTAGAGACAGTAGAGATAATGATATGTCAAGAGAAGACTCACCATTGGGAAGAATATGATAGTAATCTTCTCGTTTTTCTTTGGGGTCTATTGGGTACACCAAGGATAATTCTGTGGTCATATGATATATATCATAACCTAGACGCATGGCCTCCCATGTACGAAGATTTCCTTGAGCACTTCCCAAAGATTCTAATTTCTAAAATAATTTTTGACTATACCTTTATGTAAGGTGTCATTGTGAGGTGATGTCCACGGTTGGAACATGAGTCACATTTAGTATATATTTGTATCCAAACTCACAGCATATGTGTTGTTGTATTTTGCATGACAATTGTTGTAATAAAGTTGTAGTTATTTTCTGTACCATGTATTTGACGACTCAAAATAGGTTGGGTGGAATAGACCTATTTTGGGGTTGTCACAAATGACCTGGGAGTTAGAATCAGAAATGAAAGCGAGGTATCCTCACCTTTTTGAAACATCAGGTACGTACGTCAATTTCGAGGACGAAATTTCATAAGGAGGGGAGGTTGTAAGACCCCAACTTATTAATGAATAAAATCAAATTTTCTCTAAATATTATTGTGAATAATAAGGGGTTAATTTGATATAATACTTTGGTTATGGGTGAAATGTGCAAATTTTGCAAAATAAGCAAGTGGTTATAAAATATTTATTTTTGGTCGGTGAATATTCGGTTGGTCGTGGAATATTCTTGCTGTCGGGGAATATTCGTACGACGACGCAGCCTTGTGTGGGCCCCATAACGGAAAGCGATTGGATGAAGAAAACGACAAGTATAAGTTGTTTATAAATAACGGCGTAGTTGTTACCGTTAATACTGTTGGAATACCCGGTGGTTAAAATACAGTAGCACACGGTATTGCACCAATTATTGATTCTTACGTAAGAAGGCACTACTCAATAATTGTTACAGTAGTTATTATTCAATATTTTATTTTATTGATTCAATAATTGCTGCGTTGATATTTTATATTATTGTTGTTTCAATAATTGTTGCTGCACAGTATTTTCCATTATCAGATCAATAATTCATATTATTTGAATAATATTATTAGATAACATTATTGGCAATGTCTAGAAAGTTCTGTCTAAGGAGAGGTTTGGTCATCTAATTACGCGCCAGTAAGGGGAAATCCTTATTGGAAAGCCCCCTCTTTCCTGGGAACGGCCTGGTTGTCATAAATGTGATTCTGTAATATTATTTGTGAATAATTAATTATTGATTCATATGATAAGGAAATATTTATTTTATGTGGATATAAATGAGGAATATATTTTTGTGGTTAAAAAATGAAGGAGTTAATGTTGAGGTTTTTATCCGTATTTTTGTCGGAATGGAGGTATTAAAAATCAGGATTTTCGAGATATTTTGCGGGGGTTATAATTTTTAATCCGACCGTTGGATCGTGGTAATTTTTGGATATGTTATACATATATAAGTTGAGTATATGTCCACAAATTTTGAACCGTTAAAAATGAACGTATGAGTTATTACGAATTTTACAAGATGACTGGTTCAGAAATTGTTGAATTTTCGGAGTTAATCATTTTGGTGGAAAATTCTAGAATTAGTGGGCCCCACTTGTGGTTGGTGAAGAAATGTGCTGAATTATATTTCAAATGTGGTGGGTGGGAATAGTAGCAGGTAAAGCCATCAGGTTGCAGGTCAAGCCTACTAAAATTTTCCTATAAATAGAGGGCTAAGTTAGAATTGAAAATCACACCAGAAACAAGTTTTCTCTCTTTCTCTCTCTAGATTATTGAGTGTATTTTGTGAGTATTTAGATACTTTGAGAGTTTCTATTCATCAGAACAAGTTTCTTTCAGCCTTATACCGGTATTCCGACCAGAAGTACTGATATTTTGAGGTAAGGGATATTATTTTCTTCTTAATGATATTATTTTCTTCAATATCATTATGCTGAAATATTGATATGAGTTTTTATCAAATTTGGAACTTTTTGTGTCGGGGTTACTATTTACGTATACGGCACTATTCACGTATACGGTACTATTCACGAATACGGCACTATTCACCGAAAAATAAAATTTTCCCTTTTTGTCCAAGATGTCTATTATGGTTACTATCTTTGATTGTATCCATGTTTTGATCTTTATTTTTGAATTCTGCTTCACAATTTATTATTATGAAGTATTATTGATCTTGGATAAACTGTTATACGAATCCCTACTATTTGTCCTTCTGTCTCACTGGATTCGTTCTCTTTAAGATATTTTTCATCATCCTCAGTCCTAAATGATGATATTACTGAATATCTTTGGCCTGTAGTGCAAAGATGTATAATTACTTGATGAATATCTTTGGCCTGTAATGCAAAGATGAACAGGTGTTGAGATGAACATGACCGACTGATGATACAAATGAATATCTTTGGCCTGTAGTGCAAAGATGAATATTTGGTTAAAGATGATTATTAATTGATGTTACAAGGATAAAATATTGATGATGGACTTTTAAATCTTAAAAGATAGTAGAATTCTTTCTCTACTTGACTCTTCTAATGGTTTGCTGTTTCCGCTGCAGTTGTTGATCTAAAACTTGTTGTCGATTATATTTTATCAGATTTTTCCCTGTTGAAGACTAACGATAATTTGTTGTATATTATCTTAGTCATAATATTCTTTACTGGGCTAGTTGAGCTCACCCTTTTCCTTTTTGTTCCATTTTTCTTCTCAGGAGGTGAGAACATAGCAGGATCTAGTCGGGATATGGAGTGATGGTTCTAGAAAGATGTTTTAGCAGTCCTCACTATTTCTGTAAAATAGTGTTTGAATAATTGTAATGAGGATTTATTTGAGTGTGGATATTGTCCAGAAGATAATATTTGTATTTAAACTCACAGTATGTGTTGTCGTATTTTGCACGACAATTGTATTATTGAAGTTGTAGTTTGCTTTCTGTACCATGTATTTGGCGACTCAGAATGGGTGTTGTATACCTATTTTGGGGGCGTCACAACCTAATCTCTCTGACACCGTCCACCCACTACTGGTGACCTCAGCCGATTGCATGCAACCCACCTGTTCCATCCCATCACTGTTTGCCACCGTCGACTGACTCAGTCTAATCCTCATTAATATATTGCAGAGATAACAGTCAACCATCGTCGCCCAACGAACCGGCTCAATACTTTCAGCACCCATCAGAGATGACCCAAAAGTCCGATCCACTATGCTTAAAATGTAATGACCCAACAAATATTATAATAGTGTTTTAAGTGTACGTATTCTTTAGGGGGGATTTACTTTTCTTCCCTTTTTGTGTTGGCATAAATAAATACTATTAAAATGGTTTCAAGCAGCCCTTCTTAGGGGTGAGCATGGTGCGGTTTGAAGTCCAAACCGCACCCGAAACCGCTTAGGTGCGGTTTGAAAAATTCTAAACTGCACCCGAAACCGCTTGTGATTGGTACGGTTCGGTTTTAATTGGTGCGGTTTCGGTTCCAAAACTAATTGAAACAACAAAAAAGTTTAAGCCTTCAATAAAATTTAACATAAAACTTACATCGAGCAATTAACTTAGTGACAAAGTCGACAATGAGAATTATATCAAGCATGCTTTAAAACTAAAATATGCGCTATATAAAACAACGGAGACTATTCGATAATAAGCAAGAATGTTTATCTAGTTCCCCAAAAATTAAAAGTATATATTGAAGATAGAATAAAATATATTGCAGGGAGGACTAAAAATAATCTATTAGACTATTACAATTATAGCATTGACATTAACCAATGCATCAAGTGCTCGAGCCCCTCAACTATAAGCCCCTCCAATAACGCATCAAACAAATTCAAAATTCCAAAATCCAATTGCTTAATTTTTGACTCTATAACCTCTAACATCTTCTTTCAATTGGTGAAAAAATGACAATGCAAGACTGGGGTTTTCTCTGAGCATGTTCAAGTGAAAGTAATTTTAAAATTTACTAGAGATAATACATACATACACACACATGGTGCGGTTTCGATTTTATGCGGTTTGGTTTTGGCTAGTAACCAAACCGGAACCGTAAATTTGGTTATTCAACCCACCCAAAACCGCCACATACGCCGGAACCGTTGGTGCGGTTCGTGCGATTTTTGATGCGATTTCGGTTCCAATTTAGTTACTTGCTCAGCCCTAGCCCTAGCCCTTCCCATTTGATTCCAATATCTTCCCTTCCCCCTTGCATTCGTCACTTAATTTACTTAATATTATACTAGTAGAGTATCTGATTTATGATTAATAATGGTAAAATTAAATTTAAATAAACAAGATTTTCTCATAAGTATAAATTAATATTGTTTTGGGGAACCACAACATATCCGGAATTATATACACCTCTATTTATATAAGTTAAATAAAAATAATCCCATTTATCAAAAATATTTATTTCATAAAAAGCGTTATTTATTTATTTTTTATTAATAATAGTATAAATTGTGTCAATATCTTTAAATTAGTCATCATAATTTTATCATGCACAATACTAAACTAATAGCTTAATATTTTGCGATAAACATAGGGAAGAAAAAAAATTATATCCTTAATACTCTAAAAATTTGTAAATAAAAATGATCAATTTATATATTGACTAATTTCATGTAGGATGTATATTGCTACTAACATGGAATTAAAAGTAATAAAATAGAACATGTGTGAGTCTTTTTGTTACTACTTCTTATCTCATATATATATATATATATATATATATATATATATACACACACACACACACAACCGATCCGGTCCGGGAGTCCGGATTTTCTTAAAATCCGAACTTTTTTTTTTTTTTTTGCTTTTTTTTTAAAACAACTAAAAAAAATATTTAATATTTTATGGAACTGAAATTTTTTCATAATATAATGTTTTGGGTGTGTTTTGAATACCTATACCAAAAAGTGGTGGTACAGTCTGCACAGATTGTACCACCATATTTTGTTATACGTACCCAAATCACGCCCAAAACACTTTATTATGAAAAAATTTCAATTCCATAAATTTTTATTTTTTTTTAGTTGTTTCAAAAAAAAAAAAGCAAAAAAAATAAAAATAAATAAAGGTCCGGATTTTATAGAGTCCGGGATCCCGGACTGGATCCGGACTCTATATATATATATATATATATATATATATATATATATATATATATATATATATATATATAGTTCGCTTCTCCAGCGAACAGGAAGGAGTGAACTAAGAACGAACCAGTTATAGCGACGGTTTTTTCCGTCGCTCTAACCGATTTGTTCTTAATTCGCTTCTTCCAGTTCGCTAGAAAGAACCGAACTATACCCGTATAAATTTATGGTGATATATAAAAACTATTAGAGATATACTCAGCTGCTTAGACTTGGTCTTCCATATCAGATTGTATAATTCAAATCAGATAGATTGTTTAATTCAAATGTATTTAGCTGTCATCTATAGTTATAGGTATTAAGTTGTAACTATCCTACTTTGTAGGATATTCAAATCTTCCTTACTTATCTTCTGATGTATTTATATAGTTGTTCAATCAATACAAAATAGCAAGTTTGTACAACTCTTTCATGGTATCAGAGCAAAAGCAGAGATAACCAATTCCATTTTTTTTTCTTCTAGCGACAGTATTGAACAACCATGTCCACCTCTTCCTCTTCTATTCTCAACACAAATGAATCCCACAACTCCCTTATAAGCATTAATGCAGCTGCCCAAACCCCACTCAAACTCACCTCCACCAACTACCTATCATGGAAACTGCAATTTACCACTCTTCTCATTGGGTATGATCTCTTAGGCTATATTGATGGCTCCAAGCCATGTCCAACTGCCACACTCACACAAACTGACACCCAAAATGCTATACCTCCATCCAACCCTGCTCACAATCTATGGATTCGACAGGATCAGTTAATATTGAATGCAATCATTGGCTCTCTCTCCCACACTATCATACCATTTATTGCACAAGCCAAGACATCTCGCGAAGCCTGGACTATTCTGGCCACCACCTACGCAACTCCCTCTCGTGGCCGCATCAAACAAACCAAAAGCCACCTTAAGATGATCACAAAAGGCTTTGACAGTGTCACACAGTTCCTGCAATCCATCAAGGCAAAGGCTGATGAACTTGCTCTTCTTGGAGCACCACTAGATACCGAAGATCTCACCGACATGATACTTGATGGCCTTGGCGATGAATACAAAGAACTCACTCGTGCAGTCCAAGCCAGAGACATGCCCATCACCTTTGATGAACTACATGAAAAGTTACTCAATTTTGAGACCTCGGTGATCCCATCGAAACCTGAGCCACTACACTTTCCTGCCACTGCTAACCCCACAAATAGAAACCCGGCACCATGGCACTCCCCTGCACCTTCAGGCAAACCCCATCATCCATGGCACTCCTCCAACAGTCACCAAAACAAATTTACTACTACACCACCCAGTGGACAAATCCCATCTCATGGTACTCGCCCATCTCGGCCCTACCTGGGTTATTGTCAAATCTGCAGGATACAAGGACATACAGCAAAACGGTGTCCCTCTTTTCGCCTAGTTCCAATCCACACATCCAATAGTCCTTTCCCGCCCAATCACTCTACTACCCCATGGCAACCAAGGGCTCATTTTGCTTCAAATACTCCCGGTTCTACATCTTGGCTCTTGGACAGTGGAGCGTCTCACCATGTTACCGCTGATCTGCATAATCTTTCCATGCATGCTCCATACAATGGCTCGGATGACATTATGATTGGTGATGGAACGGGTCTCCCTATTACTCATACTGGTTCTTCCTCTCTCCACACACCTAATAACACATTTCAATTGAATAATGTCTTATGTGTTCCTGCTATGAAAAAGAATTTAATTTCCATTTCTAAATTTTGTTCCTTCAATAATGTCTCCATTGAATTCTTACCCACTGCTTTTCTTGTAAAGGACATTCACACGGGGGTCACACTACTGAAGGGCCAAACTAAAGATGGCGTCTATGAGTGGCCGGTATCTCCACCCTTGCTTGCTTTTTCCAGTATCAAAACAACCTTGTCCGAGTGGCATCACAGATTAGGACATCCAGCTTCTCACATTCTGGCTCAGATTGTTTCCAAAAATAAGCTAGATTTATCTTCTTCGTTATCCAATAGTTTTTCATGTAATGCTTGTCTAAGTAATAAAAGTCACAAATTCTCATTCTCTCAATCCACACTTGTTTCTTCTCAACCCCTTGAAATTATCTTTTCTGATGTTTGGACATCTCCAATTATATCGACTAATGGATTTAAATACTATGTCATTTTTGTGGATCATTTCAGCAGATATATTTGGTTCTATCCTCTCAAACACAAATCAGAAGTCCAAGCCATTTTTATTAGATTTAAAGCCATTGTGGAAAAACACTTTAATAAACCCATTAAAACACTTTACTCTGACAATGGTGGTGAGTATAAAGCACTTGCCCAATTTCTTTCAACAAATGGAATTTCTCATCTCACTACACCACCTCACACACATGAACACAATGGTTTTTCTGAACGACGACATCGTCACATTGTAGAAACTGGTTTAGCATTACTCTCTCATGCCTCTCTTCCTTTAAGTTATTGGACTTATGCTTTTGCCACAGCAGTTTATTTAATAAATCGCATGCCAACTCCTACACTACATCTTTCCTCTCCATATGAAACTATTTTTACAACAGCTCCTAATTTCTCAAAACTCAAAATTTTTGGTTGTTTATGTTATCCCTGGCTTAGACCTTATACAACCCACAAACTAGACACTCGATCCAAACCATGTGTCTTTCTTGGATACTCTCTAAGTCAAAGTGCCTACTACTGTCTTGATCCATCCACTTCCAAAATATATGTCTCTAGGCATGTTCGATTTGTTGAGTCTGTTTTCCCCTTCCATAATCTATCTGCTTCCTCCTCATGTTCTTCATCATCTTCCATTGATACTTGGATTCCACCACCAATTAAACTTCCCACCTTGCCTTTGGTACCGCCACTCAATCCGTCATCTGCAGTTGACGCTCAACATCAATCCCCATGTGCAGCTTCACCACCAACTCTCTCACCACCATCACGTGAACCCTCCACTACCAACATTCTCCCTCAACCACCACCACATATAAGTTCACCAGAGCCTCATCCACAACCCACCCACACCATGATTACTAGAGCCAAAAACAACATACGCAAACCCATCGCCAAAATGACTCTTCACACCCAATTAATCACAGGTGATAATTATGAACCATCAACCGTGACCCAAGCTCTCAAAGATCTTAAATGGCGTCGCGCCATGTCTGACGAGTATGATGCTTTAGTCAAGAATGGCACCTGGACTCTAGTTCCCTCGGATACAATTCAAAATCTAGTTGGATGTAAGTGGGTTTTTCGAACTAAACGTAAATCTGATGGTTCTGTTGACAGGTTCAAGGCCCGATTGGTTGCCAAAGGCTTCCACCAACGTCCTGGCATAGACTATCACGACACTTTCAGTCCGGTTATCAAACCTACTACAGTTCGAATTGTTCTAAGTTTAGCAATCAGTCGTGGTTGGTCCTTAAGACAACTTGATGTCAACAATGCTTTTCTTCAAGGCCATCTATTAGAGAATGTATACATGTCACAGCCCCCGGGATTTGTTGATAATGATAATCCCACTTATGTCTGCAAACTTCACAAAGCAATATATGGTCTGAAACAAGCCCCTCGAGCGTGGTATCATGAACTCAAAACTTTTCTTCTCCAATTTGGTTTTCAGAATTCATATGTTGATACTTCATTGTTTGTTTTCCATGCTGATGGTCACACAATGTATCTTCTTGTATATGTTGATGATTTAATTCTCACAGGAGACAATAATACTAAAATTGATCACTTCATTGCCCTTCTAGCTCAGCGATTTTCTATCAAAGACCTTGGTTTGTTAACTTACTTTCTGGGTGTAGAAGTTCTCCCAAACAAACATGGCGTGTTACTCTCCCAAAGGCGATATATTATGGATCTCCTCATTCAAACCAAGATGCAAGATGCCAAGCCTGTTCTTACTCCCATACCAACCAGTCCACCTCTCATGTTAACATCCGGTTCTTCTTTGTCTGACCCAACTGAGTATCGTCATGTAGTTGGGAGCCTCCAATATTTGCTAATCACAAGACCCGATATTGCATTTACTGTCAACAAACTGTCCCAGTATATGCAATGTCCAACAACTGAACATTGGTCCTTTGTCAAACGGCTCCTACGTTATCTTGTTGGCACCATTAACGATGGTTTACAGATTTACACAGATTCTACTCTTAGTTTGCATGCTTTCTCGAACAAATCTCTTAGTCTACATGCTTTCTCTGACGCTGATTGGGCTGGGGACAAAGACACTTTTTGCTCAACTAGTGCTTATGTTGTGTATCTTGGTAAAAATCTAATCTCCTGGAGTTCTAAAAAGCAACGCACTGTTGCTCGCTCCTCCACTGAGGCAGAGTATCGTTCGGTTGCAAACACAGCTGCAGAACTTAACTTCATTTGTTATCTCTTGAGTGATCTTGGTATTTTACTTCCCTACTGTCCGGTCATTTACTGTGACAATATAGGTGCAACTCAGTTATGTTCCAATCCAATTTTTCATTCTCGTATGAAGCATGTTGCAATTGATTTTCATTTTATCCGGGATCAAGTACAAAATGGTGCTCTTCGTGTAGCACATGTCTCTTCTGAAGATCAACTTGCTGATGCTCTCACCAAGGCACTTCCGCGCAATCGCTTTCTCCATCTTAAACACAAGATTGGACTTCTCTCCCGACCTCCATCTTGAGGGGGCATATTAGAGATATACTCAGCTGCTTAGACTTGGTCTTCCATATCAGATTGTATAATTCAAATCAGATAGATTGTTTAATTCAAATGTATTTAGCTGTCATCTATAGTTATAGGTATTAAGTTGTAACTATCCTACTTTGTAGGATATTCAAATCTTCCTTACTTATCTTCTGATGTATTTATATAGTTGTTCAATCAATACAAAATAGCAAGTTTGTACAACTCTTTCAAAAACACTCAATCGTTTGAGGGAGCATACAGTCGGTGTCCCAACATACCAAACAGAATCATCATTTTGAAATTATGATTATGTCATGAGTGTCTTTCCTTGTTTGTTGAAGTGCTTAGAAACTTGTTGGGAGGTGATTTGGTTATGGTTGGTATTTGCTAACTTTAACCCCCAAAAGTCCAATTTAAGCTGCTCCAAGAAAAATTAACACGCGTTTAAATATTGAGAACAAGTGGTCTCTAAACACAACACGCAAAAAAAACTAAAATAGTGATTACGTTATAGTAGAAAACTAGTAGTATAATTGTGGAGTTGAATTCACAAATGTTTGAAAAAAGATCAATCCTTTAGCTATCGTAAAATAATGTCCTAGTAGTGCAATTTATGCCACGTAAAAATTAACTTAACTATTCTTCGTTAAATGGGTTGGATTGATAATATTACATTTCACAATATTAACTTGTATTTAATTATGCTCGTTACATTTGATTTGATTAGTTAGAATTATAAATTTATAATACACGATTAGTTTAATGTTATTTATTTTTAAGATTTTTTATACACATCTATCTATATGATAATAAATATAAAAAGAGACATCGAGACAAAGGCCTTGGGTAAAGTTGCATACATCCAAATACCCACCATTTAATTTGCAGGACAAAATTTGCACAATCATATTTATTATTTGGCTCATAATTAATGTGTTATATAAGTATTTCTCTATGTTAAAAAATTATTTAGGTTCATTGGATACCGGAGGGGGCGGGGCGGCCATGCCCATAGTGTAGCATCGTTGGAGAGGAAAGTTGTGAAGAAAGGAACTT
Source organism: Panax notoginseng (assembly GCA_016801055.1). Taxonomy (NCBI): domain Eukaryota; kingdom Viridiplantae; phylum Streptophyta; class Magnoliopsida; order Apiales; family Araliaceae; genus Panax; species Panax notoginseng. The sequence continues at coordinate 11,688,926 of CM029020.1, forward strand.
GGCAATGGATTTTGATGGGTAGATTAGACCGACAGGAGAATTCCATCCTCTCAACGTGTCTTTATATGATTTGATTTGTCATATTAAAGAGAGAGAAAAAAGTGGGGATTGAAATGGCATGCATGCATGAGGAGCTTTTTCTTTCATAACATAACGTGATCATGAAGAAGATAGATTGTCGGTCTGGTTGGAGCTTACCACAAAAAATTATAATTTTTATTAAAATTTATTATTACTGTGTGCTATTATATTTGATAGTCACAAAAATTATAATATTTGGTCATAATATATATTGGAGAGAGAGATTTCTTTTTTTTCTTCAAAACATAAGATTTGGTCAAAGCTAAAGTTTGATGGTCCCCCTCTCCCTCCCCTCTGGTCAGTTGAATTGAAGAAAATTCTGGCTTCTTTTAAAAATAAAATTACAAATTGGAATAAAACTTTAACAAAGTTACAAAATTATCCTTTCTTTATATACAACCATGGGCATCGATAATGTGTAAAGTAAAGAACGTTTTCGTAATGCTTACGGAAGGTAGAACCATGGGTGACAAAATTTCAAAGCTCTCCCACATGGCCACATCCAACAATAAAAATCCGAGGAATATAATTATATGATCTCTGCTCATGTTTGTTTCCGACATTGATTGAAGCATGACATGATTTCTTGCGAGGTTAGTGGCGGCACAATCGCTTCCCATTTTGGGTTCTTTTGCAAGTTGCAAATAAGGTGTTTGTCAAAATGATTAATACAAACTTTTGTGGAAAAGAAACAAGCTTGCAGTACCAAGGTGTATTTCATGTTTTTAGTATTGTTCCAATTTCAATAGAAAAATATAGAAACTTAAAAATCATAATATATATATTTGATTATTATAACCATAAATTTCATGGGACAATTTTTTTTTTCACAGCTACACATGTCATATCATTATTTCTATAACTTAGCTTTCCACCCTTTGGAAAAAAACCCATCTTTTACAATTTTATTTGGAGTTCGCATCAATACACCACTTAAAATACATCCACCTTGTAAAGTCGACAACCTCAAATTGAACCTCTTTGACCCACCTGAAAACCTATCTATCCACTAGGAGAGGTCAAGACCTACATCTACACACAACAAATTATCAGAAGGGCAAATACATCATCTCTCTTTCTTGAACACCCCTACTGCAAGTTAGAGCCCCATTCACTACATTAAAATAGATAATGACCATGTTTGTTTGTAAAAAGTATGTTTGTGATTAGACTATTTATTTTAATTTAACATTACTTTGGAATATTTAATTCATGTGGGATTATTAGTCCCCATTTGATAGCTTAAAATAGGACTATTAATCCTGCATTCATCATGAGATTATACCGTCCATCATAAATAGCCTTAGAAATGACAAAAAAATAAAATAGTCCATATGACTATTTAAAAGACTATTTATTAATCACCCATTATGAGATAAAATAGTGTTAAATTAAGACAAATAATCGAATACCAAACATATTTTTTACAAACAAATATAACCTTAGAGCCTACATTAGAGAATGGCTGTTGCAGAAGGCTCTAGATTCAGAAATTTAGAAGTCTTCACAAGAATATTCTCAAATCGAATCCACTAATTAGCGATAATTGTTGTTTCCTATCGCCAGTTCATGGCTGAATCATCCTACCAAATCGACAATATGTTTGGGAAAGAACTTGTACGACTCATATTTTAATTAGTTTGTTAAACCAGGTCTAAACATACCAGCTGATAGAAGTGCATATCCCTTATCTTACTCACCCGTGCTCACCCCCCTTTAGGCGACAATTTCGGTCATACAACCGTCGTCTATACTTTTAGCGACGCTATATGTTGTCCGTCGCTAAAAGTATAGACGACGGTTGTATGACCAAAACCGTCGCCTAAAGGGGGGTGAGCACGGGTGAGTAAGATAAGGGGTATGCACTTGATCCGGACCGTATATATATATATATATATATATATATATATATATATATATATGCTTTGAAGAACTGCAACACATAATAGACAGTATAGGTATATGATGTTGTTTCAGTAGATTTCATCTGAAAAGCCAGGATGCTTATCGCGCAGTAAGTTCAGTAATTGTTACCCTGTTTATTGAACACGACTTTGTCCCTGTGGTCGCTGTATCCATATCATCATGACTACTATAAACAGCAACCATTGGCTGCTTTGGTGAAGGGAGAGTGGCTGCTTCATTGCTTAACATGAAAATAACAGCTGACATGGTTGGTCTGTCTGTTGTATTGTCCTGAACGCATAAAAGCCCGACTTGAATGCATCGTAAAACCTCATTACCTGGAAATGAATCCCCCATTGATGTGTCTGCTATCTCCAAGGCTCTACCATTACTCCATTGCTCCCACACCTGTGAAGTTTCCATTTTTCCTCTTGTAAGAACAGTGAAATAAATTGATATTTGCTTTTCTCCCACACAAAGAGTCCCATTTGTGAAATAAATTGATATTGGCAGTAGTATAAAATGACTGTCCTCAAATTTGTCAACATAATTTCATTATCATACCTGGCTCCAAACCAACAACTTATTTTTTAGGGTAAAAACATAGAACAAAAATACATCCTTAATATCCTACAAATTTTGGAAATGAGACTCTTTTTGTGAAACCTAGTAAATTAGTATATAGTTGATCACTGACAAAAAGAAATGTTGAACCCTACATGTTTGATCAAACTTGAGTTGGGAATGTCATGAAAAACTCTGTTATTCTTCTTTCCACTGATGATTTCGAGTAGTAGGACTCCAAAACTGAAGATATCTGATTTTACTGAGAAGAGGCCACTAAGAACATACTCCGGTGACATATAACCACTGTAATGCCACATAGCCAGATAGTACAATTATTAGATGAAGATGATGTATATGTACGGTAGTAATTTAGGTATGCACAATACATATATACATATATTTTTCGGTTGGTGTGCAACTTACAAGGTTCCAACTACTTTACTAGTATTTGCTTCCATTTGATTCCTTCCAAATATTTTTGCTGTTCCAAAATCAGATATTTTGGGATTCAGTTCTTCATCTAGAAGAATGTTGCTGACTTTCAAATCTCTGTGAATAATTTTTAACCTAGAGTCTTGATGAAGATACAGGATCCCTCGAGCAATCCCCACAATTATTTCGTGGCGTTTTCTCCAATTCAACAATGATTTCTTACTTTCATCTACAAGAAAAAGTAGCACAGGTATTAGGAATTCACACACTAATTATTAAGAAGGAAAATAAAGAACTTCATAGTGTTTTATTGAATATTCCATACCGAAAATAAAATAGTCTAAGCTTTTATTCGGCATATATTCATAGATGAGCAATTTTTCCTCATCTTCTATGCAACAACCCAGAAGCCTCACAAGATTCATGTGCTGAAGTTTTGCAATAAGCATAGCCTCATTTTTTAACTCAGAAATCCCTTGTCCTGAGGTTTTCAATAGCCTCTTCACAGCTATTTCTTGTCCATTTGATAGTTCACCCTGCAATTTACATTCAAATTTTTGTTTATCATTCTGTTTTGTTTAGAGTCGTTGAATCCAAATACAAATTACCTTATAAACTGGGCCGAAACTGCCTTGTCCGAGTTTTCTAGCAGGGGAGAAATTATCAGTTGCCCTTTTGATGGTATCTAAATCAAAGAATGTTAAATCTATGTTTTTGTTGTCTCCTACGTTGTTGGAATCGGAGGAGTCATTTATTAGATCTGTATCTGACTTTGTAAGTATCATTTCTCTGTATCTTTGTTTCTGCATCTGGCCTAAATTGTGTCAAATTTGCACACATCATTCACATTCTCCAGTATTCTATAATAAAAAGCCTATTAATCAAATAAAAAATTTATTTCATATAGTGTTCAGTTTACCTTTCCTCAAAACATGTTTTCTCCAAGCATAAAGGGAACAACAAAACAACATAAGCACTCCTGGAACAACAGTCAAGACGATGATTATAGCCTGCATCCTCTTCCTCCCACTACTGCTGTTAAAGTTATTCCTCTTGTAATTCTCTGCTCAATAATTATATTTCATTTGGGTAAGATAAGAATAATTTGGGAATTGTTATTTCCACAAGGAATAATTGATATATCCATAAGGTCTCACTTACATGAATGTGAGTCATATTTACTATTCATGCGAGGGGAACCTTGCGGAATTATCGATTCCCGTGAGGAAATATCAGTTCCCATCTGAAGTGGACCCAGGTACTGTGTTCTTTGTTAGTGCAAAACAATTAGTTCACAGTGCATATAGAAGTAAACACAAATTGATGTGCTGAAGTAAATACGATGATAAAGGGTAATGAGGATCGAGCTAATTACTTACCAAGCTCTAGTGCATCCACTCGAATGTAAAAATCCTGTCCATCTATATATGTTCTTATATCATTTAATTCACCATACCATGCATAACAACCTCGCCCTCCCTCGTTAATATTGGCACTAGCATATCCAGTACAGTTGCAGCTCTTCAAGCACTCCAATTCACAATCATGTAAGCTCAGATTCGCAAAATGTCTAGCAACTGTAGCATCCGGAAGTTTTATGTCAGGTAACTTAATGAATCCTTCCCCATTACCCTTGCCGCAGATGTGCGGTTCTTTCATTTTGTCCCTGCAGTTTATATCCCAGTTATCAGTGTAATTAGATTCATATCCAGGCAGGCAGGCACACTCTATCTCATTGGTGGAGTTGCATAGAGTTGAGCGGCCACACCTCATGTATCTGTCACACAAATCTTGTGGAGCAAACCAAAATCGAACCCATTCTTTGGTTTTAATGTCACGATCTGTACGCCATAGACTTCCTTGCAAAGTTCCCTTGGGTTCCACCAGGTATTTTCTGAAAATTTGGGGGTAAGGGGCTTCATATATGGTGTATACCTGCCATTGCCATGGTGGAACAATGTTACAAGCATGATGCAAAATGTTGTGCCTTCATTTGGGTTCTGTTATTTCAAACTAAAAGGTATAATGTTATGTGAATCTATCCATTCTTAAATACGAAATCAACATTATTAGTTAGAACAAATTTCTATGTATGACAAAGATATGGCTGAATATTGATTGTTACTGCTGGAGGAAGCATTAACAAATGTTGACATTGAATTATAGTGTGCTCAAGTTAAAATATGTTTCTGTAGCATTTTTAAGTTTACCTCGGCATTCTATCAAGGCTTGGAGTCGTCAGCACACTCTTTTTTTAGAGAGCTAAACTGATACTGCAACTTCGTATTAGATAATTAAGTTTATATTATATTTAGCAACACAATAAAATTCGTTGTAAATAATTGTGTTGCTAGTATCGGTGCTATAAATAATATTTGTGTTGTTAAATGTTTATGGAGCAATATTAGGTGAAATGTATAATGGAAGGTATCTTAATCCCTAATTTTTCATTTGTTGCAATTTAAGGGTTGTTTGTTTACTTTTGAATTAGTTATCTAATATGTCATTCAGACCGTTTATTTTGCAATTTTTTAACTCTGAATGCATTCATCTTCCACAAAATTGTGGTTGAATGAGTATAAGAAGTAGTGCTGAATGCTATTTTCACTTACATACTCTCATTGACAATTAAAAATTATGTTCAATATCCATCTTATTTTACTATAATAAATAAATTTTGTTATATACAAATTATTTTTGATTTTTTTTTAAAAAAAAATTGATCAATAACCAATTTAATGAATGTTGTTGTAGGTTTTTTTTTGGGATAAAATGTTATTGATATTTTTATTGTTTTATTCCTAAAATTATATTACTAACAATATATTCTATTAAAGATTATTCAAAAGTTTATATTTAATTTTTTTAAATAAAATAGTTTATCTATAATTACATAATAAATTTATTCACAAAAGTCTAGAAAATTAAAATAAGAAAGTACACGTGTATTCAGAAGTTACACATCATTTCATTCGGTATTAAGTGTTTCTACTCCATTCAACTCATTTAAGAGAACATTTTTTCAAACAGTGATTTAGTTAATTAAGTCTTGACTTGGGCAGCTTAACAAAGAAAAAAGACGATTGGTAAAGATTTCAAATTTATAATCCTCTCCGAATCGTAGTTGTCCACCTAGTTCACTAGCCTCTATAAAGAGTTTGCTCCGGGCACGTTGGAATACAGAGTTCAATGAAAGAAGGAGTTGGGTTATCTGTATCTACTCGGTTGTGTTGTATATATGCTGAGTTGGTTCAAAACATAAAAATAAAGAAAATATATGTATTGTATGGTACGGTACCTCATCATCATTGTCAATGTAGGTATAATTGAAGACTGGAGCAGCGTTAGAGTAATCCACCTCGCCGGCCTTTAGTCTTTTAGCCAATATGGGCAAACCACTCAGGGTCAATCCATTCCACGGACCTGCCCGCCATAATGGAACCGAGTTCTTGTACACATAGTACTGAGGCAGCCCATTTGCTTTCCACCCAACTGAGTACTCCCCACCGGCCGGGTCATCCTCTGTCTTCCAAGAAGTTATAACCTGATTCAAACCCGTCCTCCGGTCCACCCCAAATTTCATCCCCGCCAGAATCGTATCCGTCGGGTAATCAAAGCTTTGCCATATGATCTTTTTGCCACGGTCTGAAGATCCATTTGCGACGGTTAAAACCAAATTGCCTGTAGGCAAAAGTGTGGCAATTGAGTTTGTAATATTTTTAGCGTTGCTAGACCAGAGAGGCTCTGTTTCGTTTTTGTTTGAAAAGACCGCTATATTTCCGTCTTTTGTAATCCTGAAAACGCCATCTTTGTTCAGTAAAGGGGTGTCCCTATTTGCGACCCAAACGATATTTTGTACAGCAACTTTGTCGAACCATATACCCACATATCTGTTGAGAGAAATATTGCTGGGCCTGAAAAAACCCAGCCTGAAGGTTCCATCGGAGGAGAGAAGGGTATCATTTTTAGCATCAGAAATGAATTGGGTTGAAGTTATTGTGTCAATTGAGTTGCAGATTTGGAGGAGAAGGAATATGGTGAATAGTGAAGCACATACAGTTGAGTCCATGGAAGGTGTAATAAGGTTTGAAATTTTCTTAATAGCTGATATACATATATATTCAAACTATGGGTAGAAATTATAGTAGACAAGATGGGCACAAGGAGTATATTTTTGGAGAGTGTGCATTAATGATACCTAACCACTAAATGTCTAATTTTCACTTTTGAACGACACTTTATTGTGTTGTTAATTATTTTATTTATAATAAATTATGTTTTATTACTAAATAAAATATTTTTGTTGTTAAATATATATTAAGAGAAATTGAAAATTGTGTAATAGAGAGAATCCTAAACCTAGTTATAGATCAATTCACTTAAACTAGTATAAAATGTGTGCACGGCACGGGATTGTTAGGGATGTATATATAAAAAAATTAGACAACTATATATTATCAAATTATTAATTTAAACTAAAATATTATTTGTAATTTTAATACAAATAATTTTGTTTACTAAAATGCAATATATAATTACTTGAAGACTCAAAATAATTTAATAACGATGTAAATAATTTTTTTAATTAATAAGCTGCTTTATTTTAATAAACTTATGTATAGAATTTAATGTCGACCTTCAATAATTATTTAATTTCTTTATTAATTTCATATTTTTCGGATTGCTATATTTTGAATAGTATTTTTGCACCTGTGTAAACATATAAACTTGAGTGGTTTTTTCTGTTGCAAGCTATTGGAGCTCATGGAAATTAACATTTTGAAAGTAGCACTGCAAAATAACTTGTGCAATTAGCCAATGTTTACATACCAGTCAGGTTATCATCCGGTGGATGCAAGGCCGGTCTAAACTTTTTAGGGCTCTCAAACTAAAATAAATAGAGGGCTGTAGAGAAACATAGAGAGTCTGAGAGAGATATAAATACATATGGAATTTATTCTTCTTTTTTCTTAAATATATACACATATAGATATAAATACCCATATAAATATATACACATATAGATATAAATACATATGGAATACACATATAGATATAAATATATATAAATACATATATATATATATATATATATATATATATATATATTAGTATGATTCACGTACAAAATAAGTTATGTGTGTCATACTAATATATATATGAATATATATGAAAGATTTTATGTGATAGTAGTATTTCTCTTTAATTTATTCAGTCATAGTTAATATGCACCCATAATCAAATTTGCAATAAATACCCCATAGGCCATGTACTAGTATATAGCTACATCTTTTCCCATTGTTTTCAAGGAATAATGAATATTGGAAAAAACCATACCCTGGGTCCTGTGGAGCAGGCAAGCAATTAACTTCATCAATTATGTTGGCAAAGCTAGAAGACTTGTTCCATCTTGGCTAATCCATGCCACAAATTAGTACTCCCAAATTCAATAGTTCTACAAAAATAAATAAACCTTAGAAATTTTAATTAAACTCTAACAACAATAGTTATATTAGGATATACCCGTGCATAATAGCCATGAACTTCATGAAATTATTCTCAAAATTGATCTAGTTTTTGCTAATAAATTATTCAAATATGGTACCACAAGGGCTGCATTTGAAAAAACAACAACAACAACAAATATGAGTATAAATACGCATTCGTAGTTTAGTTGCGAGCGATAGAGAAAAAAAAGAAGTAGAAAACTTTGAACGAAGATAGTCATAACATACGATAAATAGAAAATTAAAAAAAAAGGATTAATTCATAGAGAAAATCTTAAGATACTACTTAATATTTGATAAATAAGAAGTTATTTATTAGTTATTTTACAAATTGTATGTATAAATTTTACAACTTAAATCTTGCAAATTATAAATTATATCATAAATTATAAATTTGACGTCTTAAATTTTACAAATTGAATGTATAAATTTTACAACTTAAATCTTGCAAATTATTAATTTTACGTCTTAAATTTTACAAATTGTATGTATAAATTTTACAATTTAAATCTTGCAAATTATAAATTATAAATTTGGCGTCTTAAATTTTACAAATTATATCACAACTTAAATTTTACAAATTGTATTTATAATTTTACTTATAAATATTTATAATTTTAAATTGTAATTATAATTTTATACCGTATTTCTACGGTATTAGTTACTTTTTTAAAGGGCTTAAAATTATTATATTTATAATTTAAAATTTTTTACTTTGGGGACCGAACCATTAATATGGTGTTATTTGATGTAACGGAACTGTAAATAATCATTTTTAAATTAAGTCAAATCGTATATTTATAAGGTCAACTGGTATTAAATACACAAAATTCGATCGAATTCTTGGGCGGGTTGGGTATTCCGGCTAATTTTGACCGGAATCGGAAATTTGGGGCTAAATTATATCAAATTATGTACTTGATATAGTAAATTATAAGTCCAAATTCTTTGGGGACCGAATTATGAATTTGATGGTACTTCATGTAACAGAAATGTAATTAGCCCTACTTTATATTATTATATTTTTATTAGTTGAAGTTTTTTTCTTAAAACATTGGTGTAAGAAATTTAAATATAGAAAATTGTTAAATCTATAATAATTTTTTTTATTTTCACAATAAAAGTGTCGATGTATATGTATAGCGACATTGAAAATCGTCGTTATACGATCTATATCGACACATTTATTGTGAAAACAACGTTGTGAATTTAACAAAAAATATAGAGAATTGTTAAGTCCACGGCATTTTTTGTTATTTTCACAACAAAAGTGTCGCTATAGATGTATAGTGACGGTGAAAAACGTCGCTATAGGATATATTGCGATATTTTTGTTGTGAAAATAACATTTTATGTTGTGGATTTAACAGTTTCCTAAATATTTCAAAATTTATGAAAATACTTTATTGTGTGAGAACTTCTCTCTTACTATATATATTATATTGATGATAGAATAATGCTAGATACACAAATTATTCTACAAATATTTTACAAACCGCTGATGTGGCATACTCCACCTCGATATATTGTGTGGAGCCGAAAACTATATTGAAATAATTTGTTAATCAATGTGTTGAGGTGGAGTATACTGTATACCACATCAGCAGTTTGTAAAATATTTATAAAATAGTTTGTATCTGTAGCACTAGTCACTCATTGATGATATAGTTGTCTAGGAAAGATATAAAATACTCCATATTAATTAGTAACGCTTACAGTGTTCGTACTTTCTACATTTACATTATTTACGTAACTTTACGTTTTTCTTGAAATTTGTGAGGCCGTGTCTCTAACACTCGGACAAGAATATGTAACTTGTACACCTTCTTCTAATGCAAAAAAAAATAATTAAAAAAAATAGTAAAATTAAAAAATAATCATGTCGGACTCTTTCAAAATTTAAAATTGGTATAAATCAATTTTTAGTACCTGTATTGGAACACGACTTACAATTTGGTACCTGAAGTGAAAAAAGTTACAAACTGGTGATTGTACTCGAAAAATATTACACTCCGTTAAACAGTAGGGTTTCATCTTTATTTTGTTTGAAAATTAGGGTTCTCTTCTTCAGTTCTTCTTCTTCTCTCATTCTTCTTGTCTCGATTCTCCATTGATTATTGGTTCTCATATATTTATTAAAGGGTTTTCAGTGTTTAATTGAAAGGATGAGCTCGTCTTGGAGTGAAATCGTAATTGAAATCGAGGAAGAAGATTGTAGTTCATGCAACAAAAATGAATGGATTACACCAGAATTCCCAAGTTGGTGCCACTGTGGAGCAATGGTGCGAATGTGGGAGGCAAGAAAAGATGGAACAAAACATCGAGGATCTTCTTCGCGTTGACTTCGTTTCTCTCTCTGTATGTTTGTCTCTCCCGTTGGATCAATTTTAACGATTATTTAAAAATTAGAAAGTACAAGCACCAGATTACAAAATTTTTTGAGTACAATCATCAGTTTATAACTTTTTTCACTTCGGGTACCAAATTGTAAGTCGTGTCCCTAATATTTAACGAAATGTAACATTTTTCGAGTACAATCATCAGTTTGTAACTTTTTTCACTTCGAGTATCAAATTGTAAGTCGTGTCCCAGTACATATATCAAAAGTTGATTTATCCCGTTTAAAATTCTTGTGTTCGACCGGGCACTACATCCAAGTTCAAGTAACTTAGCTTAAACTTTTTACTTTCTAACCCTACGGAACTTATAGCTTATGCCAATGCATCTAAAGAAAGCAGCCAAGCTCTTCAGTTGCAAAAAGTTTTAAGAGATTATTATATATAAATCTTGCATTAACTATTGTTTAAAATCATTACATATTAATATGAACAGCATGTCAAAATGTACATTTAAAAAACTGAAGTTATATATATTAACAAAAATAAATAAATATACATAAAGACACAAATAGGGACAAGAGGGTTAGGAGGAGAGTAAAAGATTGTGAAAGAATTTAGCCAAAAAAAAAAAATTGTGAAAGAGTCACTAACGACCCCTAAAACTCACACTTGATGCCAGTAAGTAAACATGATCAATTAAATATACAGTTGGTAACTTCAACATGACTTTGCTGAACTATATATCTCAGTGATTTATGAAAAACTTAAGATCATGCTACGTTTGGATTGAAAGAATGAAATGAAGAGTTGAATGATTCATTCTGTTCTAACTAATTAGAATAAGTTATTTCATACTCTTGCTCTCCCAAGAAATATAATTCATAAATTTAGGAGGAATAAAAATAATTCAATCCATTCCAATCGTAACCAAACATAATTTTTTTCATTTCATAAGTACGAGTTATTCCATTATCACCTTCATTACTTCATTCCAAACTTAACATAAAAGTAAAGTCAACTTTGGTACGGAGTCGCAATCCAAGCAACTGTGCATGTTGATGTAGTCCCAACCCGATCCTTTTAAAGTGTTCAATTGTAGCTATATGTAGTTTTCCTTCAATTCCCACTTGTGTGCCAGAAGGAGAATCCAATTAATTACGTACCACTAGTTAAGAATGAGTCAATGAGATGAACACATTGTGAGAACATCTTCCATAGAGGAATGATATTCTCATCCATTACGCATATCAAAAACTCTAGTTTTTTTTTTTGTGATAAATAAATTAATTAAGAATAAAAGACGGTTGATATTGTTGAAACAAAAATATATTTAGCGAAATTTTTATAATTGTTTAAGCGACACTTCAAAAACTGGATATATATCATATATCCCTCTGCCTCATTTATGCCACTGAGATTCATTCATGTCGGTCTCTTGTGCCTTCAAGACAGTCCAGCTGACAGACCCAACATATCTGATATTGCACGTCTTATCTATGTTTAACAATGAAATTAAGCATGCAAGTACTGGTTTTGCCCAAACGACCTGCTTTTACAGGTGGTGGAAGCCCGGGATCAAGAACAGACCATGCCCAACATTGTTCAGTAAATGATTTATCAGCTTCTGTGATGAAGGGCCGCTCAGGTTTGATACTATATTGCAAGAATTAATGTTATTGGCATACCCACTTTAAGTGGATGATTTGTCATTATTTGCATACTAAATAGATAAAGGAATGAAATTCTCATCCCCACTTTTTTATTTTTAATTTGTTCTCAGCTTCCCTACGCAAGCAAATCATATACGAGAAACAAGGGCAGATACGTCATCTCTCTTTCTTTAAAATAACCTATTACAAGATAAAGCTATATATTCACTACGTTAAAATTGGTATTTTGCAACAAATTCGGGTCCAAATCCGCAGCTATATCACCTAGACCCTTCTGTACGAAGGCTCTAGATACAGATAGGCACAATTCTATCATAACAGATGTAACTATCAAAGAAATTTAGGAATCTTCACAAGAATATTCTCACTTTGAATCCATTAATTAGTGACACTTGTTGTTTCCTGTCGCCAGTCCATTGCTGAATCATCCTACCAAATTAACAATATGTTGTACCCCTTAATCGACTCATATTATAATTAGTTTGTTGCACCAGGTCTATTGGAAAATTTGGAAGAGGATATAGTTTAGAGACGAAGTGAAAGATAACTTTCTAGAATATTCAAGAACACTTTCATTTTACTTACTTAAAATGACTCATATATAAAATTATTGGCAAAAAGCACTTTTTAGCCACTGTGATTATAGTGATTTAACGAAATAGCTACTGTGTTTTTAAAATATTCAATTAGCCCACTAAACTTTTTAAAAATGTGCAATCAACCCATTCCGTCCATTTCGAGTAACAAACATTAAAAAATCTGCTTGGGTTGCTTATGTGGCGGTTTGAAAAAAAATAAAAATGATGTGTATTTGCTGACTGGCTTTTTATTTTTAAAATTAATTCCAAATAATAAAATAATATTAAAACTTTTTAATAACTAAACATAAAAAAAAACAATCTCTTTTTCTTTCTTTTAATAATTATTTTTATTTTAAAAATTAATACTAATATATATTTTAATGATAAAAAAAAAGTAAGTACATAATTAACATAAAATAAAAAATTTGATACAATTAACAAAAATTAGTTAAACAAATGACATAAAAATTAAAATTATTTATACAATCAAAATCACATTATTTTTTTATAATTTTTTATTTTCTTTTATCTCTTTTCCTTTCTTTTAATTATTTTTTAATTCTAAATAATTCAAATAATCAAAATATCATCCTCTCTCTCCTCCAACAAGATCCCAAATCCCCCAAATACCAAATCTCTACTGTTCATCTTCTTCCTCGCCAAAATTGAAACCCTTGAATCCGTCGACCCACCACCACCAGTCCACCAGTCGCCTATCCAAAGCTATAGAATCCGGCTCCGGCCAGAACAATACCCAACACCAGATCAAAATAAAAAAACAGCCGATTAACCGGTGAAAATCTGTATGCTTGTAAGAACAAAATCATGTGGATTAACCGGTAAATGTTAGTAGTGGAGTACAAAATAAGAACAACCTCCAAACACCCATCATCTGGATTACTGGAAAAAACCCAGAAAGATTGTTAGTTTCAAATCAGTATGTTTGTTGCTAACTTTAAAACGTGGGAGTATACCTTTTTGGAATGTGGCTCCTTGGGGGAAGGGGAAAATTAGAAGCAAGAAAGGAGGAGAGAAATAGAGGCGATGATTTTCAGTTTTCAAACAATTTCGTATTAAATCCACAAACAGATTTGAGGGAGGGGAAGGAGGAGATGTCGTTTTTTCCTCTCCTTTCTCTACTACTGGTGAAATAAGAATTTTGTAGAAGAGGCAAGATCGAGCAATTTCAGTGAACGTGAGAGAGGGTCTGTGAGAGATAAGGTCTGTGATGGTGAAGATAACAAGAAATTTGGGATTTAGATAGATACTCAACAAGAAATTTGCGATAGCGGTGGTGCGAGATCTAAAAAATCTTCAGTCTCTCTTTTTTTTTTCCACAATTACTTGGGAGATCAATGTAGATCTGCTTCTCTTCTTTTTATTTTCTGCACTTTTCTTGCGAGAAAAATTGATGATGGTGGCGACCTCTAGCTTGAAGATGATGAACATTGATGGTGGCAGGTTTAATGAAGAAGATGAAAATATGATAAATTTGGGGACAAAAGAAGAATTTTATAATATTAAAAATGTTATTTTTGTTCAGATGTAATTTTGGATCGGAAAAAAAGAGAGAAAAATATTATTTTATTTTAAAATTAATTTTTTTTATTTTTAAAATTAATTATTTTATTTTAAAACTAATTAATTATTTTTAAAATTAATTTTTTATTTTTATTTTTAAAATTAATTATTTTATAGCTAATTTTCTATTTTATGATAATTTGTATTGTTTGAAAAAAAAGATAAAAGAAAAAGAAAAAAGATAATTAAGTTTTCTCCCGCCCAGTCAGCAAAGACATAATTTTTTATTTTTTTTCAAAAAGCCACGTAAGCAAATTGTTAACGTCTGTTACTCAAAATGGACGGAATGGGTTGATTGCACACTTTTAAAAAGTTCAGTGGGCTAATTGAATATTTTAAAAGCACAGTGGCTATTTCGTTAAATCACTATAACCACAGTCGCCAAAAAGTGTTTTCTGCCTAAAATTATTTATAGGACTCCTGAAACATTTTAAAGACACTCTAATAATTACTACATGACCAAATATATGTACATGAATTTAGTTATACATATTTCAAGACATATATATTTATGTACATACATGTATTATGTACTTAGACACTGACCCATTCATGTACTAATATAAATACTAATTAAGACAATTCATAAACATTTTAGAAGACATTTATTAATTTGGTTTATAAGTTTGCTAACAAGGCTTTCCGTAGACCAAATTTATTCCTCGCAATATCGTAAAACCTTTTGATCTTCTGATTCCTTCAAACGCAATAAACTTTTTTGCCATCTCCATTGATGTATATGGCACAAATAATTGTCTTGGCATAATCGAGTCTTTAATTAACACGTTGGAATACTTTCATCATTTTCGCAATTTCCTTGGACGTGAGATTTTTCTCTTTTTCCTTCACTTTTGTGCCTTCCTCACATATACTTGAAGTTTCTCTTTGTTCTTCTTGATCTTACTTATTAGTTTCTCATATTTTACATTCATGTATTTCTTCTACATTTCACTATTTTTGAACTCCTTTTGATCAAAATACTTCTCCATATTAACCCATTCAATGTCTTCCACAAAGTTTACTATTATAAATCCCAAATCAATTTTGACACGTAATAATTTTCTGTTTCTCCTCTAAATTTCCAAACATATAGTCTTGATTAACAATTTTTTCTTCTATTTTCATAATTTTAATCCACCATTAACAATTTTGTCAATTAATTCAATTTCTTTGATCACCTCTTCTTCTTTTTTTTCCTTCTCTGTTACCTCTTCAAATGCTTATTCACTTGGCATCTCTTCAATTTCTCCCTTTTGTCTTCAAACTTAGGAAACATTATTTTTCTATAATGACCTTTGTGATTGTGACGTGCTTCAACTCACAAATTTCTTTTTCAAATTTCTCCTCAACTAGCACCTTCGTTAGATTGCATTATGGAGCTCTAACGCGCACACTCTACATTTGCCCGGCATAACACTTCCACAACACCAAGTCAATTCTCTTGGGTCGTCTACTGTTACTTCACCTTGGCTTAACCTTCTCTAAATTTTGAAATTACCTTGGCTATGATATCACTTTGTTGGAAATTTTAGAAGATGATATAGTTTAGAGAAGAAGTGAAATATAACCAAATTTGGTGAACATTCAATAACACTTTCATTTCACTTGCTTAAAATGACTTATATTCAAAGACTATTTATAAGACTCCTGGAACATTTCTAGAGACACTCTAATAATTACCACATGGTCAAATACATGTACATGAATCTAGTCATACATATTTCAAGACTCTTATAGATACATTCATGTACATACATGCATCATGTACTTAAACACTTGCCCATTCATGTACTAATATAAATACTAATTAAGATAATTCATCAACATTCTCGAAGACATTTATTAATTTGCTTTAGTTCGCTAAGGTCTAAACATATCAGATGAGAGAATATGGGTATATGCTGTTGTTGTTTCTGTAGATTTCATCTCAAAAACTGGAAAATGCTTAATTATCGCCCATTAAGTTCAGTAATTGTCACCCTGTTCATTGAAGACGACCTTGTCCCTGTGGTCGTTGTATCTGTATCATCATGACTTCTATAAACAGCAACCATCGGCTGCTTTGGTGAAGGAAGAGCTGCTTCATTGCTTAACATGAAAATAACAGTTGACATGGTTGGTCTGTCTGTTGTATTGTCCTGCACGCATAAAAGTCCGACTTGAATGCATCGTAGAACCTCATGAGCTGGAAATGAATCCCCCATTGAAGTGTCTGCTATCTCCAAGGCTCTACCATTACTCCATTGCTCCCACACCTGAAATGTTTCCATTCTTCCTCTTGTAAGAACAGTAAAATAAATGAACTGATATTGCCTCTGTCCCACAAAAAGAGTCCCACTTGTCAAAGCTTTTATTCCACATAAAGAGTCCTCTCTTTATTGGCAATAATATAAAATGACAATGTCCTGAAATTTGTCTATCATAATTCCCTTATCATGCTAGACTAACAACTTATATCCTACAAATTTTGCAAAAGAGAGTAAATTAGTATGTAGTTGATCATTGACAAAAGGAAATGTTGAACCCTACATGTTTGATCAAACTTGAGTTGGGAACGTCATGAAAAACTCTGTTATTCTTTTTTCCGCTGATGATCTCAAGTGTAGGACTCCAAAACTGAAGACGTCTGATTTTACTGAGAAAAAGCCACCAAGAGCATACTCCGGTGACATATAACCACTGTAATGCCACATAGCCAGATAGAACAATTATTAGATGAAGATGATACGGAATGCACAATACAATATACATATCTAATGTGTAACTTACAAGGTTCCAACTACTCTACTAGTATTTGCTTCTATTTGATTCCCTCCAAATATTTTTGCTGTTCCAAAATCAGATATTTTGGGATTCAGTTCTTCATCTAGAAGAATGTTGCTGGCTTTCAAATCTCTGTGAATAATTTTTAACCTAGAGTCTTGATGAAGATACAGGACCCCTCGAGCAATCCCCACAATTATTTCGTGCCGTTTTCTCCAATTCAATAATGATTTCTTACTTTCATCTACAAGAAAAAGTAGCACAGGTATTAGGAATTCACACTAATTATTAAGAAGGAAAATAAAGAACTTCATAGTGATTTATTGAATGTTCCATACCGAAAATAAAATAGTCCAAGCTTTTATTCGGCATATATTCATAGATGAGCAATTTTTCCTCATCTTCTATGCAACAACCCATAAGTCTTACAAGATTCCTGTGCTGAAGTTTTGCAATTAGCACCACCTCATTTTTTAACTCAGAAATCCCTTGACCCGAGGTATTCAGTGGCCTCTTCACAGCTATTTCCTGTCCATTTGATAGTCCACCCTGCAAGTTACATTCATATTTCTGTTTATCAGTCTGTTTTGTTTAGGGCCATAGTTATAAAGTATATGTATGTGATACACACTACCTTATAAACTGGGCCAAAACTGCCTTGTCCGAGCATTTTAGCAGGGGAGAAATTATCAGTTGCCGTTTTGATGGCATCTAAATTAAAGAATGTTAAATCTATGTTGCTGTGGTCTCCCAAGTTTTTGGAAATGGACGAGTCATTTATTATATCTGTATCTGAATCCGCAAGTATCATTTCTCTGTATCTTTGTTTTCGCAGCTGGCCTAAGAAATTATGTCAAATTTGCGCACGTCATTCACATTCTCCAATTTTCTGTAATAAAAAGCCTATTAATCGAATCATAAATTTATTTACCTTTCCTCAAAACATGCTTTCTCCTCGTGTAAAGGGAACAACGAAACAACAGAAGCACTCCTGGAACAACAGTCAAGATGATGATTATAGCCTGCATCCTCTTCCTCCCACTAGTGCTGTTAGAGTTATTCCTCTTGTAATTCTCTGCTCAATAATCACAGTTCATTTAGTAAGATAAGAATAATTCTATGTGTAAATTAGAGATAGGAGATAAGGTTTTTGAATTAGGCCCACGTATTGTGTCCTCTGTTAGTGCATATAGAAGTACTCTTCGAGTAATTAAACAATGATAAAGGGTAATGGGGATTGATTTAATTACTTACCAAGCTCTAGTGCATCCACTCTAATGTAAAAATCCTGTCCATCTACATATGTTTTTATATCATTTAACTCACCATACCATGCATAACAACCTCGGCCTCCCACATTAATACTGGCACTAGCATAGCCAGTACAGTTGCAGCTCTTCAAGCACTCCAATTTACAATCTTCTAAGCTCAGATTAGCAAAATGCCTAGCAATTCTGGCATCCGGAAGTTTTATGTCAGGTAACTTTATAAATCCTTCCCCATTACCCTTCCCACAAATGTGCTGTTCTTTCATTTTGTCCCTGCAGTTAATATACCAATCATTGGTTGAATCAGGTTCATATCCCGGTAGGCAGGCACATTCTATTGCATTGTTGGAGTTGCATATGGTTGAGCGGCCACATCTCATGTATCTGTCACACAAATCTGCTGGAGCAAACCAAAATCGAACCCATTCTTTGGTTTTAATGTCACGATCGGTACGCCAGAGACTTTGTTGAGCAGTTCCCTTGGATTCCACCAGGTATTTTCTGAAAATATCGGGGAAAGGGGCTTCATATGTCATGTATACCTGCCATTCCATGGTGGAGCAATGTTACTAGTAATGTCGCATGTTGACAATGAATTGTCAATCATACTTTTTTCACTTTTACCTTTGCATTCTGTCAAGTTTGGTGATTAGCACATTAGTTTGGTTGCCAGAGAGCAAAACTGATGATGCAACAACTTTGTTTTAGATGTCACTTGCTCCAAATTTGGTTAATCCTTCTTCACCATGACTATTTAACACGTATTTTAAGAAGAAAAACAAACGGGCAAAAATTCAAACTTATAATCTTAAAATAATGAATAGATTTATGAAATGTGAAAATTTTAAGTAAAAAATAGATACCCGAGTTTAATTAGGGATACAACACACTATGGTTCAACTTCACCATAGCCGGATACGTTTAATTAATATCAAACATCTCAAACAGTAAAAATGCGCCATTAATTTTGAATGAGGGAGTATTTACCATAAAAATTTAAGAAAATACTTGATAAGTCAGTACATATTCTAGATAGTTGATATACCAAACACAAATTCATAAACTAATTATTATCTCTAAGAACAAAATGTCTCTGTTATGCTTAATATCTATATTTATGTCAAGTCTGACCGTAGGCTAATCAAGTTGTTCAGTTTCCAGCTAGTTAGTCAAATAGAGGCTTAGCCATAAGCTGGCACACCCTTCGGACTTTTAAAAGATAGTGTACAGTGTACCTCATCATCATTGTCAACGTAGCTAGAATTGAAGAGTGGGGCATCTTTAGAGTAATCCACCTTGTCGGTCTTGAGTCTTTTAGCCACTATGGGCACACCACTCAGGGTCAGTCCATTCCATGGCCTGCTCGCCATAATGGAACCCAGTTCTTGTACACATAGAACTGAGGCAACCCGTATGGTTCCAACCCAGCTGAGTACTCCCCACGGGCCGGGTCATCTTCTTCCTTCCAAGAAGTTAAGACCCGATTCAAACCCGTCCTCCGATCCACCCCAAATTTCATCCCAGCCAGAAACGTGTCCGTCGGGTAATCAAAGCTTTGCCATATGACCCTATTGACACCGTCTGAAGACCCGTTTGCGACGGTTAAAACTAAATTTCCCGTAGAAAAAAGCGTCGCAATTGAGTTGGTAGTACTTTTAGCGACGGATACATTGCTAGACCAGAGAGGCTCTGTTTCGTCTTTGTTTGAAAAGACCGCTATATTTCCATCATTTGTAATCTTGAAAACGCCATCTCTGTTCAGTAAAGGGGTATCTCTATTTGCGACCCAAACGATATTTTGTACAGGAACTTTGTCGAACCATATACGCACATATCTGTTGAGAGAAATATTGTTGGTCCTGAAAAAGCCCAGTCTGAAGGCACCATTAGAGGAGAGAAGGGTTTCATTTTTTGCATCAGAAATGAATTGGGTTGAAGTTATTGTGTCAATTGAGTTGCAGATTTGGAGGAGAAGGAATATGGTGAATAGTGAAGCACATAGAGTTGAGTCCATCGAAGGTGTAATAAGGTTTGAAATTTTCTTAATAGCTAGTAATATATATTCGGCCTATGGATAGAAATCATAGCAGACAACTAGTAGTCCAAGTATATTTGCGGAGAGTTGGTGCATTTATGATATAGCAACCAAAATCAACTTATTCAAATGGTACAGTTATCTATTATATTCAAACTAAAGGCTTGTTTGATCAAACTGAAACAGTTTTTAATATTTAAGTATGAGTTGAATAAAATAAAATTTTAAATAATGCTTCCTCCGTCACATGATAAAAGTCCTTATTATTATTTTGGATAGTCTCATGTTAAATGTCCATTTTCTTTTAATAACCAAACTTTTACACATATTTTCCTATTATACCCGTAGCATTAAATATCTCGTATTTTTCTTATTCTAATTCTCTCTCCATATCTAATGACATTATTATTGACAATTTTATCATTTTATTCATCTTCTTAATATGCGTGAAAAGTCTATCAAGATTTTTATCCTGGGACGGATGGAGTAATTGATATGTATGAGATATATGAAGAATAATTTTTTATTATTTTATTTTTTTGATTTATGTTAAATAAGTATATAAGTATGAGCGTATTAAAATATAAGTTTAATACAACATTTATTATGCAATATTTTAATAATTTAAACAAATTGAATTAAATATTTTTTTTACTAATTAAACTATGGCTTATTCATTCAGATTTTATTTCAACGAAAATTCCAAAACCCAAAATTTCTCCCGTGCGGCTACGCTACTTCTCTCTCCGATAACATTATCATTTCTCTCCCGCTCCCTAAACTTAATATCAGAAACTCAGTCAACAAATTCAGAAAATAAAAATCCAAAAGTCGAAGCAATTTGGATTAGCGGAGTCAAAACAAGCAAATTGGAGAGGATTATGGTGACCATTTTTTGGGTTCTTTCGGAATTTCCGATGCCAATTGAAATAATGTTAGAGACACAATTTATTTTATAATTATTTTATAATTTGATGATGTGTCATATTTCATCTCAATTTTTATGTGAGCCGAAGATTATATTAAAATAATTTGTTCATCAATATACTAAAGTGTAACATACCAGATCAATAAATTAAAAATAATTATATAATAAGTTGTGCATTACTCGTAATGCATTACTCGTAATGAATTGGCGGATGATGATTCCGAAAAAGGTAGTAAAGAGAGAAGAAATACCTTTTCATTACACTCTGTTTCTGAGTTTTAAAATAGACAGAAAAGAAAAGAAATAGACGAAAAATTTAAGTTTTCTTTCCAATTCTTATGTTTCTGAGTTTTTTAATAAACGAAAAATAAAAAAGAAATGGATAGAAAACTTGGCCACTTTTCCTGCCAAAGTTTTCCGTCCAAAATTGACCTGATTTGGACGGAAAAGAAATTGGAATAACTAATATTTTTATAATTCTCATATTTTCCTCAACTTTTAATATAATAAATTTTAAATTACAACTCATATCCTCAATTTTAAATTTTCTATCATTTTCTATTAAAAACTCAGAAACAACACAAAAGAAAACTTCAAGTTTTCTATTCTTTTTTTTTTCTGTTCTAATTTAAGTTTTCTATTCTTTTCTTTTTTGTTCAAAACTCAGAAACAGAGTGTTAGTGGTCTGACTTTTTAGAATCCTACCTGGCAATATATCCAAATCCATGTAATTTAGCTTTTAAATTTACTTTTTGAACCCGGAGATACTTCTAAATTATGGAAGCAGCCAAGCTCTTCAGTTACAGAAAGTTTTAAAGATTATATAAATCTTGCATTAACTACTGTTTAAAATCATTGTATATCAATAATGAAACAGCCTGCTAAAAACTAAATCTAATCTTATAAATTAAGTTATGTGTATTCGCAACTATAAATATACATAACCAGACACAGAGACAAGAGGCTAGGTAGAGAGTGAATGAGTCACTATTGACCTCTAAAAGAGAATTCCCTTGATGCCAGTTAACATTTCTAATACTAGTAAATAATTTACTGTAAATCAATTTTGACAGTAAAGTAAAACCTCTATTTAGGAACAGACTTGGACCAAATTATTTGTATTCTAATTAAGAAATTATTACTAAATAGAGGTATTGGTACAAAATATTTTTTGAACACCCAAAAATATCCACTTTAACAAAATATCAATAAGAACTCCCTAATAATTATTATTCAAAAAATATTTATGCAAAATAGTCTTTTATAGAAAAATGTGGTCTTTTATAGGAAATATAGTCTTTTATAGGAAAATGTAATCCTTTATAGGAAATGTAGCATTTTATAGAAAAATTTAGTTCTTTATAGGAAATATAGTCTTTTATAGATGTATTCTTTTAAAATTAATATTGTCTCTCCCATATATATATATATATATATATATATATATATATATATATATATGAAATTATTACTATATAGAGATATAGTTTCTTAATACGGAACTTAAAAAGTATATAACATATTACAATTTAGAGGTTATTCCTATTTATAACTGGCCCAAATTGGGACTAAATTTTTTTATAATATTGTAGAGATTATTCTTATATATAGTATTCCTAAATAGGGATTTTACTGTAATTTATAAGTTTTGGGATAAATAAACATGATAATATAAATGTACAGTGATTAACTTGAGCATGATTTTGCTGAATTGTTTTAAGATTTATGAAAAACTTGGATTATGTTTGTTTGCAAGAATTATACTTGGAATATAACTATTAATCTCAAGTGTCTTGACTTGAGACTATTAGTTTAGGATTATAAAATGATTTAATAGTCTTTAGATTATAATTATAATCCCGGAATTTTAATTATAAGATTAATAGTCTTGAAATTATAATCTTTGCGAATAAATATAACCTTCGGATCTAAAACTATCCATGCAACTGTTTAATCACAACACGTTTCTTTTAAAGTATACATTTGTAGCTATATGTAGTTTTCCTTCAAGTCCCACTTGTGTGCTCATGAGATTAATTAGCACCTCTGGTTAAAAATGAGATGAAAGAAATGGATTTTCTATCATTCTCATCAATTATGCATATCAAATACTCTAGATTTTTTTAATAAATTAATTAATTTAGAATAAAGACGATTGATATTGTTGAAACAAAAATATGTTAAGCAAAATTTGTATAACTGTCATCTCGTATCATCATTTTTACTTTGACAATATCTATATCGGCGGCCAAAATAGGTACTTAGTTTGTTTGCCTTTCGAGATCACTTCAAGATTAATCTGACCAGTGTTAATTTGAGTGAGATCCCATGGATCAATCAATTATTAAGACCATTCCAATAGGAAGCGGTTAGTATGGAATTTATATTTTGGTAAGTTTGTCAATAGAGTGCCTGACACGTAAACGAGGTTCTATGTGTGTCAGTATTCTATTGGTTAATTGATTAACTTATTAAAAATTAAACTTCATGTTAACCGGATCCATTCCAATAACAACAAAAGAGAAGAGAAACCCTTTCGTTATTTGGTTGTCTTAAATGCTCCTGCTATACTACTAGTCTTCAGATAGATGTCTACCCAGATGATTTCTTTGACATGTCGGGTACCCAATTGATAGTTTCTCGAGGAAATTTGTTGAACCACAGACACATATATATGTATATGGGGTGCATAATACAAACTCTGTTTTATGAACAAGTCTTATTTTTCATCTTCCGAATATAAAGGTTTGTTAGGCATATATTTGTAAATAATTCTTTTTCACAACTTTTTCTGAATATGAAGTTCAAAAAAATGGGTTGCTAGTGCCCGGATATGCATAGAGGTGTTGTACAATACAACACCTTAATGCATGTCGGCGCACAACACCTCAGTGCATGTCCTCACAATTTGGGCATTATACCATTTTGGCCTTTATTTATTTATTTATATGAGAGGGATCTCCTTGGTGGAAGCCCAAAATAAGCATTTTCTTTCTGTCGGGAAATAAGGGGGAGGGAGGCATAATTGCAACTGTAAAAAAAAGCAGAGAGGCATAATTGCAACTGTCATCGGGTAATCTTGTAGTTCAAATATTGTAAAGAGCCAGAAAATGAAAAATGAAACTACAAAAAATTAAATAAATTCACAACGTATACAAGCTATCAGTCTTCAGCAATCTTCATGGTCACATCATTCACATATTTTTTTTTTCACTCTTATTCTGTTGTTAAGAAGACTCGAAATCTACCTTCCAGCAACTGCTGGCTGTTTCGCAACTTGTAGGATGAGTTGGCCTGTCGATGGAGCATTGTTGATGAGACAAATATTTACATGTATGCATCTCAGACTTTTCTATGGACATGTGAGCACTGGACAACCTTTAATTTGTTCATTTTTCTCGTGTCTTTTCTTTCATAAGCTATTGCATCTTTTCTCTCAAACTGCTGATCTATATTTGATGAATATCACGGCTTTATGAAAATTGGAATCAACATTTTTTCATACTAGTGATACCATTACCAACACTATATAAACACCCTGCACTCCTATAAATATGACAGATAATTATTTACCTTCCAGCCACTTCCGTGACTGTTACTTCAGTTGAGGATATGATATCATGCTCTTGCATGATTATATCCATTTCTGCCGAGCTCAATGAAGTAATATCCGGCTGTCTTGGCAGCGGAAGACTAGTGCTTTCACTCTCCAACATCAGTAACACTGATGACATTGTTGGTCTATGACCTGCAGAGATCTGCACACACAACATCCCTACATGTATGCATTGCAATACAATGTCACGAGGACACGAAGTAGCAATGATAGGATCAATCAGCTCCTCAACTTTTCTATCTTTCCATAAACTCCATGCCTGAAATAGCATAATAAATATTGCATCATCCGCATTGTAACCGACAAAACTTGTGAATCCGAAGAAGAAAAAAAAAGACTTACATATCGAATAAGGTTAGTACATTCAGGTGAGCGAAAAGTAGTGTTCCTCTGGCCGCTGACAATTTCTAGTAGTAATACTCCAAAGCTATATACATCTGATTTCACAGAAAATAGGCCTTCCATTGCATACTCCGGTGACATATAGCCACTGCATTGTAACAAAAATGGAATTCAAATTATTGGGTGTTGAGTAATATGGGTAAGAACATAGGTTCATTGGAGAAATAAAATGTCCCACTTACTACGTCCCAACAACTCTAACTGTATTTGCTTCATTTTGGTTCCCTCCAAATATTCGTGCCATGCCGAAGTCTGAAATTTTTGGATTCATCTCTTCATCCAGCAAAATATTGCTAGCTTTGAGATCTCGATGAATTATTCTTAGTCTTGAATCTCGATGAAGATAGAGTAGTCCTCGTGCAACCCCTTCGATTATTGTATAGCGTTTACTCCAGTCGAGTTGTGCTTTTTGGGTTGGATCTGTCATTGCATACATCAGAATATGTCAATATGGAATTGCAATAATAAGCAGCAGTAAATGTACATAAGCTATACTATAAGGCTGAAAGAACAAACCAAAAAGAAATGAATCCAAGCTTTTGTTAGGCATGTATTCATAAACCAGCAACTTCTCTTCCCCTTCAATGCAACAGCCAAGCAGTCTAACCAGATTACGATGTTGTAATTTTGCTATTAGTATCATCTCAGTCTTGAATTCCTCCAACCCTTGTCCAGACCATTTTGAGAGTCTTTTAACAGCTACTTCTTGTCCCCCAGGTAGGATTCCCTGGAAAACAGAACAATAGATAAGAAGTCATTCCATATATAGACATTTTGCCACAGCTTAATTTGTTTGCAATTAATGTGATTTGCATAAAAAAAATTACCTTGTATACAGGACCAAATCCCCCTTGACCAAGCTTGTTTTTGTTAGCAAAGTTGTCCGTAGCCTGCTCTACAAAATGGAAGCTAAATAAGGGCAACTGTGGTCCATTTATTTGTTTCCCTTCCATGGCAAGCTCATCAGCTCCCGAAAAGCCGGTTGAAGTTTCTTGACTTCTGCTCACATCAGCTAACAATGAATTATTCTTTTTGTCCCATGGATTTTTGACTGCTGTTCACGTAAAAGTGAAATTAAATTAGTATATGCATACAAAAGTGAAATTAAGTTGGTAGATGGTTAAAAACAATAAACTGAACTGCAGACATTACCTTTCAACTTTCCTCGGAACCTCCATAGAGCCCAGAAAATGACCCCAAGAATAATTGTTCCGACTACTGCAACTATTATAATTGCTATGGTGGACATTTTTCTCTTGCTTCCTGAAAAGAAACACAAAGGTTGAATAATTGTGATCAAATTCTTGAATGAAGTTTAGAATTATAAATCCTTACCTATATGAATTAAATTCAAGCTTTACTAAGATGGCACCAAGAGTAAGAGATAGATCTTCTAGATGAATATTCCTCTACACTTCAACATTAATTTTTTTTTTTTTTGAAAAATACACTGATGTATAGAAAATTAAGGACGAAAACCAGAAAGATAGTCTTAAATAGGATTCAACCGAGAAAGACAGGGCTAGATAACCTTACCTAATTCAGAATTAGCAACACGTAGATACAGTGTATTCCCACCATCTCCAAGATGCTCAATATCAACCAAATCACCACTCCATACCATGCACCCAATTCCAATTACATATCCATACGCGCTACAAGAACAATTATTTATACATTTGTCTTGGCATTCCCTTGCATTTCCTGCCCCCAACACATCAGCAAAATCAGGTAACTTGACCCCCTCCACTTCCAAAAATCCATCATTTGTATCATTCCTGTCACACTTCAAAGTAGTCCTCCTAATGCACCCACCAGACCAATTTCCCCTATGCCACTGATCTTCAAACCTGGGAACAAACCCTTCAACACAACTACATGTACTAGAGAGTCTAGAATCCTGCATAGTACAAACTCCAAAATTCCCACACTTATTATAATTTCCACAATCATCAGAGGGCTGTGACAGTACCGAAGTCCACGTCTGCCTACCTTCATCCCAAATTAATTGATCTGTAACTCCATTCCACATAATACTAAACCTCACGAATTGTGAACGGTTTGATGCAGTAAACGTGAAATACATATCTCCATTCCTTTCATTAGTAAGCTGAAAACCAGACAAGTAGCGAGCTCTCGCATTAGGAACACCAAGAAATATTAGACCGTTCCAGTGCCCACTTCTCCAAAGTCGACGATTCAACCCCTCCCATACAACTATTTGTGGTGACCCTCGAGGATCAAATGCCATAGAGTAGTTTCCAGGTGAAGGATCATTTGGACTTTTCCAAGAAGTAAAAACAGCCCTCTCAACAGTTTGAGAATATGTGTAAACTCTCATGTCAGGTAAAAAAGTATCTGTGGGGTGGCTAAAGCTCTGCCACAAGGCCTTACTATTATCATCAATCTCATCACTTCTGCAGAGAACAAGATTTCCAGCATCCATAAGAATTACAGATGAGTTGGTTGATACAGATGAAGAATTAGTGGACCAAAGTATGCTAGAATTCCCATCTGAAAGTATAAGATTTCCATCATCCCCAAAACTTAAAATACCAGATTTACCAGAGATTGGATTCTCTCTATTTGCAACCCATATGACTGACTGTACTTGAACTCTGTAGTACCATATGCCAACATATCGCGATGATGAATTTATGGGGCTGAAAAACCCAAACGCATAATTCTGGCTTTGTGAGATTATGATTTGACCATCTCTAAGCACCTGGCCTTGTGTAATTGTGTTGTTGGTTGATTGTGAAAATACAGCAAGAAGAGTATTGAAAATCAAAAAGAGTAAGCAAAGGTAAACAATTCCTGGGTTTCTGCAAATTTTGGCCATTTCTTCACATCAAAAGCAGAGCGCAGATAATCATCTAAAGAATAGATACAATCATGCTGTAGAAAGCAGAAACCAAAGATTGAAACTTTGAAGTGATGACTCATTAATTTTGCATAATATGTTTATGAACTTCATGGTAATAAAAAATGTAGGGAGAGAGCAACATAATGATTTAAATTTAAATTTAGGTGAGTAAAAACTTTGACCCGAAGAAGGTTGAATGTACAGTAATAGCATAAGTATGTCAAGAAGTAAGAGTAAGGTGATGTTTGTTTACATCTGATTGCCTCTTAATGGACTGTCTCTTATTCGTTAAGAGGCATGATGCTATTTATTTTGTTTTTTGTAACCTCTGAATGCCTCTTAATCGGTAAGACAGAAAATAAAATCTTAATAATTAAGAGGTACCTCTTAATGAAATTTTTTTGATAATTTTTTTTTATATAAATATATTCAACAATATTATGCACTCATTTTTATTAAATTGAATATTTAAAATTATTAAATAAAATTTTATCCTTTAAAATGGTAAAATAGTGTCATTAAGAGACAACTTACTTTTTTGTTATCAAACAATTTTTTAGATTCAGACCTCATAACCATTCAGATGATCTAATTTATTAAGACATCATAATCATTCAGATCTTAATTCCCAAATTTATCAAACACAACCTAAGGGTGTAAATTATTCGAATTCGCCTCGAAATAATAAATTCGTACTCGAATTCGAATTATATTTAAAAAAATTTACTCAGACTCGACTCGACTCGACTTGAATATTTATTATTCGAATTCGATCCGACTCGACTCAAATATTTATTTAAACTACTCGCGAGCTTCAAATTCAAGCTCGAATTCGAGTCTCCACATAATAACTAGTTTTATAATAAATATAATTATAAATTGAATTTGTTATTTTACTTAAAAATGAGAAAATATATTTATTATTACGTTTTACAAATATAAAATTACAATTAAAATTGAAAACAAAACAAAATAATAACTAATTATTTTAATTTGATTTAAATTTGTATATATTTTAAGAGAATATATCGAACATCTAATCGAATATATATTAATCGATTATGTATCGAATCACAATAAAAAATTTGAATAGTTTGAATCTTAAACGAGTCGAGTATAATATTGCTCAGATTCTACTCATATTTTTATTCGAACTATTTTTAATACTCAAATTTAGATCATATTATTAACGAATCCGAGTCTCACTCGTATTTTTTCGATTCGAATTCGAATCGAGCCCGAATTATATTGGCTCGTTTACGACCTTATCAAAAAGAGTAGTTCATATGGTTAAACTAATCCACTTGGAAAGCATAAGTGTGAAGAAGGTCCAAAAACATGTTCTGTATTATGATCAACTTGACATAATTAATTGAACAAAGTAGGACAAGATAAGATATTCTTGATTATTGACCAGTTGGTCGCACCTGCCTACCTAACCTAGATAAAGTATAACCAAATTTATCGAATTTCGATTTACGAAATATTTGAATATTTCACATGAATTTTACACGTCTGATAAATTTAATAATATAGATAAATTATTAAATATGATGGAATTTTAATTTAATAAGTTAATGTTTTAGATAAAAAAGTGATCCATCGTGATATGAATTGATGTGAGGGTTTAGAGTCCTTATCGGGGGATCGGGATTTTCTAATTGGGGTAGTGACCGGTTAAATTTTTTTTTTTTTGCTTTGTAGTATAAAATAATTAATATAATTTATTAGAACTGAAATTTTTATAAAATACAGTAATTTAGGTGTCTTTTTGGATACACTTAACAAACAGGGTTATACAGTCTATCCTGTTTTTTACGTGTATCCAAATGACACCTAAATCACTGTATTTTATAAAAATTTTAGTTTCAATAAATCACATTAATTATTTTATAGTACAAAGCAAAAAAAAAAAAAAAACCGGCTGGTCACTACCCCAGTTGAAAAATCCCGGTCTCCCTAGACTTTTTCTTTTATCAATCATTCATTTGTAAATTGAAAAAGTCTAGGGAGACTGGAATTTTCCAACCGGGATAGTGACCGGCCAGAAATTTTTATTTTTTTTTTGCTTTGTACTACAAAATAATTAATGTGATTTATTGGAACTGAAATTTTTATAAAATGCAGTGATTTATGTGTCATTTGAATACACGTAAAAAATAAGATTGTATAGACTGTATAACCCTATTTGTTACGTGCATCTAAAAAAATACCTAAATCACTTCATTTTATAAAAATTTTAATTCTAATAAATCACATTAATTATTTTATAGTACAAAAAAAAAAATTTCCGACCGATCACTACCTCGGTCGGAAAATCCCGGTCCCCCATAAGGACTTGTAAATTTTGAGACCCCATCTCATCTCACTTGATTTTCAAAAGCAACTATTCTTGTGAAGATAATAGTACAAAACCTGATGCTACCTCTCTGTCAGCACACGTGGTCAAGATTATTCTACGTTAATAAGGCGGCTGCACTGCACGACCGAAGCCGATAGGAAAAGCTTGACCAAAGTTTGGCCTGGATTTGAATTTCAATACTTGCCTACATGGCATCGCATTGACATTAAATCAGAATATTACCTCCTCTGTCTTTATTAGGCCGAACAAGTAATTAAATTAGAACCGAAATCGTATCAAAAATCACACGAACCGTACTAATTAAAACTACATCAACGGTTTCGACGTATGTGACGGTTTTAAGTGAATTGAATAACCAAATTCACGGTTCCGGTTTAGTTACTAGTCAAAACCAAACCGCACCATGTGTGTGTATGTATGTATTATCTCTAGTAAATTCTAAAGTTACTTTTCACTTGAACACGCTCAGAGAAAATCTCAGTCTTGCATTGTTATTTTTTCACCAATTGAAAGAAGATGTTAGAGGTTATAGAGTCAAAAATTAAGCAATTGGGTTTTTAAATTTTGAATTTGTTTGATGCGTTATTAGAGGGGCTTATAGTTGAGGGGCTCGATCACTTGATGCATTGGTTAATGTCAATGTTATAATTGTAATAGTCTAATAGATTATTTTTAGTCCTCCCTGCAATATATTTTATTCTATCTTCAGTATATACTTTTAATTTTTGGAGAACTAGATAAATATTTTTACTTGTTATCGAATAGTTTCCGTTGTTTTATATAGCGCATATTTTAGTTTTAAAGCATGCTTGATATAATTCTCATTGTCGACTTTGTCACTAAGTTAATTGCTCGATGTAAGTTTTATGTTAAATTTTATTAAAGTCTTAATTTTTTTTGTTGTTTCAATTGGTTTTGGAACCGAAATCGCACCAATTAAAACCGCACCGCACACTTTAAAACCGAACCGCACCAATCACAAGCGATTTCGGATGCGGTTTTGAATTTTTCAAACCGCACCTAAGCGGTTTCGGGTGCGATTTGAATTTCAAACCGCACCATGCTCACCCCTAGTATTTATATTGAATATACATTTTTAAAATAACAATTGTTTTTTTAAAAAAATTACTCTATCTATTATTATATTATTTGATCATTATTAAATTTTTATAGGTTTTTAAAATTAAAATTAACACAAATTCTTTTAATTTTAATTAATGTAATGATGAATATTATAAACTATTTAAAAAATATTATTTATTATAAACTTTATTGTTTCATAAGAGTTATCTTAACTTTGAATTTAAAAATATCTCAAATTAATTTTTAAAAGTCAATAATAATTATATAATTTAAAATAGAGGGAATAACTTTTAACACCGGTAACATTAACAAGAAATGTAATGTAAATGATGATATGATGTTACACAATTTACAAAATAATAATAATTTATTAGAAATTTATTTTCCATTTTAAAACGAAATATAAAAAAAATTACATTAATTTTGGGACCAAAAAAAGAATGGAAACATGTGCTGTAGGCTGTAGGGACGTAATTCGTGACATACTAGTAGTGGTTAGGGAAAGTTTTACTACTTTTCAACGTGCATGGAGATGGAGTATGTTTTTTTTTTTAATCAATGTAGATGGCGACGGGTTTGGACAAATTGTGGGACCTCTTTCCGGGGACTTGTAATAAACAGTTGCACTGCATCTCCGTCGAGATTTTTTTTTAAATTGAGTCAGCAATAAATAAATCCAGAGCTATTGAGTTTGACTTCTACTAAAAGTAAATATAAGGATCACGGATTGCAGACGTAAATTTGTTATTAAACGTCTTGTTCAATCGAAGAGGAAAGACATAATTTAGTCGCAAGGTTGAAAGACTCCACTCTTATCATGAAAAAAAAAAAAAAAAAGTTACTGCAGAGTCCAAACAATACAAAGAGCAGAGATTCCTTTAGAATCATACTGTTAAAGTATGTCACAGAATAAAGGCATCCCAAAATTGGAACGAAAAAGAAAGAGAAATGTAGGCACCACACTTATTTAACAAATAAATATTCAGGCCGCAAATATATGGGCTGTTAAGGTTCAGCAAAGAGCAGAATGCTTTGAATGGGCTCCATTGACAATTTATTTGAAGACTGAACTCCATATATAAAATGGTCCGACAAACTGATTGTGCCCATATAACTACGAGACTACTAGTCTACAAGCCATGGAGCCAACTATTTTCATTTTTTCAATGAAATAACCAAGAAACAGAACTTGGTACTGCTATAATAATAAATACTCCCTCCTTTCTAAATGCATAGTCTGATAATGTCACAAGTAATTCAATCTGATCGTCAATTTGCTTGAATAATTGAGCTACCTATAATTATCAATTCCAAGAATGTTATTATTAGGTTGCATGAGAATGTAGCACAGACCATTGTCCAAATCCTCAACCCCCCATGGACCATGGTACATCTATTGTTTTGTCATTATTATACCTCCTCTACCCAACTATATTAGTATAGTACAAGGGAAGGGAAGGGAAGGGAAGGGAAGAGAATGGTATGGGACATACATCAATTATTTGTTTATTAATGAAGTTGTTGTAGAAAGGCATGGGCTTAAACATTTCAGTATTTCACAACCACAAACTACATGTATGTATCACATTCATGCGCTGCTCTCTCTAATTATATATATATATATATATATATATATATATATATATATATATATATATATATATATATATATATATATATATCCTTCTTCAAAACATGGCCCAATTGTTTTTGTGCATGCTTCTTAATTGTCAAGGAAATATTAAGTACCTGATCTATCTAATTAATCCACTTAATCTAAACTTATTCACTTTCCTCGCATGACCTTTACAATTCTTATCAATCTAACAAATTTGAATTATCATGTTTTGTGATAACAAGTTTTAGTGGAGTATTTGCATGACTATATTAATTAGGTACACCTATTAAAATTATGATCATGATTCATGATGTGTATATAGAAAAAAAATGTTTAGGTTGGGTTGATAAATATGAATATTGTTGGATATATACAAACTTTATTTTTATAATTTCAATCAAAGTGTGACGTACGATTGTTATAGTTTTGTTCTACTCGTTCCATTTTCCTTTGCCAGTTTTCTTCTCTTTTCAATCTTTTTATAAGATGTGGGAACTTTATTTTAGCAAAATATTAAGTTAAAAAGACAAATAATAAAAGGGTCATGTTATGTATTGTAAAAAATTTCAACCGAATTATAATTATAATTGAGAATGATATCGTCCTAATTTATTCTATTTTATCGTATAAAATTTTACGATTAAACGTAATTTAATTTCACCATATATTTATCAATATGTGTATCATTTTTCATAACAAAATAAAACAGTTTTTTTTAATTCATTTCAACTACTCGACTTTCATCATCTATTAATATCGACTAATTTTATGTTTTAAAAAGGGAGTACGTAATATTATTTCGTATCCTTCCAAGCATAGTGTACATGCATGGACCATGTGTCGACATTGTGGCCTCACAGAGACCAGGTGGGATCCGGCTCACTTGAATTAGACAGCAGACAACTTGTCACCTGGTTTAAATCATTAAAATCAGGCGCAGTGACACGTGGAAGAATGAGACAGAATAAATGAGATGGATTGCAATGGTTGTACTCCTTCCGTTTCTTAATATAAGTCGTTTAAAAAAAATATTTTTATTTTTTAATATAAGTCGTTTGATAATTTCAAATAAGCATTAATTGCTTAGTTTTCAATATTACCTCAAGTATTAAATGTAACTTTGGTTCTCTTATTATTTTCTGTCTAATAAATAACAATCTCTTCTTCTAATATAAGGGCAATATAGACAATTGATATTATAGTTAATGTTA
The DNA here is from genome assembly GCA_016801055.1 of Panax notoginseng. Classification (NCBI taxonomy): domain Eukaryota; kingdom Viridiplantae; phylum Streptophyta; class Magnoliopsida; order Apiales; family Araliaceae; genus Panax; species Panax notoginseng. Next base: position 11,723,741 of record CM029020.1, read on the forward strand.
TACAATCATTATCTTAATACTTGTGCATAACTCTAAAACGACCTATATTAAGGAACGGAGGAGTATAAGATAGGAAACAAACATCATAATATGAGCAATTTCACACTTGTGATTATATACATACTTTAGCTGGCTAAGGTTGAAAATAAAATAATAATAATACAATGTGACGCCCCCAAAATTAGGTATACATCACCCATCTTGGGTCGTCAGATACATATTACAGAATACAAATACAACTTAATAATACAACTGTCGTGTACAATACGACAAAATATAAACTGTGAGTTTGAATACAAATATTATCTTCTAGAGAGTATTCATACTCAAAAGGAGTCCTCATTACATTTATTTACACACCATTACATAGAATAGTGAGGACTACTAACTAATACTATCATTCGGACCATCACTCCGTTCCCCGACTTGCCCCAGCTACGTTCTCATTTCCTGAAGAGAACAGTGAAAGAAAGGGTGAGCTCAACTAGCCCAGTAAGAAATATTATGACTAAGATAATGCAAAATAAATTATCATTAGCCTTCAACAATGTTAAACTGATAAAATACAATAGACATCAAGTTTAACTGTAGCGGAATAAGCAATCCATTAAAAGAGTCAAGTAGAAAATAAACTCTACTATCTTTTATGATTTAAAAGATTTTCCAACACTTTGATCGCTGAGACTCAGCTTAATAAAATAATTCACATCATCGAATCACCCCTGCACTACGGCCAAGGATATTCGTATATTCATTAATGGTCATGATCATGCCAACAACTGTCCATCAATGCACTACGGGCCAATGAGGACTTTTACCACATCATTCGTAACATTACGGTCATGATTACACCGAATAATCCCTGGTCATAATCATACCAAGTCCATCTATGCACTACAGGCCACAGATGACTTTCAACAGAATATAAACATGAGGATGATGACAATGATATAAGAATTCAATAAAACAAGTTCAAGAATTAATTTATCCAAGAATTAACAACGTCCAAATTGTCAACATGATACTACTTTGTGGAGTAAAATTCAAGAATGATCAGGAGAATATTTTCATGAATAGATACTGGATGAAACGCAATTATCAAGGATATTTCACAAATTTCATGGAGTATAGAAGTCAAAACTTAACCAACTGAGTACAATAAAGAATGGAATAACAAAAAAAATCACCATGCATGCGATAGACCGCACAAACATGTTATTCCAACAGAATAATAAATAATGGAACCAGGTCCGGCATAAACGCACAGACAGGATATTCCGACAGAATAATAAATAATGGAACCAGGTCCGGCGTAAACGCACAGACAGGATATTCTGACAGAATAATAAAGAACAGTATAATAAATAATGGAACCAGGTCCGGTGTAAAACACACAGACAGGATATTCCGACAGAATAATAATAAAGACGGAACCAGGTCCGGTGTAAAACACACAGACAGGATGTTCCAACAGAATAATAATAAAAACGGAACCAGGTCCGGTGTAAAACACACAGACAGGATGTTCCAACAGAATAATAGAAGAATGTCACCAAGTATAGGGTAGACCGCATATACAGGTTATTCCAACAGAATAATAAGAAATGGAATAACAGTTCTCTTCATGAATAAGAAAGAATAACACCCCTTACCGTTTTAAAGAAGAGCTGAAGTAAGGAAGTAGTTAAGTAGCAGAATACTCTTCTTCTCTCTCTCTATAGTTTCTCTCTATAGTTTCTCTCTCTAGAGTTCAGTGAATTCGTAAGAAATAATGAAGGAATGAGCTGCTATTTATAGAAAAATAGAATGCATAGTAACTAATCCATGAACGGTCCAGATTGATTACTTTAATCTGACGGTCCATATTTAAAGAAAAATCTTTTAAATAAAATAAAATATATTCTATTTATAGAATAACTTTAATAAAGTATTTTGTTTTATATAAAAAGATGTTTCTGTTTTATTACGTTAATAATACGAATAAAACAAAACGTCATTATCGCTAAATAATTCATATTATTAACTGACAATAATAGAATCAAACTGAGTGACTTCTCACATAAGCATTAATAATCAATACCGTGTGCTACTATGCAACCACACGTATTACTGTACTTTTACTACCGAGTAGTTCAACAGTAACAATGGTAAAATTTCCGCCGTTATTTTTAATAAAATATTTTTGTCGTTTTCTCAATCCGACAATAATTTCGTTGTGGGGTCCACCAATGATTGTGTCGTTGTACGAATATTCCCTGTTAAAACGAATATTCCCCGACCAATCGAATATTATATAACAACTTGCGTACTTTGCAAAATTTATAAATATTACCCACAACTATAACATTATATCAAATTAACTCCATAATATTCAAAAATGATATTTATAAAAAATTCATCTTTATTTATAAAAGTTGGGGTCTTACAACCTCCCCTTCTTATGAAATTTCGCCCTCGAAATTAGGGTACGTACCTGGTATGTCGAAGAGGTAAGGATACCTTGATTTCATTTCAGATTCTAACTCCCAAGTCATTTCCTCAACATCGTTGTTTCTCCACAAAACTTTGACTTGAGGTATAACCTTGGAGCGTAGAATATGTTCCTTCTTATCCAAGATTTGAACAGGAACTTCTTCATACGTCAAATCTTCCGCTATTTCGTCCGGTTCTAACTCAATAATGTGGTTCGGGTCTTCCACATATTTGCGTAACATGGATATGTGAAAAACGTTATGAACACGAGACATACTTGGCGGTAAAGCGAGTCTATAAGCCACAGTTCCTACTCGATCGAGGATTAAAAATGGACCGATGAATCGAGGATTGAGCTTTCCTCTCTTTCCAAATCTCGTAACTCCTTTCCATGGAGCAACACGTAAGAACACATGATCTCCTACATCAAATTCCACGTCCTTTCGATGAAGATCAGCATAACTCTTTTGTCGATCTTGTGAGGTTTTTATACGTTGTCGGATCGTTTGAATCTTTTCTGTAGTCATACGTACCAACTCCGGTCCCAACAACGTTGCTTCACCCACCTCATCCCAGCATACTGGAGAACGACATTTTCTTCCATACAATGCTTCGAATGGAGCCATGCCAATACTTGCTTGATAACTGTTGTTGTAGGAAAACTCCACCAATGGTAAGAACTTGTCCCAACTTCCCTTGAAGTCAAAGACACAGAGTCTTAATAGATCTTCAAGAGTTTGAATAGTCCTCTCTGATTGTCCGTCCGTCTGAGGATGATATGCTGAACTAAATCGTAACTCCGTGCCCATAGCTTTTTGTAAACTAACCCAAAATCGTGAAGTGAATCTTGGGTCTCGATCAGAAACTATGGATACTGGCATACCATGCAGTCTTACAATCTCGTTTATGTACATACGAGCAAGACGTTCAAGTGTATAAGTTTCTCGTATCGGTAAGAAATGAGCAGACTTGGTCAATCTATCAACAATGACCCAAATCGCATCAATACCTTGAGAAACCCTAGGAAGACCGGTAACGAAATCCATGGTAATGTGCTCCCACTTCCATTCTGGAATTTCAAGTGGTTGCAATGGACCTTTTGGTACTTGATGCTCTGCTTTGACTCGTTGACAAGTTAGACACCTTGATATAAACAACGCTATCTCTCTCTTCATATTGCTCCACCAAAATGTATGACGAAGATCATGATACATTTTGGTACTTCCAGGATGGATTGCAAATGGTGTGTTGTGCGCCTCCATCATGATTTCATACTTTAAATCAGGGTTGTTAGGAACACAAAGTCTGGAGTTGACTCGAAGTATTCCTTCTTCATCGATTCTTGCTTCCGGCATAGCACCTTCTTGCACTTTCTTCCTCATACGCATCAGCTCCAGGTCTGTAGCTTGAGCAGCTTTAACTTTATCGATTAAAGTCGGTTCTACTCGTATATTCGCCATCATCACATGGGTCCCTGGAGTCTTTAACTCTATCTCCATCCTTTGCAAATCACACAAAATGGGTTTTTGTGTTGACAATATCGCACTCGTACTTGCATATGATCTTCTACTCAATGCGTCAGCTACCACGTTCGCTTTTCCAGGATGGTATTGAATGGTATGATCATAATCTTTCAACAGTTCAAGCCAACGTCGTTGTCGCATGTTGAGTTCCTTTTGAGTGAAGAAATATTTGAGGCTTTTATGATCCGTAAAGATCTCCACCTTCTCCCCATACAAGTAATGCCTCCAAATTTTAAGTGCAAAGACAACAGCTGCCAACTCTAGATCATGAGTAGGATAATTCCTCTCATATTCCTTGAGTTGTCTTGATGCATAGGCTATGACTTTTCCATGTTGCATGAGAACGCATCCCAACCCTTTGCTCGAAGCATCACTGTAGATGACAAATCCCTCCGAGCCAGATGGTATTGTTAGAACAGGTGCTGAAATGAGTCTCCTCTTGAGTTCTTGAAAACTCTGCTCACATTCTTCGCTCCAACCGAACTTTGTATCTTTCCGAGTCAGCTGAGTTAATGGAGTAGCGATTCGAGAAAATCCTTCCACGAATCTCCGATAATAACCAGCTAGACCGAGAAAGCTACGTACTTCGGTTACTGATTTAGGTTGCTCCCAGCTTTGAATAGCTTCAATCTTTGCCGGGTCAACAGATATTCCACGACTTGATACTACGTGCCCAAGGAATGCTACCTCTTCCAGCCAGAACTCGCATTTCTTCAACTTGGCATAAAGTTTGTATTCACGAAGCTTTTGGAGTACCAGCCTCAAGTGTTGCTCATGATCTTCACGGCTTTTGGAATAAACAAGGATGTCATCGATAAAGACGACCACAAAGTGATCCAAATATTCCTTAAATACCCTGTTCATCATATCCATGAAGGCAGCAGGAGCATTAGTCAATCCAAAAGACATAACTAAGAATTCATAATGCCCGTACCGAGTTCTAAAAGCCGTCTTTGGAATATCCTCAGTTCTAACCTTCAGCTGATGATATCCAGAACGAAGATCGATCTTTGAAAAGAATTGTGCTCCTTGCAACTGGTCAAACAGGTCATCAATACGTGGCAATGGGTACCTATTTTTGATGGTGACATGATTCAACTCCCGATAATCAATACAAAGTCGCATACTCCCATCTTTCTTCTTCACGAACAGAACAGGAGCACCCCAAGGAGAAGTACTAGGACGAATAAAACCAATGTCTAACAATTCCTGCAGTTGGGTCTTTAACTCCTGAAGTTCAATAGGAGCCATTCGATATGGGGCTTTGGAAATGGGTTTTGTACCGGGTTCAAGGTCGATACAAAATTCAATTTCACGCTCTGGGGTAGGCCAGGAAGTTCTTCGGGAAATACGTCAGGAAATTTATTAACAACAGAAATATCATTCAAAGCTGACGTATTTTTGTTTAGATCTGTGACATGAGCTAAGAAAGCTTGACATCCGTTTTTCAATAAACGAATAGCTTTATGGCTTGAGATGACAGCGATTGATTTTAATGGTTTGGTTGCTTGAATTCGCATAATAGGTCGATTAGGAATATGAAAGCTAACAACCTTACGAAAACAATCAATTTTTGCATGATGAGTAGTTAACCAATCAATCCCTAGAATCACGTCAAATGCAAGTATTTTTAATGAAATAAGATCGACAGGTAATGTGTGGGTACCAACTTGAACCAAACAAGACTTATAAACCGTGGATGTAATGAAGGTTTCTCCCAATGGAGTTTCCACAGATAAGTCAAAGTCTAATTTCTCCGGAATCAAATTTAATCGATGAGCGCAAGTAGGAGAAATAAAAGAATGGGTTGAACCGGTATCAAATAAAGTATAACTTCTTTAGAGTTTATAATAAGCTTACCCGTGATGACCTCATTCGGGTTCCTTGCTCTCTGGGAGTTCACAACAAACGCTCTCCCTTGCACAACCGGTTTTGACTTTTCTGGGACGGCTTTTGGTGCCTCCATCCTAGCTGAATTTGTCTTCGGTAAACGACAAAATCGGGCTAAATGACCTTCTCTTCCACAATTATAACATGCTTTGGACGGCATCGCGCAGTTTGGACTGATGTGCCCCTCCCCTCCGCATTTGAAACATATGATAGGTGGTCGTTCTCCTTCCTTAACGACAGGTGCTGGTGCTGACGTCTTTCCATCATTGTTGAATCTCCTCTTCTTGAAATGTCCATTCTTATTGTTTTGGCCCTGATTACCACCGAAGTGGTTACCATTTCTGGCCTGTTGATTCCCTCCACGCTTGTTGTCACCGCTTCGATGACTGCTCTCACTGGTATTATCATTTTGCCGGCTGCTCTCTTTTGGTTGCGTTGTCTCGTTATCGCGCTCCACCAACTGAGCCCTATTTACAACATCTGAATACAAACACAGTTTATGAGAAACAAGATGTTGACGTATCTCCGGCTTCAAACCTCTTAAAAACATCCGCGTCATTCTTTCTTCATTATCCACCAGGTGGGACGCAAACCGGGATAACTCCGCAAATTTTGCCTCGTACTGCGACACGGTCATATTATTCTGCTCCAATTTGATGAACTCCACCTCCTTCATGTGACGAATACTCTCGGGAAAGTATTTGTCGTTAAACAGCTCTTGGAACTTCTCCCAAGACATCTTCAGTGCGGCAGGTTGAGTACGCTTTATCGATTCCCACCAGTAATCTGCCTCTCCTCGCAACATAAAGGCGGCAAAGGGAACCTTTTGCTCCTCGGAGCAACCCAAGACATCAAATATCTTGGTGATCTGCTTTATCCATGTTTCAGCTACAAGTGGTTTGGGTTCTCCCTTAAACTCCGGTGGTCCCAGCTCCTTAAACTGTTTAGCGGTGACCGCCTGAGAGTTTCCGTATTTCCACCTACGTTGTGGACAGGAGCCGCTTTCACCTGTTGTTGCATGAATTGCATAAAACCTCTGAACATTCCATCATTCATCATCTGGTCAGTGTTGTTGTTTGCATGAGGATTGTCACCTTCCTGATGAACATTATCCTGATTATTGATATGTGGTGAATCAATAGTCGCCTGTGCTCCATTGCTATTCTCAACATTCTCAGATGCCATTTTCAGATACTGCCACAAAATAAAAGTTAATTGATATGTCATATATTATCCTTATATTATGACCGACCAATTAAATACCATGCAAATAAACTTAGGTAGGTCATACTAGCGAAGGAATTCCCCGTCTCTCCCCTCCTAGTTCTATTCTCACATCTTAGCCAGGGATCATATCCCTAAGCTCTGATACCAACTGTGACGCCCCCAAAATTAGGTATACATCACCCATCTTGGGTCGTCAGATACATAGTACAGAATACAAATACAACTTAATAATACAACTGTCGTGTACAATACGACAAAACATAAACTGTGAGTTTGAATACAAATATTATCTTCTAGAGAGTATTCATACTCAAAAGGAGTCCTCATTACATTTATTAACACACCATTACATAGAATAGTGAGGACTACTAACTAATACTATCATTCGGACCATCACTCCGTTCCCCGACTTGCCCCAGCTACGTTCTCATTTCCTGAAGAGAACAGTGAAAGAAAGGGTGAGCTCAACTAGCCCAGTAAGAAATATTATGACTAAGATAATGCAGAATAAATTATCATTAGCCTTCAACAATGTTAAACTGATAAAATATAATAGACATCAAGTTTAACTGTAGCGGAACAAGCAATCCATTAAAAGAGTCAAGTAGAAAATAAACTCTACTATCTTTTATGATTTAAAAGATTTTCCAACACTTTGATCGCTGAGACTCAGCTTAATAAAATAATTCACATCATCGAATCACCCCTGCACTACGGCCAAGGATATTCGTATATTCATTAATGGTCATGATCATGCCAACAACTGTCCATCAATGCACTACGGGCCAATGAGGACTTTTACCACATCATTTGTAACATTACGGTCATGATTACACCGAATAATCCCTGGTCATAATCATACCAAGTCCATCTATGCACTACAGGCCACAGATGACTTTCAACAGAATATAAACATGAGGATGATGACAATGATATAAGAATTCAATAAAACAAGTTCAAGAATTAATTTATCCAAGAATTAACAACGTCCAAATTGTCAACATGATACTACTTTGTGGAGTAAAATTCAAGAATGATCAGGAGAATATTTTCATGAATAGATACTGGATGAAACGCAATTATCAAGGATATTTCACAAATTTCATGGAGTATAGAAGTCAAAACTTAACCAACTGAGTACAATAAAGAATGGAATAACAAAAAAAATCACCATGCATGCGATAGACCGCACAAACAGGTTATTCCAACAGAATAATAAATAATGGAACCAGGTCCGGCATAAACGCACAGACAGGATATTCCGACAGAATAATAAATAATGGAACCAGGTCCGGCGTAAACGCACAGACAGGATATTCTGACAGAATAATAAAGAACAGTATAATAAATAATGGAACCAGGTCCGGTGTAAAACACACAGACAGGATATTCCGACAGAATAATAATAAAGACGGAACCAGGTCCGGTGTAAAACACACAGACAGGATGTTCCAACAGAATAATAATAAAAACGGAACCAGGTCCGGTGTAAAACACACAGACAGGATGTTCCAACAGAATAATAGAAGAATGTCACCAAGTATAGGGTAGACCGCATATACAGGTTATTCCAACAGAATAATAAGAAATGGAATAACAGTTCTCTTCATGAATAAGAAAGAATAACACCCCTTACCGTTTTAAAGAAGAGCTGAAGTAAGGAAGTAGTTAAGTAGCAGAATACTCTTCTTCTCTCTCTCTATAGTTTCTCTCTATAGTTTCTCTCTCTAGAGTTCAGTGAATTCGTAAGAAATAATGAAGGAATGAGCTGCTATTTATAGAAAAATAGAATGCATAGTAACTAATCCATGAACGGTCCAGATTGATTACTTTAATCTGACGGTCCATATTTAAAGAAAAATCTTTTAAATAAAATAAAATATATTCTATTTATAGAATAACTTTAATAAAGTATTCTGTTTTATATAAAAAGATGTTTCTGTTTTATTACGTTAATAATACGAATAAAACAAAACGTCATTATCGCTAAATAATTCATATTATTAACTGACAATAATAGAATCAAACTGAGTGACTTCTCACATAAGCATTAATAATCAATACCGTGTGCTACTATGCAACCACACGTATTACTGTACTTTTACTACCGAGTAGTTCAACAGTAACAATGGTAAAACTTCCGCCGTTATTTTTAATAAAATATTTTTGTCGTTTTCTCAATCCGACAAATAATTTCGTTGTGGGGTCCACCAATGATTGTGTCGTTGTACGAATATTCCCTGTTAAAACGAATATTCCCCGACCAATCGAATATTATATAACAACTTGCGTACTTTGCAAAATTTATAAATATTACCCACAACTATAACATTATATCAAATTAACTCCATAATATTCAAAAATGATATTTATAAAAAATTCATCTTTATTTATAAAAGTTGGGGTCTTACATACAATCACATAAAAAAATTATATAATATTCGTGTGTGTGTGTGTGTGTGTGTATATATATATATATATATATATATATATATATATGTATATTGTGGGTTCTTGTCTGATATGTGAAATCTGCAATATGTATGTGTGTATATATAAACATTATATAAATTTTTTTATGTGATAATAACATTTTTTAAAATAAAATTGGTGGTATACCTTGACTAGTCACATTGCAAGGCATGCAGGGTCACAAATAAATAATACTCCCTCCGTTCCTAAAAGATTGTCGTTTTAGGAAGTAATTTTTGTTTCAAAAATATTGACATTTTGTGTTTATCAATACACATTAGTTATTTTTTTTCTACTTTACCTTTATTTAAAACTTTCTCCTATTTAAAGTTTTCTTCCCTTCCCTTCCCAATGATTCTTATTCAATTCAATGCTATAATCCAAGTAGTAATTTGTTGAATAAAAAGTACTAAGAAACATTGAGAAGGGAATAATTGGTTGAGACAATTAATAAGGGTAATATAGTATTTTTGTTAGGTATTAATTATATTCCTTAATATGTGTGCATTAATCTGAAACGACAATCTTTTAGAAACAGAGGGAGTACTATCATATTTTCATTTTGTGATCGTAAAGTAATCATTGACTAGACACTCTACTACTATAAACATTTAGAGTGAATCTTCAGCTAGTAGAATGATTATTTTACGATCGTAGAATGTCTTAACTCTACGATCATAAACGATGTATATTTGAGAGTCTATATAATTATATAGCTATATATATATATATATATATATATGATCAGTCAAATTTTGGATTATGATATATGCAACTCTATTTTCTGTCTTAAGAAATGGAAAATCATTTACGAATGACCTAAAATAATGCTAGAGTATACAAGGGTGAAAAGTGAATCTCATTTATTACCTCCGAGATTTATGTGGTTGGACCTTTACGTCATCATTTTCTTTATTTTCTTATGTAGATAAAAAGTAGAAATTTAACATAAGCTATATGTATACCGATGGGGTTTGGTGACCATTATCAAGTTAGAAAGTTATAGTCCAAAATTGCTTACCTTTAAATATTCTATCTTACTCCATTAGAAAATGGCCCTCACAAAAATTATAAAACAAATTCTTTATTGTTACAGACTGGCGACTGCATAAATAATGGTATGCCAAACCATTTTTGTCAACATGGTTGAGTCAAATATGTGACTATAACATACTCTGTTCCTCATGTAAGAGCATCTCCGGACTAAATTTAGTTTTACGCTCAAAATTTACTCCAGTAAATAGGTTAAATATAATTTAAGGTATTTTTTGATAAAATAAAGAGATTATATTTAAAAATTTGGTTTGGTGAATTATAAATGTTTAATATATTTAAATAAAAATATAAAAGAATGATTAATAAGTAATAATTTATTAAATATAATATAATTTTTTAATATCATACAACATGAGATCCTAAAAATATTGAAAGAAAGAACTAAATATAATCCATGTCACCTTGATGGAGATGCTTTAAGAAACTTGAACAAAGACCCTTTTCACAAAACTATTTTTACTTCTGTTTTCCTCTTTCTCAGTCGGAATATCAGGAGTATATTTATATATTAGACACAACACCAACAAGTATTTGATAAATCAAACATATTTATAGGATTTGAAAAGTAGAAAAAAATTGAGAGGAAAAAAGAAGAAAAAACAGGGGAGAAAATGAAGAATTGTGAGCTATGCAACTCCATTGCAACTATGTTTTGTGAATCAGATCAAGCAAGCCTGTGTTGGGACTGTGATGCAAGGGTTCACTCTGCTAATTTCCTAGTGGCCAAGCACTCGAGAACTCTTCTGTGCAAATCCTGTCAATCTGTCACTCCATGGACTGGCTCTGGGCCCAAGCTTGGACCCACTGTTTCAGTTTGTGAATCTTGCGTTCATAAGAGTTCCAATAATATTAATGATCAGGATCCTGATCATGGTCATGGTCATGTTGATGATGAGGAAGAGGAAGAGGAAGAGGAAGAGGAAGAGGAAGAGGAAGATGAAGACGATGAAGAGGACGAAGACGAAGATGAAGATGATGGGGAGAATCAAGTTGTTCCTCTATCTTCTTCATCTCTGGCTCCGCCTCAAGTTTCGAGTTCTTCTAGCAGTGAAGAATCATCTGGTAGGATTTTTAATCGTGGAGAAAATAACAAGCAATCAAGATTTTCATTTTCATGGAGACGAACTCATTAACTTTGACAAAAGGTGTGCTTTTTTTTTTTTCTTTTAATTTATGTCTCTTTTTCCTATACACTGTATCTATATACTCTGTTCTCTGTATGTATTTCTCTTCCTTCAATGATTTCAACACGAGTAGTGTTTAACTCGCAATAACTCTTTTTGGGTGTTACAAAGTCATGTTAACTTAGACGGGTTATTAATAGAATTCGATTTACACATAGTATATTGTGTTCGTTTTATGTTCAATGCTTCTTGAGTTTCATGTTCTTGCTCAGCTTGAAAAAGAAATATGAGAGTTGTTAGCATTCATGAACGATAAATTCACTTCATGTACGCAGACGAAAACATCATTCTTTTGTCTATATGTGTCAGTACTGTAAAATAAATTTATCATGAAATTCGCTTCCTAACCGGATCGAAGAAATCTTCATGTCATTTTTAATAATTTATTTTCCTGTGTGTGTGTGTTTTGGGAGGAGGGAGGAGTTTTGCTCTCCGATATGATGATTAAATCTAATTTATTTACCCAAGAAAAGCATAATGAAATTGAAATGGTTTTCTTGGGATTTGAATCGAAAGATCTCAAGGCAAAAGCGACCACAAGGCAAGGCATATACAAATTGGGGGGCGGTCCGGTGCAAATGTACCGGACTAACGTCCGGTACACAGTGTTAATTTTTTTTATTTTTTATTTTTTGCTTTTTTACCACAATTATGAAAAAAAAATAATAATAATAATAGAGCAAGTTTGAATAAAAAATTATAAAAAGAAGTACATTTTTTATTGAAAAAACACTGTAAAAAACTGTAAAAGGAAGTACATTTTTTATTGAAAAAACACTGTAAACAGTTTACAGTGTTTTTTCAATAAAAAATGTACTTCTTTTTACAATTTTTTATTCAAATTTACTCTATTATTTTTTATTTTTTTTTCTCATAATTGTGATTTAAAAAAAAAAAAAAAAAAAAGGGTGCACCGGTCGTTAAGGGTACCGTACCCCGCCTCAACCCGGCATATACGTTCCATATAATTTGTTTTAAAGTTGTTCATAAATTTTTAAAAAATAATGGTATAATATTAATTATTTATATTATCTTTATATTGAAAAAATTATTATTTATTAGATAAAAAATAATTAAAAAATTAAAATTATATTTAATATTTAAAATAATATTAAAAATTAAGTAATTAATATTTATTTAAAGTTTTTAAATAATTTATATTAAAAAATAAAAATATTTTTTTAAAATAATTTATATTAAGGGACGTAAGGAGATCTCAGTAATCACCATCTTGTACTGAAACAGAGATTCATTATTAATTGCTTTTTGTACCTTCGTATTTTCCCATATATTGTGGTTAGATTTAATAGAGTAGTAGATTTGTAAATTGTAATCTGCCGACCTTCTAAATTTTCTGCAACTTAGCAAAGGAAAATGACGTTTACATACAATAAAGATCAAGGCAAATCTTGAGTAGACAACACAATACTGAAGAATCTCATTTACAATAAATAAATAATATTTCTATATCACAAAATAAAATTTGTTTTTGGAGGTAATGATAGTATAAAATGACATAATTTTTTCAAATTTATCATCACAATTTAATTAGTATGTCAATACTATTAAACTAACAATAGGGCTACGTACTTAAAAAAGATACATTCTTAATATTTACAAATATTACGAGGTCTTTTTGTAGGACAGTGCGAGTATAAAGAATGAATTTGTATTTTCTCACCGTTGAAATCAAACATCATAAAACTAGAATGGGTCTATTTAGGCTTTTTTTTGTGGTGCAATATTTAGCATGAATTTTATAAATTATTGTTTTGAACATAATATCATGTTTTGTTGGAGGGGGGATTGAATGTAGTAGGAGAGGTAGTCGAGTAAGGGTGACGAAATGAGGAAGTTTCTCTTGTTTGTGACTAAGGCTGTAAACGAGACAAACCGTTCAGGCTCGATTCGAAAAATTACAAGCGAGATTCAGATTCTTTAATATATGATACAAATTTGAGTATTAAAAATAGTTTGAACAAAAATATGAGTAGAATTTGAGTAAGGTTACACTCGACTCATTTAAGATTCAAACCACTCGAATTCTTGATTGTGATTCGATACATAATCGATTGATACAGATTCGATTAGATGCTCGATACATTTTCTTATAATATATACAAATTTAAATCAAATTAGGATAATTAATTATTATTATTATTTTGTTTTGTTTTTAATTGTGATTTTATATTTGTAAAGTATAATAGTAAATATATTTTCTTATTTTTATGTAAAATAACAAATTCAATTTGTAATTATATTTATTATAAAACTAGTTATTATGTCGAGACTCAAATTCGAACTTGATTTGAAGCTCGCGAGTAGTTTGAATATAATTCGATCCGAGTCGGCTCGAATTCGAGTAATAAATATTCAGGCCAAGTAGAATCTAAGTAGAATTTTATAAATATAATTCGAACTCGTTTACACGCTTATTTGTGACCGAAGAAGAAAATGAGAGAGAAAGAAATGAAAAGAAAGAGGGTTGAGTTTCTGTCTAAACCATTAAAAAGAAAAGTAATATACATTTGGATATGGATGAAGTCATTCTTACTTTTTATCTATCACATATGTACATATATGAGATAATTTAGTTGAAGTTTTTTAACTAAATAAGCACTAATGTTCCAGTTTCATACCAAATTCAAATACTAACGGCTAGGTTTTGATTATAGGATAAGAGTATCACATTTGTGGAACACAAACCCAACTCCTGAGAAAATGGGGGTGCCTCTTATTTTTTTAGGTTGTGTTTAATTACGTCTAAATGTCTTTTAATGAGAGTGATTATCATGAAATTGATTAATACAGTGTCGACACGTAGATCGAGAGGTGATTTCTCTTTGCGTGTCAGCATTGTATTGATTAATTAACCAACTTACCATTAAGTTAACTTCATGATAACTGTATCCCCTCTTAATAGATGTGCCTCTGATTTGATCAGAGGCTAAACTTGTTTAGTAATATATATTTTTTGCCTCTTAATGTCTCTTAATCGGTAAAAAAAAAAATCTAAACTATTCAGAGGTGGGTCTGAACGAAGTTGACTATTTTTAGACAAAAAATCTCTAATAATATTACAAAATTTCTTTTGTATCCTAAATTCTGTCATCACTGTCGATTGAAACCATCTAACCTAACCTCAGAGTGTAAGACCCCAACTTATTCATAAATAAAATCGAATTTTCTCTAATTATTATTGTGACGCCCCCAAAATAGGTATACAACACCCATTCTGAGTCGCCAAATACATGGTACAAAAAGCAAACTACAACTTCAATAATACAATTGTCGTGCAAAATACGACAACACATACTGTGAGTTTAAATACAAATATTGTCTTCTAGACAATATCCACACTCAAATAAATTCTCATTACAATTATTCAAACACTATTTTACAGAAATAGTGAGGACTGCTAAAACATCTTTCTAGAACCATCACTCCATACCCCGACTAGATCCTGCTATGTTCTCACCTCCTGAGAAGAAAAATGGAACAAAAAGGAAAAGGGTGAGCTCAACTAGCCCAGTAAAGAATATTATGACTAAGATAATATACAACAAATTATCGTTAGTCTTCAACAGGGAAAAATTTGATAAAATATAATCGACAACAAGTTTTAGATCAACAACTGCAGCGGAAACAGCAAACCATTAGAAGAGTCAAGTAGAGAAAGAATTCTACTATCTTCTAAGATTTAAAAGTCCATCATCAATATTTTATCCCTGTAACATCAATTAATAATCATCTTTAACCAAATATTCATCTTTGCACTACAGGCCAAAGATATTCATTTGTATCATCAGTCGGTCATGTTCATCTCAACACCTGTTCATCTTTGCACTACATGCCAAAGATATTCATCAAGTAATTATACATCTTTGCACTACAGGCCAAAGATATTCATCAAGTAATTATACATCTTTGCACTACAGGCCAAAGATATTCAGTAATATCATCATTTAGGACTGAGGATGATGAAAAATATCTTAAAGAGAACGAATCCAATGAGACAGAAGGACAAATAGTAGGGATTCGTATAACAGTTTATCCAAGATCAATAATACTTCATAATAATCAATTGTGAAGCAGAATTCAAAAATAAAGATCAAAACATGGATACAATCAAAGATAGTAACCATAATAGACATCTTGGACAAAAAGGAAAAATTTTATTTTTCGGTGAATAGTGCCGTATTCGTGAATAGTGTCGTATACGTGAATAGTACCGTATACGTGAATAGTAACCCCGACACAAAAAGTTCCAAATTTGATAAAAACTCATATCAATATTTCAGCATAATGATATTGAAGAAAATAATATCATTTAAGAAGAAAATAATATCCCTTACCTCAAGATATCAGTACTTCTGGTCGGAATACCGGTATAAGGCTGAAAGAAACTTGCTCTGATGAATAGAAACTCTCAAAGTATCTAAATACTCACAAAATACACTCAATAATCTAGAGAGAGAAAGAGAGAAAACTTGTTTCTGGTGTGATTTTCAATTCTAACTTAGCCCTCTATTTATAGAAAAATTTTAGTAGGTTTGACCTGCAACCTGATGGCTTTACCTGCTACTATTCCCACCCACCACATTTGAAATATAATTCAGCACATTTCTTCACCAACCACAAGTGGGGCCCACCAATTCTAGAATTTTTCATCAAAATGATAAACTCCGAAAATTCAACAATTTCTGAACCAGTCATCTTGTAAAATTCGTAATAAATCATACGTTCATTTTTAACGGTTCAAAATTTGTGGACATATACTCAACTTATATATGTATAACATATCCAAAAATTACCACGATCCAACGGTCGGATTAAAAATTATAACCCCCGCAAAATATCTCAAAAACCCTGATTTTTAATACATCCATTCCGACAAAAATACTGATAAAAATCTCAACATTAACTCCTTCATTTTTAACCACAAAAATATATCCCTCATTTATATCCACATAAAATAAATATTTCCTTATCATATGAATCAATAATTAATTATTCACAAATAATATTACAAAATCACATTTATGACAACCAGGCCGTTCCTAGGAAAGAGGGGGCTTTCCAATAAGGATTTTTCCTCACTGGCGCGCAATTAGATGACCAAACCTCTCCTTAGACAGAACTTTCTAGACATTGCCAATAATGTTATCTAATAATATTATTCAAATAATATGAATTATTGATCTGATAAATGAAAATACTGTGCAGCAACAATTATTGAAACAACAATAATATATAAAATATCAACGCAACAATTATTGAATCAATAAAATAAAATATTGAATAATAACTACTGTAACAATTATTGAGTAGTGCCTTCTTACGTAAGAATCAATAATTGGTGCAATACCGTGTGCTACTGTATTTTAACCACCGGGTATTCCAACAGTATTAACGGTAACAACTACGCCGTTATTTATAAATAACTTATACTTGTCGTTTTCTTCATCCAATCGCTTTCCGTTATGGGGCCCACACAAGGCTGCGTCGTCGTACGAATATTCCCCGACAGCAAGAATATTCCACGACCAACCGAATATTCACCGACCAAAAATAAATATTTTATAACCACTTGCTTATTTTGCAAAATTTGCACATTTCACCCATAACCAAAGTATTATATCAAATTAACCCCTTATTATTCACAATAATATTTAGAGAAAATTTGATTTTATTCATTAATAAGTTGGGGTCTTACAACCTCCCCTCCTTATGAAATTTCGTCCTCGAAATTGACGTACGTACCTGGTGTTTCGAAAAGATGAGGATACCTCGCTTTCATTTCTGTTTCCAACTCCCAGGTCATTTCCTCAATAGCATGGTTTCTCCACAAAATTTTAACTTGTGGTATAACCTTCGTGCGTAGGACATGCTCTTTCCTATCCAAGATCTTAACAGGTACCTCCTCGTACGTTAAATCTTCAGCTATCTCGTCTGGTTCTAACTCAATAATGTGGTTCGGGTCTTTAACATATTTACGAAGCATAGATATGTGAAAAACATTATGAACACGAGACATGCTTGGAGGTAATGCGAGTCTATATGCCACATTTCCTATTCGCTCAAGAATCTCAAATGGACCAACAAATCTTGGATTGAGCTTTCCTCTCTTCCCAAATCTTGTAACTCCCTTCCATGGTGCAACACGTAATAATACATGATCCCCAATATTAAATTCCACGTCCTTCCGATGAAGATCCGCATAACTCTTTTGTCGATCCTGTGCCGTTTGTATACGTTGTCGAATCGTTTGGATCTTCTCTGTAGTAATGCGTACCAACTCTGGTCCCAACAATGTTGCTTCACCCACCTCGTCCCAGCATACTGGAGAACGACATTTTCTTCCATACAACGCCTCGAATGGAGCCACACCTATGCTCGCCTGATAACTGTTGTTGTAGGAGAATTCCACCAATGGTAGGTACTTATCCCAACTCCCTTTGAGATCTAGGACACAAAGTCTTAATAGATCTTCAAGAGTTTGAATAGTCCTCTCTGATTGTCCGTCCGTTTGAGGATGGTATGCTGAACTGAATCGTAAATCCGTGCCCATAGCTTTCTGCAAGCTAACCCAAAATCGTGAAGTGAATCTTGGGTCACGATCCGAAACTATGGATACTGGCATGCCATGCAATCTCACAATCTCGTTCACGTACATACTAGCAAGACGTTCAAGGGAATAAGTCTCACGTATCGGCAAGAAATGAGCGGACTTGGTTAATCTATCAACAATAACCCAAATCGCATCTATGCCTTGAGAAACCTTGGGAAGACCTGTAACAAAATCCATAGTAATGTGTTCCCACTTCCATTTCGGAATCTCAAGTGGTTGCAATGGACCCTTTGGTACTTGATGCTCCGCTTTTACACGTTGACAAGTTAAACATCTCGAGATAAACTCCGCGATCTCTCTTTTCATATTGCTCCACCAAAATGTATGTCGAAGATCGTGATACATTTTGGTACTCCCAGGATGGATTGCAAACGGTGTGTTGTGTGCCTCCATCATTATTCTATGCTTCAAGTCAAAATCGTTAGGAACACAAAGTCTGGAGTTGACTCGAAGTATTCCTTCTTCATCGATTCTTGCTTCTGGAATAGCACCTTCTTGCACTTTCTTCTTCATACGCATCAGCTCTATATCCGTAGCTTGAGCAGCTTTAACTTTATCGATTAAAGTCGGTTCTACTCGTATATTTGATATCATCATGTGGGTACTTGGAGCCTTCATCTCTATCTCCATCCTTTGCAAGTCATACAAAATGGGCCTTTGTGTTAAAAACATTGCACTCGTACCCGCATATGATCTTCTACTCAATGCGTCAGCTACTACGTTTGCTTTTCCAGGATGATATTGGATGGTATGATCGTAATCTTTCAACAGCTCGAGCCAACGTCACTGCCGCATGTTGAGTTCCTTTTGGGTGAAGAAATATTTGAGGCTTTTATGATCTGTATAGATCTCCACTTTCTCCCCATAAAGGTAGTGTCTCCAGATCTTCAACGCAAAAACGACTGCTGCCAACTCCAAATCATGAGTAGGATAATTCCTCTCATATTCTTTGAGTTGTCGTGAGGCATAGGCTATGACTTTCCCATGTTGCATGAGAACACATCCTAACCCTTTGCCTGAAGCATCGCTGTAGATAACAAATCCATCCGAACCAGATGGTATTGTCAAAACAGGTGCCGAAATGAGTCTCCTCTTGAGTTCTTGGAAACTCTTCTCGCATTCCTCACTCCATACGAATTTTGTATCTTTCCGAGTCAGCTGAGTTAACGGAGTAGCGATTCGAGAAAATCCTTCCACAAATCTCCGATAATAACCAGCTAAGCCCAGAAAGCTACGTACTTCGGTTACCGACTTCGGTTGCTCCCAACTTTGTATGGCTTCAATCTTCGCCGGGTCGACAGATACTCCATGTTTTGACACCACGTGCCCAAGGAATGCTACTTCCTCAAGCCAGAACTCGCATTTCTTCAGTTTGGCATATAGCTTATTTTCACGAAGCCTTTGCAGTACCAGCTTCAAATGGCGCTCATGATCTTCACGGCTTTTGGAATAGATGAGGATGTCATCAATAAAGACAACAACGAACTGATCCAAATATTCTTTGAATACACGGTTCATCATATCCATGAAGGCAGCAGGAGCATTAGTCAATCCAAAAGACATTACTAAGAATTCATAATGCCCGTACCGAGTTCTGAAGGCAGTCTTTGGAATATCCTCAGTTTTAATCTTCAGCTGATGATATCCAGAACGAAGATCGATCTTTGAAAAGAATTGTGCTCCTTGCAACTGGTCAAACAGGTCATCAATGCGAGGTAGCGGATACCTATTCTTGATGGTGACATGGTTCAATTCTCGATAGTCAATACAAAGTCGCATACTCCCGTCTTTCTTCTTTACGAATAAAACAGGAGCACCCCAAGGAGACGTACTAGGACGAATAAAACCGATGTCCAACAACTCCTGTAGTTGGACTTTTAACTCCTGAAGTTCAATAGGAGCCATTCGATATGGGGTTTTAGAAATGGGCTTTGTACCGGGTTCAAGGTCAATAAAGAATTCAATTTCTCGTTCCGGGGGTAGACCGGGAAGTTCTTCAGGAAATACATCGGAAATTCTCTAACAATAGAAATATTATTCAAATCTGACTTGTCTTTGTTCAAATCCATAACATGGGCTAAGAAAGCTTGACATCCGTTTTTCAATAAACGAATAGCTTTGTGGCTTGATATGACAGTGACTGATTTTAGTGGTTTAGTAGTTTGAATTCGTATGACAGGTTGGTTAGGAATATGAAAACTAACAACCTTACGAAAACAATCAATTTTAGCATGATGAGTGGTTAACCAATCAATTCCTAAAATCACATCAAAAGCAAGTATCTTTAAAGAGATAAGATCAACAGGTAATGTGATAGTGCCAACTTGGATCATGCAAGATTTATAAACTGTAGATGTAACGAAGGTTTCACCCAACGGAGTTTCAACAGATAAGTTAAAGTCCAATTTCTCCGGAGTCAAGTTTAAACGTTGAGCACAAGCAGGAGAGATAAAAGAATGGGTAGAACCGGTATCTAGTAAAGTATAAACTTCGCAAGAATTCAAGATTAGCTTACCCGTGATCACCTCGTTCGGGTTTCTCGCGTTTTGGCCAGTCACGACAAACGCCCTTCCAGGAACCGCTGATTTCGACTTATCCGGGATAACTTTTGGAGTCACCATCCCCGCTGAACTTGGTTTTGCTACAGAACACTTTCGAGCTATATGACCTTCCTTTCCATAGTTATAACATACCTTGGATTATTGTGGGCAGTTTGGGCTGATATGTCCCTCTTTCCCACATTTGTAACATACGACCGGTGGTCGTTCTCCTCCCCTAGAAACAGTTGATGTTTGTGCTGACGTCTTCACATTATCATTGTTGTACCTTCTCTTCTTGAAATCTCCTCCCGACTCGCTCCTTCTATTATCACGACCACGATTACCACCAGAGTGGTTACCGCTTTTGTCCGAATATTTTCCTCCCTGCTGGTTTTCATTACTTCGATGACTGCCGCCACCGGTATGACCCTGGTTGTGGTCCCTCGGTTGCACATACTCATTATCTCGCTATAATAATTGAGCCCTATTTACAACATCTGAATATAAAGAAAATTTATGAGAGATAAGATATTGTCGAATCTCGGGTTTTAGACCTCTCAGAAACATCCTTGTCATTCGTTCCTCATTTTCGACCAAATGAGGTGCAAACCTGGATAACTCTGCAAACTTCGCCTCGTACTGGGACACCGTCATGTTGTTTTGTTCCAGTCTGATAAACTCTACCTCCTTCATATGACGAATACTTTCAGGAAAGTACTTGTCATTGAACAGTTTTTGAAATGTTTCCCAGGACATGTTGAGTGCGTCAGGCTGGGTACGCTTCACAGACTCCCTGTGACGCCCCCAAAATTAGGTAAACATCACCCATCTTGGGTCGTCAGATACATAGTACAGAATACAAATACAACTGATTAATACATTTATCGTGTACAATACGACAAAACATAAACTGTGAGTTTGAATACAAATATTATCTTCTAGAGAGTATTCATACTCAAAAGGAGTCCTCATTACATTTATTAACACACCATTACATAGAATAGTGAGGACTACTAACTAATACTATCATTCGGACCATCACTCCGTACCCCGACTTGTCCCAGCTACGTTCTCATTTCCTGAAGAGAACAGTGAAAGAAAGGGTGAGCTCAACTAGCCCAGTAAGAAATATTATGACTAAAATAATGCAGAATAAATTATCATTAGCCTTCAACAATGTTAAACTGATAAAATATAATAGACATCAAGTTTAACTGCAGCGGAACAAGCAATCCATTAAAAGAGTCAAGTAGAAAATAAACTCTACTATCTTTTATGATTTAAAAGGTTTTTCAACACTGCGATCGCTGAGACTCAGCTTAATAAAATAATCCACATCATCGAATCACCCCTGCACTACGGCCAAGGATATTCGTGTATTCATTAATGGTCATGATCATGCCAACAACTGTCCATCAATGCACTACGGGCCAATGAGGACTTTTACCACATCATTCGTAACATTACGGTCATGATTACACCGAATAATCCCTGGTCATAATCATACCAAGTCCATCTATGCACTACAGGCCACAGATGACTTTCAACAGAATATAAACATGAGGATGATGACAATGATATAAGAATTCAATAAAACAAGTTCAAGAATTAATTTATCCAGGAATTAACAACGTCCAAATTGTCAACATGATACTGCATTGTGGAGTAAAATTCAAGAACGCTTAGAAGAATATTTTCTTGAAAAGATACTGGATGAAACGCAACTATCAAGGATATTCCACAAATTTCATGGAGTATAGAAGTCAAAACTTAACCAACTGAGTACAATAAAGAATGGAATAACAAAAGAAATCACCATGCATGCGATAGACCGCACAGACAGGTTATTCCAACAGAATAATAAATAATGGAACCAGGTCCGGCGTAAACGCACAGACAGGATATTCCGACAGAATAATAAATAATGGAACCAGGTCCGGTGTAAAACACACAGACAGGATATTCCAACAGAATAATAATAAAACGGAACCAGGTCCGGTGTAAAACACACAGACAGGATGTTCCAACAGAATAATAAACGGAACCAGGTCCGGTGTAAAACACACAGACAGGATGTTCCAACAGAATAATAGAAGAATGTCACCAAGTATAGGGTAGACCGCGTATACTGGTTATTCCAACAGAATAATAACAAATGGAATAATAGAAGTTCTCTTCATGAATATAAAAGAAATAATATTCCCTACCGTTTTAAAGAAGAGCTGAAGTAAGGAAGTAGTTAAGTAGCAGAATACTCTTCTTCTCTCTCTCTATAGTTTCTCTCTATAGTTTCTCTCTAGAGTTCAGTGAATTCGTAAGAAATAATGAAGGAATGAGCTTCTATTTATAGGAAAATGGAATGCATAGTAACTAATCCATGAACGGTCCAGATTGATTACTTTAATCTGATGGTCCATATTTAAAGAAAAATCTTTTAAATAAAATATAATATATTCTATTTATAGAATAACTTTAATAAAGTATTCTGTTTTATATAAAAAGATGTTTCTGTTTTATTACGTTAATAATACGAATAAAACAAAACGTCATTATCGCTAAATAATTCATATTATTAACTGACAATAATGGAATCAAACTGAGTGACTTCTCACATAAGCATTAATAATTAATACCGTATGCTACTATGCAACCACACGTATTACTGTACTTTTACTACCGAGTAGTTCAACAGTATCAACGGTAAAACTTCCGCCGTTATTTTCATAAAGTATTTTTGTCGTTTTCTCAATCCGACAATAATTTCGTTGTGGGGTCCACCAATAATTGTACCGTCGTACGGATATTCCCCGACAAAAAGAATATTCTCCGACCAATTGAATATAATATGACAACTTGCATACTTTGCAAAATTTATAAATACTACCCATAACTATTATATCAAATCCACACATTAATATAAAAAAAATTATTTCGAGAAAAATTAAATATTTATTCATAAAATCTGGGGTTTCACAATCTCCCCTCCTTATAGAATTTCGCCCTCGAAATTTACGTACGTACTTGGTATGCCGAACATGTGAGGATACCTTGACTTCACTTCAAATTCTAACTCTTGAGGTATAACCTTTAAGCATCGAATATGATCCTTCTTATCCAAGATGTTAACACGTATCTCCTCATACGTTAAATCTTTCGCTATTTCGTCCGGTTCTAAATTAATAATGCGGTTCGGGTCGTCCACATATTTACGTAACATCGATACGTAAAAAAAAAATATTCTGAACACGCAACATACTTGGCGGTAAAACGAGTCTATAGGCCACAGTTCCTACTTCATCGAGGATTTCAAATGGGCCAATTAAATCGAGAGTTGAGATTTCCTCTCTTCGTCGATTCTTGCTTCTAGAATAACGCCCTCTTGAACCTTCTTCTTCACATTTATCAGCTCTTAGTATGTAGCTTGAGCGGCTTTAACTTTATCGATTAAAGTCGATTTTAATCGTATATTCGTTATCTTCACGTGGGTTCGAATATTCACACTTGTAACCGTATACGATCTTCTACACAACGCGTCAGCTACCACGTTCACTTTTTCACGATGTTATTGAATGGTACGATCGTAATCTTCAACAGCTCGAGCCAACGTCTTTGGCGCATAATACGTTCGTTTTAGTTGAAGAAATATTTGAGGGTTTAAGAAATAGGTTTTGTACTGGGGTCAATACAAAATTCAATTTTACGCTCTGGGGTAGGCTAAGAAGTCTTCAAGAATACGTCAAGAAATTTATTAACAATAGAAATATCGTTCAAAACTGTGACCCTCATCCAAGACTTGGATAACACGTCACATTGATACCTATCAACTTGCCATCATCATTTACAACGTCTCCTACGGAAAGTCTAGCTTCGGTGAATTCCACACCAGGAAGTCAACAGCGAAAGGAACGGGGATTTTTACTTATGGCTTGATATGACAATGATTGACTTTAGTGGTTTGGTTACTTTGAATTTGCATAACAGGTTGGTTAGGAATATGAAAGCTAACAACCTTACGAGAAGCATGATGAGTAGTGAACCAATCGTTTCAAAAAAATCACATCAAAGGCAAGTATTTTCAAAGAGATAAGATCGACAGGTAACGTGAAAGTGTTGATTTGAACAAGATTTATAAATAGTAGAGGTAACGAAGGTTTCTCCCAACTGAGTTTAAATAGACATATCAAAGTCTAAGTTCTCCGGAGTTAACTTCAAACATTTAACACAACTAGGTGAAATAAAAGAGTGAGTAGAACCGGTATCTAACACGGTATAGACTTCGCAAGAGTTTATGACTAACATACCCGTGATAATTTTATTCAGGTTCCTCGTCACGAAAAAAAAATACTCTCTCTTAAACTACTGGCTTTGGCTTTTCTGGGACGGTCTTTGGTGCCTCCATCCTATCTGAACTTGTTTTCGGTGAACGACAAAATCGGGCTAAATGACCTTCTCTTCCACAATTATAACATGCTTTGGACGGCATCGCGCAGTTTGGACTGATGTGCCCCTCCCCTCCGCATTTGAAACATATGATAGGTGATCGTTCTCCTTCCTTAACGACAGGTGCTGGTGCTGACATCTTTCCATCATTGTTGAATCTCCTTTTCTTAAAATATTCATTCTTATTGTTTTGGCCCTGATTACCACCGAAGTGGTTACCATTTCTGGCCTGTTGATTCCCTCCACGTTTGTTGTCACCGCTTCGATGACTGCTCTCACTGGTATTATCATTTTGCCGGCTGCTCTCTTTTGGTTGCGTTATCTCGTTATCGCGCTCCACCAACTGAGCCCTATTTACAACATCTGAATACAAACACAGTTTATGAGAAACAAGATGTTGACGTATCTCCGGCTTCAAACCTCTTAAAAACATCCGCGTCATTCTTTCTTCATTATCCACCAGGTGGGACGCAAACCGGGATAACTCCGCAAATTTTGCCTCGTACTGCGACACGGTCATATTATTCTGCTCCAATTTGATGAACTCCACCTCCTTCATGTGACGAATACTCTCGGGAAAGTATTTGTCGTTAAACAGATCTTGGAACTTCTCCCAAGACATCTTCAGTGCGGCAGGTTGAGTACGCTTTATCGATTCCCACCAGTAATCTGCCTCTCCTCGCAACATAAAGGCGGCAAAGGGAACCTTTTGCTCCTCGGAGCAACCCAAGACATCAAATATCTTGGTGATCTGCTTTATCCATGTTTCAGCTACAAGTGGTTTGGGTTCTCCCTTAAACTCCGGTGGTCCCAGCTCCTTAAACTGTTTAGCGGTGACCGCCTGAGAGTTTCCAGTATTTCCACCTACGTTGTGGACAGGAGCCGCTTTCACCTGTTGTTGCATGAATTGCATAAAGCCTCTGAACATTTGATCATTCATCATTTGGTCAGTGTTGTTGTTTGCATGAGGATTGACACCTTCCTGATGCACATTATCATGATTATTGATGTGTGGTGAATCAACAGTCGTCTGTGCTCCATTGCTATTCTCAACATTCTCGGATGCCATTTTCAGATACTGCCACAAAATAAAAATTAATTGATATGTCATATATTATCCTTATGTTATGACCGACCAATTAAATACCACGCAAATAAACTTAGGTAGGTCATACTAGCGAAGGAATTCCCCGTCTCTCCCCTCCTAGTTCTATTCTCACATCCTAGCCAGGGATCATATCCCTAAGCTTTGATACCAACTGTGACGCCCCCAAAATTAGGTAAACATCACCCATCTTGGGTCGTCAGATACATAGTACAGAATACAAATACAACTGATTAATACATTTATCGTGTACAATACGACAAAACATAAACTGTGAGTTTGAATACAAATATTATCTTCTAGAGAGTATTCATACTCAAAAGGAGTCCTCATTACATTTATTAACACACCATTACATAGAATAGTGAGGACTACTAACTAATACTATCATTCGGACCATCACTCCGTACCCCGACTTGTCCCAGCTACGTTCTCATTTCCTGAAGAGAACAGTGAAAGAAAGGGTGAGCTCAACTAGCCCAGTAAGAAATATTATGACTAAAATAATGCAGAATAAATTATCATTAGCCTTCAACAATGTTAAACTGATAAAATATAATAGACATCAAGTTTAACTGCAGCGGAACAAGCAATCCATTAAAAGAGTCAAGTAGAAAATAAACTCTACTATCTTTTATGATTTAAAAGGTTTTTCAACACTGCGATCGCTGAGACTCAGCTTAATAAAATAATCCACATCATCGAATCACCCCTGCACTACGGCCAAGGATATTCGTGTATTCATTAATGGTCATGATCATGCCAACAACTGTCCATCAATGCACTACGGGCCAATGAGGACTTTTACCACATCATTCGTAACATTACGGTCATGATTACACCGAATAATCCCTGGTCATAATCATACCAAGTCCATCTATGCACTACAGGCCACAGATGACTTTCAACAGAATATAAACATGAGGATGATGACAATGATATAAGAATTCAATAAAACAAGTTCAAGAATTAATTTATCCAGGAATTAACAACGTCCAAATTGTCAACATGATACTGCATTGTGGAGTAAAATTCAAGAACGCTTAGAAGAATATTTTCTTGAAAAGATACTGGATGAAACGCAACTATCAAGGATATTCCACAAATTTCATGGAGTATAGAAGTCAAAACTTAACCAACTGAGTACAATAAAGAATGGAATAACAAAAGAAATCACCATGCATGCGATAGACCGCACAGACAGGTTATTCCAACAGAATAATAAATAATGGAACCAGGTCCGGCGTAAACGCACAGACAGGATATTCCGACAGAATAATAAATAATGGAACCAGGTCCGGTGTAAAACACACAGACAGGATATTCCAACAGAATAATAATAAAACGGAACCAGGTCCGGTGTAAAACACACAGACAGGATGTTCCAACAGAATAATAAACAGAACCAGGTCCGGTGTAAAACACACAGACAGGATGTTCCAACAGAATAATAGAAGAATGTCACCAAGTATAGGGTAGACCGCGTATACTGGTTATTCCAACAGAATAATAACTAATGGAATAATAGAAGTTCTCTTCATGAATATAAAAGAAATAATATTCCCTACCGTTTTAAAGAAGAGCTGAAGTAAGGAAGTAGTTAAGTAGCAGAATACTCTTCTTCTCTCTCTCTATAGTTTCTCTCTATAGTTTCTCTCTAGAGTTCAGTGAATTCGTAAGAAATAATGAAGGAATGAGCTTCTATTTATAGGAAAATGGAATGCATAGTAACTAATCCATGAACGGTCCAGATTGATTACTTTAATCTGATGGTCCATATTTAAAGAAAAATCTTTTAAATAAAATATAATATATTCTATTTATAGAATAACTTTAATAAAGTATTCTGTTTTATATAAAAAGATGTTTCTGTTTTATTACGTTAATAATACGAATAAAACAAAACGTCATTATCGCTAAATAATTCATATTATTAACTGACAATAATGGAATCAAACTGAGTGACTTCTCACATAAGCATTAATAATTAATACCGTGTGCTACTATGCAACCACACGTATTACTGTACTTTTACTACCGAGTAGTTCAACAGTATCAACGGTAAAACTTCCGCCGTTATTTTCATAAAGTATTTTTGTCGTTTTCTCAATCCGACAATAATTTCGTTGTGGGGTCCACCAATAATTGTACCGTTGTACGGATATTTCCCGACAAAAAGAATATTCTCCGACCAATTGAATATAATATGACAACTTGCATACTTTGCAAAATTTATAAATACTACCCATAACTATTATATCAAATCCACACATTAATATAAAAAAAATTATTTCGAGAAAAATTAAATATTTATTCATAAAATCTGGGGTTTCACACTCCCACCAGTAGTCTGCCTCACCGCGGAACATAAAGGTGGCGAATGAAATCTTTTGTTCCTCCGTGCATCACAAGACATCGAATATCTTGGTAATTTACTTGACCCACGTTTCCGCCATGATCGGATCCGACTTTCCCTTAAATTCTGGTGGTCCCAATTCTTTGAACTGCTTAGCTGTGACAAACCGCGCGTTATCATTTCCACCCGTATTCTGCACACGAGTCTCCCTCGTCTGATTTTGCATGAACTACAAAAAGCTCCTAAACATTCCATCATTCATCGTTTGCTCAGTAACGTTGTTTACAGGAGGAATATTGCCTTCCTGTTGCACGTTCCCCTGGGTGGTGATCAAAGGTGTCTCCACGGTCTGATTTACTCCATTATTAACGTTCTCAGCTGCCATTCTTAAATACTGCCATAAAACAAGGGTTAATAGTCATGTCATATATTATCCCTATACTCTGACCGACCAAATAAACACCAAATAAACTTAGTCAAGTCATACTAGTGAAGGAATTCCCCGTCTCTCCCCTCCTAGTTCTTGTCTCACATCTCAGCCAGGGATCATATCCCTAAGCTCTGATACCAACTGTGACGCCCCCAAAATAGGTATACAACACCCATTCTGAGTCGCCAAATACATGGTACAGAAAGCAAACTACAACTTCAATAATACAATTGTCGTGCAAAATACGACAACACATACTGTGAGTTTAAATACAAATATTGTCTTCTAGACAATATTCACACTCAAATAAATTCTCATTACAATTATTCAAACACTATTTTACAGAAATAGTGAGGACTGCTAAAACATCTTTCTAGAACCATCACTCCATACCCCGACTAGATCCTGCTATGTTCTCACCTCCTGAGAAGAAAAATGGAACAAAAAGGAAAAGGGTGAGCTCAACTAGCCCAGTAAAGAATATTATGACTAAGATAATATACAACAAATTATCGTTAGTCTTCAACAGGGAAAAATTTGATAAAATATAATCGACAACAAGTTTTAGATCAACAACTGCAGCGGAAACAGCAAACCATTAGAAGAGTCAAGTAGAGAAAGAATTCTACTATCTTCTAAGATTTAAAAGTCCATCATCAATATTTTATCCCTGTAACATCAATTAATAATCATCTTTAACCAAATATTCATCTTTGCACTACAGGCCAAAGATATTCATTTGTATCATCAGTCGGTCATGTTCATCTCAACACCTGTTCATCTTTGCACTACATGCCAAAGATATTCATCAAGTAATTATACATCTTTGCACTACAGGCCAAAGATATTCATCAAGTAATTATACATCTTTGCACTACAGGCCAAAGATATTCAGTAATATCATCATTTAGGACTGAGGATGATGAAAAATATCTTAAAGAGAACGAATCCAATGAGACAGAAGGACAAATAGTAGGGATTCGTATAACAGTTTATCCAAGATCAATAATACTTCATAATAATCAATTGTGAAGCAGAATTCAAAAATAAAGATCAAAACATGGATACAATCAAAGATAGTAACCATAATAGACATCTTGGACAAAAAGGAAAAATTTTATTTTTCGGTGAATAGTGCCGTATTCGTGAATAGTGTCGTATACGTGAATAGTACCGTATACGTGAATAGTAACCCCGACACAAAAAGTTCCAAATTTGATAAAAACTCATATCAATATTTCAGCATAATGATATTGAAGAAAATAATATCATTTAAGAAGAAAATAATATCCCTTACCTCAAGATATCAGTACTTCTGGTCGGAATACCGGTATAAGGCTGAAAGAAACTTGCTCTGATGAATAGAAACTCTCAAAGTATCTAAATACTCATAAAATACACTCAATAGTCTAGAGAGAGAAAGAGAGAAAACTTGTTTCTGGTGTGATTTTCAATTCTAACTTAGCCCTCTATTTATAGAAAAATTTTAGTAGGTTTGACCTGCAACCTGATGGCTTTACCTGCTACTATTCCCACCCACCACATTTGAAATATAATTCAGCACATTTCTTCACCAACCACAAGTGGGGCCCACCAATTCTAGAAATTTCCATCAAAATGATAAACTCCGAAAATTCAACAATTTCTGAACCAGTCATCTTGTAAAATTCGTAATAAATCATACGTTCATTTTTAACGGTTCAAAATTTGTGGACATATACTCAACTTATATATGTATAACATATCCAAAAATTACCACGATCCAACGGTCGGATTAAAAATTATAACCCCCGCAAAATATCTCAAAAACCCTGATTTTTAATACCTCCATTCCGACAAAAATACTGATAAAAATCTCAACATTAACTCCTTCATTTTTAACCACAAAAATATATCCCTCATTTATATCCACATAAAATAAATATTTCCTTATCATATGAATCAATAATTAATTATTCACAAATAATATTACAGAATCACATTTATGACAACCAGGCCGTTCCCAGGAAAGAGGGGGCTTTCCAATAAGGATTTCTCCTCACTGGCGCGCAATTAGATGACCAAACCTCTCCTTAGACAGAACTTTCTAGACATTGCCAATAATGTTATCTAATAATATTATTCAAATAATATGAATTATTGATCTGATAAATGAAAATACTGTGCAGCAATAATTATTGAAACAACAATAATATATAAAATATCAACGCAACAATTATTGAATCAATAAAATAAAATATTGAATAATAACTACTGTAACAATTATTGAGTAGTGCCTTCTTACGTAAGAATCAATAATTGGTGCAATACCGTGTGCTACTGTATTTTAACCACCGGGTATTTCAACAGTATTAACGGTAACAACTACGCCGTTATTTATAAACAACTTATACTTGTCGTTTTTTTCATCCAATCACTTTTCGTTATGGGGCCCACAGAAGGCTGCGTCGTCGTACGAATATTCCCCGACAGCAAGAATATTCCACGACTAACCGAATATTCACCGACCAAAAATAAATATTTTATAACCACTTGCTTATTTTGCAAAATTTGCACATTTCACCCATAACCAAAGTATTATATCAAATTAACCCCTTATTATTCACAATAATATTTAGAGAAAATTTAATTTTATTCATTAAAAAGTTGGGGTCTTACAATTATTGTGAATAATAAGGTGTTAAATTGATATAATACTTTGTTTATGAGTGAAATGTGCAAATTTTATAAAATAAATAAGTAGTTATAAAATATTCATTGCTATCGGGAAATATTCGTTTGGTCGTGGAATATTCTTGCTGTCGGGAAATATTCGTACGATGGCGTAGCCATTTGTGGGCCCCATAACGGAAAACGGTCGGATGAAGAAAACGACAAGTTTAAGTTTTTACAAATAACGGCGTAGTAGTTACCGTTAACACTGTTGAAATACCCAGTGGTTAAAATACAGTAATACGCGTGGTTGCACAGTAGCACACGATATTGCAAAGTATTGATGAATTATTGATCCTTATGTAAGAAGGCACTACTCAATAATTGTTACAGTAATTAATGTTCAATATTTAATTTTATTAATTCAATAATTGCTACGTTGATATTTTATATTATTGTTGTTTCAATAATTGTCACTGCACAGTATCTCCATTATTAGATCAATAATTCATATTATTTGAATAATATTATTTGATAGCATTATTGACAATGTCTAAGGAAGTTCTATCTAAGGAGAGGTTTGGTCACTTAATTACGCGCCAGTAAGGATAAATCCTTATCGAAAAGCCCCCTCTTTCCTAAAAACGATCTGGTTGTCATAATTGTGATTCTATAATATTATTTGTGAATAATTAATTATTGATTTATATGATAAGGAAATATTTATTTTTATGTGGATATAAATGAATGATTTAATTTTGAGGTGTTTTATCAGTATTTTATCGAAATGGAGGTATTAAAAAATCAAAATAGTGTTCTTAAAGCTCTATTGCGTGAGTTATAATTTTAATACGACCGTTGGATCATTGTGATTTTTGGAAATGTTATACATATATAAGTTGAGTATATGTCCATAAATTTTGAACCGTTAAAAATTAACGTATGACTTGTTATGAATTTTAAGAGGTGTTGAAAAACGTCCGTATGTAAATTTTGAATATTTTCTGTTTGAAATTTGAAAAAACTTTCTTCTACAAAGTTGTAGAGAATAAAATTTCCTATGAAAAGGACATGAGATTCGAATTTTTCTGATAAAAGGGCTAATTATTATGAATTATTGAAATTTCGGAGGTTAAATATTTTTATTAAAATTATGGGTGAGACCCACTTTTGTTTTTTATGAAAACATGTGCTGGAATTTTTTTTCCAAAGATGATGGGCTGATGGCTTTCCAAGATGGATGGCGTAGAAGAGGAAAATAAATAATATTATTTTATTATTTAGTCTCCTTTGGCATTTTAGCATTTTTCTATAAATAGGGTGCTTAATTAGAATTGAAAATCACACCAGAAACAAGTTTTCTCTCTCTATATATATTATCGAGCGTATTTTATGAGTATTTAGATACTTTGAGAGTTGCTATTCAGTGCAAGTTTTCTTCAGCTTTACATCCGATATTCCGATCAGAAATACTGTTATTTTGAGGTAAGGGATGTTATTTTCTTCGTAAATAATATTATTTTCTTCAATATCATTATGCCGAAATATTGATATGAATTTTATTGTAGAATTTCTACCTTTTTGTGTCGGGGTTACTATTCACGTATACGACACTATTCACGAATACGACACTATTCACAGAAAAATAAATTTTTCTCTTCGTTGTCCAAGATGTCTATTATGGTTACTATCTTTGATTGTATCCATGTTTTGATCTTTATTTTTGAATTTTATTCCACAATTGATTATTATGGAGTATTTTTAAACTTGTATAAACTGTAGTACGAATCCCTAATATTTATTCTTTTGTCTCACTGAAATCGTTTTCTTTAAGATATTTTTCATCATCCTCAGTCCTAAATGATTATATTACTGAATATCTTTGGCATGTAGTGTAAAGATGAATGATTAACTGATGAATATCTTTGGCCCGTAGTGCAAAGATGAACAGGAGTTTAGATGAACATGACCAACGGGTGATACAAATGAATATCTTTGGTCTGTAGTGCAAAGATGAATATTTGATTCAAGATGTATATTGATTGATGTTACATGTATAAAATATTAATGATGGACTTTTAAATTCATAGATGATAGTAGATTTCAATCTTTACTTAACTCTTCTAATGAATTGTTGTTTCCGCTGCAGTTGTTAATCTAAAATTTGTTGTCTATTGTATTCTATCAGATTTATTCCTGTTGAAGACTATTGATAATTTATTGTATATTATCTTAGTCATAATATTCTTTACTAGGCTAGTTAAGCTCACCCTTTTCCTTTTTGTTCCATTTTTCTTCTCAGGAGGTGAGAATAAAGCAGGAACTAGCCGGGGTATGGAGTGATGGTTCTAGAAAGTTGTTTTAGCAGTACTCACTATTTTTATAAAATAGTGTATCAATAATTGTAATGATGACTACTTTTGAGTTTTAATACTGTCTATTAGACAATATTTGTATTTAAGCTCACAGTATATATGTTGTCGTATTTTACACGACAATTGTATTAATGAAGTTGTATTTATTTCTGTACCATGTATTTGACAACTCAGAATGGGTGATGTATACCTATTTTGGGGACTTCACACAGAGTCAAAATATTAGAATCGTCGGCGGTACAAATCCAGACACAAATCCATGTCTTTATAGACCAAAAGAAAAGATCTACAATTTCACCATGAATAAACTAGATCTACAATTCCACCATGAATAAATTTTTTTAAAAAAATCAACCAAGCACAAATCCATGTCTCTGATACTCCAAAAGAAAAGATCTGAAAAAAATGGCAAGATCTGAAAAGATTATCCCGACGAGAAGGGAATCGACAAGTCCGACAAGCCATTACAATACAAAGTATCGAGCTTCCACCTTGTTATCCCCCAATTCATGTGCCAATGAGGTGATTTCACTGTCGGGAACGGGGAATGACAACGGTGGCGAGTCGATCTACGACGTGAAGTTCGCAGACGAGAATTTCATCAAGAAGCATACCGGACCGGGAATTTTGCCTATGGCGAATGCCAAACCCAAAACCAATGGATCACAATTCTTTATATGTATTGCGAAGACAGAGTGGTTGAACGGAAGCACGTGGTATTTAGACAAGTTGTGGATGTTTTACTTAAGGGTTAAAATAGTAAAATAATGTTATTCAGACATTTTGAAATAAATAATTATGAAACAACATTTCTTAATCATTCAGATATAATTTGAGACATATATTATATATTATTCAAATGTCTAAACTATTTAAACTTAAATATTCAATTTTATCAAACACAACCTTAACTTTCTTTTGGCCATTATCAATTGACCATTGAGAAAATAGGATCAACAAGTGTAGTTGAGTGTATGAACCTTATGCAATATATCGTACAAGCGTTAATCAAAACAGGGCATCGTATACCGCATCATTATCTTTCTAGCCGATAGTAACCATTTCAATCATACATTGTGATGTGGATCTGCACCGTACATTTTACATATTTGTGACCATTCAGAGTTAGACGATAAATTTATATCGATATTAAATGTTAATTTACGTGTAATAACTCGAACATTATTATCCCGTCTCATCATTAATTAAAATTCAACTTCATTATTATATTTATAGACAAATATATTATTTTTCTTGTAATAATATTTTTAGGGTTTAGGGT
This sequence comes from Panax notoginseng, assembly GCA_016801055.1. Classification (NCBI taxonomy): domain Eukaryota; kingdom Viridiplantae; phylum Streptophyta; class Magnoliopsida; order Apiales; family Araliaceae; genus Panax; species Panax notoginseng. Next base: position 11,759,376 of record CM029020.1, read on the forward strand.
CAGCGGTAGGGGTGTAAACGAGTCGAATCTCAGCGAACACCTTCATGCTCAGATTCGGCTCGACTCGAAAAAATTGAGCTCGAATTCGACTCGGATTCGATAAGAGATTTATATTTTTGCGCCAGATTCGACTCGGATCATTACTCGGACCTACTCGGCTCGTAAGTACTCGACTCGTTTACAAAGCGAGTTACTCACGAGCCTTCAAATCGAATTTCGAATATGAACCATTTCACTTAAAACTGAACCACTGCATACTAAATTGGTTACTTAACTAATATTTATATATAAAACTTTTTCACTTTTATTTATGTATTGAAATTATAAAGAATGTAATAAAAATTGACATTCAATTTATTGATTTATTCAAGTACAAGTTTACACAATTTTATACTACACTTTATAAATTATAAAGATTGATACAAATATCACATATTTAGCTTAATAGAATGGATCAAACCAATACTCGAATATGATCCATCGAGCAGGTATCGAGTCTGGTTCGAGAAAAAATGAAATACTCGAACCCTAATCTGAGCGAACACTAGTATGCTCGAATTCGACTCGTGTATCATTAAACAGAAAACGAGTATGGATCAGATTCGACTCGGATCAACTTCGAATTCGAGCTTTGGATCATATTTTCGAGCCGATCTCGAATCGAGTATCGAACTACTTGGTTCGATTTACACCCCTAGTCAGCGGTATAAGTGTGTGTGATTAAGATCACTATATAACTAATGTATTTGATTAAGAGCTCATGATGGACACCTGAAAATCGGTCAATATGGTACAGGTTAAGTTTAGCTATTATAGATTAGAACTCGGACTAGAGAAATTGTCAAGGGTCTATGGCCATAGTTTATTATCAAATTAAGCTTTTGGATTATTATCTTAATAAAAAATAATATTACCTCCATTTTATAATAATTGATTTTTTAAAAGATAAAATTATTTTAAATTATTTGTCGTTTACAATTTTTTAGGAGAATAAATTATTTACTTTTTTATATCACCCCCAACTTCTCTTATTGTCCCAAAAAAGATTCTTTATTGTATTAATAGTTTATAACTTTCTCCATAAAAAGGTTAATGATAAAATTTCATATAAATTTTAATTATTAAATAATATTATTAAATAACTTTTTAAATTCATGTGCATAAAACTAAAACGATTAATATTATACAAGAAAGTTAATATAATCTTAGATTAGCTTGCAATTTTCCATGTTTTGCTGTCTAAATCAGTCAACAAAAATCAATAAAAGATGGTAAATGATCTGTAACCGACAATCACTCAAACTTGGAGAAAGGGAGGCCAATGTGATACTCTCTCTATATACCATAATATTACGACGTTTTAGAATTATGTATAAAAATTAAAAAATAATTATATAATATTATGTAAGAATTCGAATTTTATGAAATAAAAGTATTTAATTTTTCTTATAATTACTATTCAGTAAATGGTTAAATTGATAAATGTTAAAGTTAAGGGTGATATATGAATTTTTTTTTCAAAATACACAAGTGATTATAAAATATTCATTGTTATCGGAAAATATTCGTTTGGTCGTGGAATATTCTTTCTGTCGGTAAATATTCGTACGACGGCGCAGCCATTTGTGGGCCCCATAACAGAATAACTGTCAGATGAAGAAAACGACAAAATTGAGTTTTTACAAATAACGGCGTAGTTGTTACCGTTAACACTGTTGAAATACCCGATGGTTAAAATACAGTAATACGCGTTATTGCACAGTAGCACACGGTATTGCACAGTATTTTTAAAATTATTGATTCTTACGTAAGAAGACACTACTCAATAATTGTTACAGTAATTACTGTTCAATATTTTATTTTATTGATTCAATAATTGCTACGTTGAAATTTTATATTATTGTTGTTCAATAATTGTCACTGCACAGTATTTCCCATTATCAGATCAATAATTCATATTATTTGAATAATATTATTAGATAACATTATTGGCAATGTGACGCCCCCAAAATATGTATACACCACACCCATTCTGAGTCGCCAAATACATGGTACAGAAAGCAAACTACAACTTCAATAATACAATTATCGTGCAAAATACGACAACACATACTGTGAGTTTAAATACAAATATTGTCTTCTAAACAATATTCACACTCAAATAAGTCCTCATTACAATTATTCAAACACTATTTTACAGAAATAGTGAGGACTGCTAAAACATCTTTCTAGAACCATCACTCCATACCCCGACTAGATCCTGCTATGTTCTCATCTCCTGAGAAGAAAAATAGAACAAAAAGAAAAAGGGTGAGCTCAACTAGCCCAGTAAAGAATATTATGACTAAGATAATATACAACAAATTATCGTTAGTCTTCAACAGGAAAAAATCTGATAGAATATAATCGACAACAAGTTTTAGATCAACAACTGCAGCGGAAACGGCAAACCATTAGAAGAGTCAAGTAGAGAAAGAATTCTACTATATTCTAAGATTTAAAAGTCCATCATCAATATTTTATCCCTGTAACATCAATTAATAATCATCTTTATCCAAATATTCATCTTTGTACTACAGGCCAAAGATATTCATTTGTATCACCTGTCAGTCATGTTCATCTCAACACCTGTTCATCTTTGTACTACAGGCCAAAGATATTCAGTAATATCATCATTTAGGACTGAGGATGATGAAAAATATCTTAAAGAGAACGAATCCAGTGAGACAGAAGTACAAATAGTAGGGATTCGTATAACAGTTTATCCAAGATCAATAATACTTCATCATAATCAATTGTGAAGCAGAATTCAAAAATAAAAATCAAAACATGGATACAATCAAAGATAGTAACCATAATAGACATCTTGGACAAAAAGGGAAAATTTTATTTCTTGGTGAATAGTGTCGTATTCGTGAATAGTACCGTATACGTGAATAGTACCGTATACGTGAATAGTAACCCCGACACAAAAAGTTTCAAATTTGATAAAAACTCATATCAATATTTCAGGATAATGATATTGAAGAAAATAATATCATTAAGAAGAAAATAATATCCCTTACCTCAAAATATCAGTACTTCTGTCAGAAAACCGGTATAAGGCTGAAAGAAACTTGCTCTGATGAATAGAAACTCTCAAAGTATCTAAATACTCACAAAATACACTCAATAATCTAGAGATAGAAAGAGAGAAAACTTGTTTCTGGTGTGATTTTCAATTCTAACTTAGCCCTCTATTTATAGGAAAATATTAGCACGCCGAAGCAGACTTAGCCTGCAACCTGATGGCTTTACCTGCTACTATTCCCACCCACCACATTTGAATAAAAATCTCAGCACATTTCTTCACCAACCAAGTGTGGGACCCCGAATTTTATGAAATAAAAGTATTCAATTTTTCTATTTTGGTAAATGGTTAAATTGATAAAAGGTTAAAGTTAAGGGTGATATGTGAATTTTTTTTAAAGTAAACAAGTTGTCATAAAATACATGGTCACTATTCACGAGTTACTATTCACGGGTTACTATTCATCTAAATTACTATTCACTCTAGTATCGTTCACTCGAGTATTTGGGACACTTTTTGTGTCAGAGTACTATTCAGGAGTTACTATTCACGAGTTACTATTCACGGGTTACTATTCACCCAAATTACTATTCACTCTAGTATTGTTCACTCGAGTATTTGGGACACTTTTTGTGTCGAAGTACTATTCACGAGTTACTATTTACGGAGAATATTTGTACGACGGTACAATCATTGGTGGATCCCACAACGGAATTATTGTCAGATTGAGAAAACGACAAAAATATTTTATTAAAAATAACGGCAGAAGTTTTACCGTTGATACTGTTGAACTACTCGGTAGTAAAAGTACAGTAATACGTGTGGTTACATAGTAGTACACGGTATTGATGCTTATGTGAGAAGTCACTCAGTTTGATTCAATTATTGTCAATTAATAATATGAATTATTTAGCGATAATGAAGTTTTGTTTTATTCGTATTATTAACGTAATAAAACAGAAACATCTTTTTATATAAAACAGAATACTTTATTAAAGTTATTCTATAAATAGAATATATTATATTCTATTGTGCATAGTATTTTGCATAGTAAAATCTTTTTATATAAAACAGAATACTTTATTAAAGTTATTCTATAAATAGAATATATTATATTTTATTTAAAAGATTTTTCTTTAAATATGGACCGTCAGATTAAAGTAAATCAATCTGAACCGTTCATGGATTAGTTACTATGCATTCCATTTTCCTATAAATAGAAGCTCATTCCTTCATTATTTTCTTACGAATTCACTGAACTCTAGAGAGAGAAACTATAGAGAGAAAGAAGAAGAGTATTCTGCCACTTAATTACTTCTTTATTTCAGTTCTTCTTTAAAATGGTAAAGGGTGTTATTCTTTCTTATTCATGAAGAGAACTTATGTTATTCCATTCTTTATTATTCTGTTGGAATAACCTGTATGCGTGGTTTACCCTATACTTGGTGGAATGACCTGTATATGCGGTTTACCCAATACTTGGTGATCATCTTCTGTTATTCCATTATTTATTATTATGTTGGAATAACCTGTTTATGCGAAGTACCGCATACTTGGTGAAATTCTTTTATTATTCCGTTCTTTACGATTCTGTCGGAATATCCTGTCGGTGTGAATTTCACCTGACCTGGTTCCATCATTTATTATTCCGCATTTATTATTCTGTCGGAATATCCTGTCGGTGTGAATTTCACCTGACCTGGTTCCATATTTATTATTCCGCATTTATTATTCTGTTGGGAATAACCTGTCTGTGCGGTCTCTATCGCATGCATGGTGAATCCTTCTGTTATTCCATTCTTTATTATTCTGTTGGAATAACCTGTCTATGTGGATTGCCACATGCATGGTGAATGATCCTTTATATTCATTCCTTATTAAATTATGAAAATGATCTGTATACGTGGATTACCGCATGGCTGGTGAAAATCCATTTGCAGTTTCATATATTCTTTATTATACTCATTTGGTTAAAGTTTTGATTTCTATACTCCATGAAATTAGTGGAATATCCTTGATATTTGCGCTTCATCCAGTATCTTTTCATGAAAATATTCTTCTGAGCATTCTTGACTGTTACTTTACAAAGAAGTATCATGTTGACAATTTGGATATTATTAGTTCCTGGATAAACTAATTCTTGAACTTGTTTAATTGAATTCATATAACATTGTCATCATCCTCATGTTTATTTTATGTTAAAAGTCATCTTTGGCTTACGTGCATAGATGGACTTAGTATGATTATGACCAGGGATCATTCGGTATAATCATGAACTGTGATGTTATAAGTGGTGTGGTAAAAGTCCTCAGTGGCTTGTAATGCATTAATAGACAGTTTGTGGTATGATTATGACCAGGATTTTTTGGTATAGTCATGATCATTGATGATTTAATGAATATCCTTGGCCCGTAATACAAGGATGATTAGAAGATGTGGTTTATTTATTAAGCTGAGTCTCAGTGATAAAAGTTGATGAAAATATTTTTAAATTATAGAGGATAGTAGGTTTTATTCTCTACTTGACTCTTCTAATGGATTGCTTATTCCGCTGCAGTTAAACTTGATGTCTATTGTATTTTATCAGTTTAACATTGTTGAAGACTATTGATAATTTATTCTTCATTATCTTAGTCATAATATTTCTTACTGGGCTAGTTGAGCTCACCCTTTCTTTCAATGTTCTCTTCAGGAAATGAGAATATAGCTGGGACGAGTCAGGGAAAGGAGTGATGGTCCAGAAGATAGCATTAGTAGTTCTCACCATTCTGTTAAATAGTGTGACAATAAATGTAATGAGGACTCCTTGAGTATGGATATTGTCTAGATGACAATATTCCTATTAGAACTCTCAGTTTATGTATTGTCGTATGCTATACGACATTTGTATAATTAAGTTTGTATTTGTATTTTGTACCATGTATCTGACGACCTAAGATGGGTGATAAATACCTAATTTTGGAGGCGTCACAGTTGGTATCAAAGCTTAGGGATATGATCCCTGGCTGAGATGTAAGATAAGAACTAGGAGGGGAGAGACGGGGAATTCCTTCGCTAGTATGACCTACCTAAGTTTATTTGGTATTTAATTGGTCGGTCAGAGTATAGGGATAATATGTGATATGTTAATTAACCCTTGTTTTGTGGCAGTGTTTGAAAATAGCATCTAACAATGTTGAGATAAGCATTGGAGCAAAATAATAAGACCATATCGCAGTACGAGGTTAAGTTTGCGGAGTTATCCCGTTTTGCATTCCATTTGGTCGATAATGAGGAGCGAATGACGCGAAAGTTTCTAAGAGGTTTGAAACCCTATATACGTCAATACCTCATTCTCATGTTTATATTTTGTTGAAAGTCATCTGTGGCCTGTAGTGCACAGATGGACTTGGTATGATTATGACCAGGGATTATTCGGTATAATCATGACCGTAATGTTACAAATGATGTGAAAAAAGTCCTCATTGGCCCGTAATGCATTGATGGACAGTTTTTGGTATGATTATGGCTATGGATTCTCTTTGGCCGTAGTGCAAAGACTAATTGTTTTATGGCATGATCAGGACCGTTGATGAAAACACGATTATCTTTAGCCGTAGTGCATGCATAATTCGTGGTCGTGATACTAAAGAATATCCTTAGCCGGAGTGCAAGGGTGATTCGATGATGTGGATTAATTATTGAGCTGAGTATCAGCAGTGAAATATTAATTCATTGATGTGGTAAAAGTCATCTGTGGCTTACGTGCATAGATGGACTTGGTATGATTATGACCAGGGATTGTTCGGTATAATCATTACCGTAATTGAAAACACGATTATCTTTGGCACGTAGTGCATGGATAATTCGTGGTCGTGATACTAAAGAATATCCTTGGCCTGTAGTGCAGGGATGATTCGATGATGTGGATTAATTATTGAGCTGAGTCTCAGCAATGAAATATTAATTCATAGATGTGGTAAAAGTCATCTGTGGCTTACGTGCAAAGATGGACTTGGTATGATTATGACCAGGGATTGTTTGGTATAATCATGACCGTAATTGAAAACACGATTATCTTTGGCACGTAGTGCATGGATAATTCGTGGTCGTGATACTATTAAGCTGAGTCTCAGCATTATTGATTTTACAGTTGTATATCCTTGGCCTGTAGTGCGAAGATTAACTGTTGATTATTGGTTATACAGTTGTAAATCTTTAGCCGTAGTGCAAAGATGAATTTATTAGTATGATTATGAGCAGGAATTGTGATTTGGTATAACCATGATTTTTGATGTTTCAGGTGAAGATAGGTGATGTAAATTTTCTTCTTCCTGGGTACGAAAAGTAATTCAGAATCACAATTATGATTATGAGTTATTCATATGATTGTGGACAGAAATTGTTGATTGATGTTATAGGGATATGGTCACTGACGGAGATATTAGTTTAGAAGACGAGTAATATACTTCGCTAGGGTGTGACTTACCTAAAGCTGAAATTGTTTACTTAATAAGTGGATAAATTGTGGTATGTCGATTAAGCTTTGTTTTGAAGGTATATTCTAGAATGATATTCGAAATACAGGAGATGAGAAATGGAAAAATCATGATAGAGCGGAATTATCCGGAAAGGTACAATCCGAAAAGAAAGTAAGGTATTCTCATCTCTTCGAATATCAGGTACGTACGTTAATTTCGAGGGCGAAATTCCATAAGGAGGGGAGATTGTGAGACCCCGAATTTTATGAAATAAAAGTATTCAATTTTTCTATTTTGGTAAATGGTTAAATTGATAAAAGGTTAAAGTTAAGGGTGATATGTGAATTTTTTTTAAAGTAAACAAGTTGTCATAAAATACATGGTCACTATTCACGAGTTACTATTCACGGGGTACTATTCATCTAAATTACTATTCACTCTAGTATCGTTCACTCGAGTATTTGGGACACTTTTTGTGTCGGAGTACTATTCAGGAGTTACTATTCACGAGTTACTATTCACGGGTTACTATTCACCCAAATTACTATTCACTCTAGTATTGTTCACTCGAGTATTTGGGACACTTTTTGTGTCAAAGTACTATTCACGAGTTACTATTTACGGAGAATATTCGTACGACGGTACAATCATTGGTGGACCCCACAACGGAATTATTGTCAGATTGAGAAAACGACAAAAATATTTTATTAAAAATAACGGCGGAAGTTTTACCGTTGATACTGTTGAACTACTCGGTAGTAAAAGTACAGTAATACGTGTGGTTGCATAGTAGTACACGGTATTGATGCTTATGTGAGAAGTCACTCAGTTTGATTCAATTATTGTCAATTAATAATATGAATTATTTAGCGATAATGAAGTTTTGTTTTATTCGTATTATTAACGTAATAAAACAGAAACATCTTTTTATATAAAACAGAATACTTTATTAAAGTTATTCTATAAATAGAATATATTATATTCTATTGTGCATAGTGTTTTACATAGTAAAATCTTTTTATATAAAACAGAATACTTTATTAAAGTTATTCTATAAATAGAATATATTATATTTTATTTAAAAGATTTTTCTTTAAATATGGACCGTCAGATTAAAGTAAATCAATCTGAACCGTTCATGGATTAGTAACTATGCATTCCATTTTCCTATAAATAGAAGCTCATTCCTTCATTATTTTCTTACGAATTCACTGAACTCTAGAGAGAGAAACTATAGAGAGAAAGAAGAAGAGTATTCTGCCACTTAATTACTTCTTTATTTCAGTTCTTCTTTAAAATGGTAAGTGGTGTTATTCTTTCTTATTCATGAAGAGAACTTATGTTATTCCATTCTTTATTATTCTGTTGGAATAACCTGTATGCGTGGTTTACCCTATACTTGGTGGAATGACCTGTATATGCGGTTTACCCAATACTTGGTGATCTTCTTCTGTTATTCCATTATTTATTATTATGTTGGAATAACCTGTTTATGCGAAGTACCGCATACTTGGTGAAATTCTTTTATTATTCCGTTCTTTACGATTCTGTCGGAATATCCTGTCGGTGTGAATTTCACCTGACCTGGTTCCATCATTTATTATTCCGCATTTATTATTCTGTCGGAATATCCTGTCGGTGTGAATTTCACCTGACCTGGTTCCATATTTATTATTCCGCATTTATTATTCTGTTGGGAATAACCTGTCTGTGCGGTCTCTATCGCATGCATGGTGAATCCTTCTGTTATTCCATTCTTTATTATTCTGTTGGAATAACCTGTCTATGTGGATTGCCACATGCATGGTGAATGATCCTTTATATTCATTCCTTATTAAATTGTGGAAATGATCTGTATACGTGGATTACCGCATGGCTGGTGAAAATCCATTTGCAGTTTCATATATTCTTTATTATACTCATTTGGTTAAAGTTTTGATTTCTATACTCCATGAAATTAGTGGAATATCCTTGATATTTGCGCTTCATCCAGTATCTTTTCATGAAAATATTCTTCTGAGCATTCTTGACTGTTACTTTACAAAGAAGTATCATGTTGACAATTTGGATATTATTAGTTCCTGGATAAACTAATTCTTGAACTTGTTTAATTGAATTCATATAACATTGTCATCATCCTCATGTTTATTTTATGTTAAAAGTCATCTTTGGCTTACGTGCATAGATGGACTTAGTATGATTATGACCAGGGATCATTCGGTATAATCATGAACTGTGATGTTATAAGTGGTGTGGTAAAAGTCCTCAGTGGCTTGTAATGCATTAATAGACAGTTTGTGGTATGATTATGACCAAGATTTTTTGGTATAGTCATGATCATTCTCACCATTCCAGAAGATAGCATTAGTAGTTCTCACCATTCTGTTAAATAGTGTGACAATAAATGTAATGAGGACTCCTTGAGTATGGATATTGTCTAGATGACAATATTCTTATTAGAACTCTCAGTTTATGTATTATCGTATGTTATATGACATTTGTATAATTAAGTTTGTATTTATATTTTGTACCATGTATCTGACGACCCAAGATGGGTGATAAATACCTAATTTTGGGGGCGTCACACCAAGAGTGGGCCCCACCAATTCTAGAATTTTCCATCAAAATGATAAACTCCGAAAATTCAATAATTTCTGAACCAGTCATCTCGTAAAATTCATAATAAATCATACGTTCATTTTTAACGGTTTAAAATTTGTGGACATATACTCAACTTATATATGTATAACATATCCAAAAATTACCACGATCCAACGGTCGGATTAAAAATTATAACCCCCGTAAAATATCTCAAAAATCCTGATTTTTAATACCTCCATTCCGACAAAAATACTGATAAAAATTTCAACATTAACTCCTTCATTTTTAACCATAAAAATATATCCCTCATTTATATCCACATAAAATAAATATTTCCTTATCATATGAATCAATAATTAATTATTCACAAATAATATTACAGAATCACATTTGTGACAACCAGGCCGTTCCCAGGAAAGATGGGGCTTTTCAATAAGGATTTCTCCTTATTGGCGCGCAATTAGATGACCAAACCTCTCCTTAGACAGAACTTTCTAGACATTACCAATAATGTTATCTAATAATATTATTCAAATAATATGAATTATTGATCTGATAAGAAAAATACTGTGCAGCAACAATTATTGAAACAACAATAATATAAAATATCAACGCAGTAATTATTGAATCAATAAAATAAAATATTGAACAATAACTACTGTAACAATTATTGAGTAGTGCCTTCTTACGTAAGAATCAATAATTGGTGCAATACCGTGTCCTAATGTATTTTAACCACCGGGTATTCCAACAGTATTAACGGTAACAACTACGCCGTTATTTATAAATAACTTATACTTGTCGTTTTCTTCATCCAATCGTTTTTCGTTATGGGGCCCACACAAGGCTGCGCCGTCGTACGAATATTCTCCGACAGCAAGAATATTCCACGACCAAACGAATATTCCCCGACAAAATGAATATTTTATAACCACTTGCTTATTTTACAAAATTTGCACATTTCACCCATAACCAAAGTATTATATCAAATTAACCCCTTATTATTCACAATAATATTTAGAGAAAATTTGATTTTATTCATTAATAAGTTGGGGTCTTACAACCTCCCCTCCTTATGAAATTTCGTCCTCGAAATTAACGTACGTACCTGATGTTTCAAAAAGGTGAGGATACCTCGCTTTCATTTCTGATTCCAACTCCCAGGTCATTTTTTCAATAGCATGGTTTCTCCACAAAACCTTAACTTGTGGTATAACCTTCGTGCGTAGGACATGCTCTTTCCTATCCAATATCTTAACAGGTACCTCCTCGTACGTTAAATCTTCAGCTATCTCGTCTGGTTCTAACTCAATAATGTGGTTCGGGTCTTTCACATATTTACGAAGCATGGATATGTGAAAAATATTATGAACACGAGACATGCTTGGAGGTAATGCGAGTCTATATGCCACATTTCCTATTCGCTCAAGAATCTCAAATGGACAAACAAATCTTGGATTGAGCTTTCCTCTCTTTCCAAATCTTGTAACTCCCTTCCATGGTGCAACACGTAACAATACATGATCCCCAATATTAAATTCCACGTCCTTCCGATGAAGATCCGCATAACTCTTTTGTCGATCATGTGCCGTTTGTATACGTTGTCGAATCGTTTGGATCTTCTTTGTAGTAATGCGTACCAACTCTGGTCCCAACAATGTTGCTTCACCCACCTCGTCTCAGCATACTGGAGAACGACATTTTCTTCCATACAACGCCTCGAATGGAGCCACACCTATGCTCACCTGATAACTGTTGTTGTAGGAGAATTCCACCAATGGTAAGTACTTATCCCAACTCCCTTTGAGATCTAGGACACAAAGTCTTAATAGATCTTCAAGAGTTTGAATAGTCATCTCTGATTGTCCGTCCGTTTGAGAATGGTATGCCGAACTGAATCGTAAATCCATGCCCATAGCTTTCTGCAAGCTAACCCAAAATCGTGAAGTGAATCTTGGGTCACGATCCGAAACTATGGATACTGGCATGCCATGTAATCTCACAATCTCGTTCACGTACATACTAGCAAGACGTTCAAAGGAATAAGTCTCACGTATCGGCAAGAAATGAGCGGACTTGGTTAATCTATCAACAATAACCCAAATCGCATCTATGCCTTGAGAAACCTTGGGAAGACCTGTAACAAAATTCATAGTAATGTGTTCCCACTTCCATTTCGGAATCTCAAGTGGTTGCAATGGACCCTTTGGTACTTGATGCTCCGCTTTTACACGTTGACAAGTTAAACATCTCGAGATAAACTCCGCGATCTCTCTTTTCATATTGCTCCACCAAAATGTATGTCGAAGATCGTGATACATTTTGGTACTCCCAGGATGGATTGCAAACGGTGTGTTGTGTGCCTCCATCATTATTCTATGCTTCAAGTCAAAATCGTTAGGAACACAAAGTCTGGAGTTGACTCGAAGTATTCCTTCTTCATCGATTCTTGCTTCTGGAATAGCACCTTCTTGCACTTTCTTCTTCATACGCATCAGCTCTATATCCGTAGCTTGAGCAGCTTTAACTTTATCGATTAAAGTCGGTTCTACTTGTATATTTGATATCATCATGTGGGTACTTGGAGCCTTCATCTCTATCTCCATCCTTTGCAAGTCATACAAAATGGGCCTTTGTGTTAACAACATTGCACTCGTACCCGCATATGATCTTCTACTCAATGCGTCAGCTACTACGTTTGCTTTTTCAGGATGATATTGGATGGTATGATCGTAATCTTTCAACAGCTCGAGCCAACGTCGCTGCCGCATGTTGAGTTCCTTTTGGGTGAAGAAATATTTGAGGCTTTTATGATCTGTATAGATCTCCACTTTCTCCCCATAGAGGTAGTGTCTCCAGATCTTCAACGCAAAAACGACTGCTGCCAACTCCAAATCATGAGTAGGATAATTCCTCTCATATTCTTTGAGTTGTTGTGAGGCATAGGCTATGACTTTCCCATGTTGCATGAGAACACATCCTAACCCTTTGCCTGAAGCATCGCTGTAGATAACAAATCCATCCGAACCAGATGGTATTGTCAGAACAAGTGCCAAAATGAGTCTCCTCTTGAGTTCTTGGAAACTCTTCTCGCATTCCTCACTCCATACGAATTTTGTATCTTTCCGAGTCAACTGAGTTAATGCAGTAGTGATTCGTGAAAATCTTTCTTCAAAATCATCGATAATAACCAGCTAAGCATAGAAAGCTACGTATTTCGATTACTGACTTAGGTTGCTCTCAACTGTGACTCATATCCCAATCTTGGATAGTACGTCACAATGACACCTATCAGTTTACTACTGCACGAATATGGCGTCCCCTACGGAGAGTTTAGCTTCGGCGCATTCCGCAAAGGAAGTCACCAGATAAAGGCTCGGGTACAAACTTCTACAATTAGGTTTTTAATTCCTGAAGTTCAATAGGAGCCATTCGATATGAGATTTTAGAAGCGAGTTTTGTACCGGATTCAAAGATGATACAAAATTCAATATTACGCTCTGGAGGTAGGCCAAGAAATTCTTCAAGAAATACGTCAGGAAATTCTCTAACAATAGAAATATTATTCAAATCTGACGTATTTTTGTTCAAGTCCATGACATGGGCTAAGAAAGCTTGACATCCGTTTTTCAATAAACGAATGGCTTTATGGCTTGGTATGACAGCGATTGATTTTAGTGGTTTGGTTGCTTGAATTCGCATAACAGGTTGGTTAGGAATATGAAAACTAACAACCTTACGAAAATAATCAATTTTGGCATGATGAGTAGTTAACCAATCAATTCCTAAAATCACATCAAAAGCAAGTATCTTTAAAGAGATAAGGTTAATAGGTAATGTGATTGTGCCAACTTGGATTAAGCAAGATTTATAAACTGTAGATGTAATGAAAGTTTCTCCTAACGGAGTCTCCACAGATAGGTCAAAGTCTAATTTCTTCGGAGTCAAGTTTAAATGTTGAGCACAAGCAAGAGAGATAAAAGAATGGGTAGAACCGGTATCTAGTTAGGTATAAACTTCGCAAGAATTTATAATTAACTAACCCGTTATACCTTCGTTCGGGTTCCTCGCGTTTTGGGCAATCACGATAAACGCTCTTCTAAAAATCGCCGAATTTATTTTGTCCGTATCCGCCTTTGGTGTCACCGTCCCAGTTGGACTTGGTTTCGTTATAGTACAATCTCGAACGATATGTCCTTCATTTCCACAATTATAACATACCTTGAACTGTTGTGGGCAGTTTGGACTTATATGTCCCTCCTCTCCGCATCTGTAACATCTAACTGGCGGTCGTTCTCCTCCCCTAGAATTTGTTCCTGGTGCTGGTGCTGCTGTCGACGTCTTCCTGTCATCGCTAAATCTTCTCTTCTTGAAATTTTCACTTGACTAACCTGTCCTATTATCATGGCCACGATGACCACCCGAGTGGTTACCACTTTTGTCTGTATTTTTCCCTCCTCGCTGGTTCTCATCGCTCCGATGACTGCTGTCACCAGTATGACCCTAGTTGTGGTCCCTCGGTTGAACATAATCATTATCTCGTTCTAATAATTGAGCCCTGTTTACAACATCTAAATATAAAGAAAATTTGTAAGAGATAAGATATTGCCGAATCTCGGGTTTTAAACCTCTCAGAAACATCCTTGTCATTCGTTCCTCATTCTCGACCAAATGAGGTACAAACCTGGATAACTCTATAAACTTCGCCTCGTATTGGGACACCGTCATGTTGTTTTGTTCCAGTCTAATAAACTCTACCTCCTTCATATGACGAATACTTTCAGAAAAGTACTTGTCATTAAACAGTTTCTAAAACATTTCCCAGGACATGTTGAGTGCGTCAGGCTGGGTACGCTTCACAGACTCCCACCAGTAGTCTGCCTCACCGCGGAACATAAAAGTGGCGAATGGAACCTTCTGTTCCTCCGTGCATCCCAAAATATCGAATATCTTAGTAATTTGCTTGACCCACGTTTCCGCCGTGATCGGATCCGGCTTTTCCTTAAATTCTGATGGTCCCAATTCTTTGAACTGCTTAGCTGTGACAAACCGCGCGTTGTTATCATTTCCACCCGTATTCTGCATACGAGTCTCCCTCGTCTGATTTTGCATGAACTGCAAAAAGCTCCTAAACATTCCATCATTCATCGTTTGCTCGGTAACGTTGTTTACAGGAGAAATATTGCCTTTCTATTGCACGTTCTCCTGGGTGGTGATCAAAGGTGTCTCCACTGTCTCGTTCACTCCATTATTAACGTTCTCTGCTGTCATTCTCAAATACTGCCATAAAACAAGGGTTAATTGACAAGTCACATATTATCCCTATACTCTGACCGACCAAATAAATATCAAATAAACTTAGTCAGGTCATACTAGCGAAGGAATTTCTCGTCTCTCCCCTCCTAGTTCTTGTCTCACATCTCAGCCAGGGATCATATCCCTATGCTCTGATACCAACTGTGACGCCCCCAAAATAGGTATACACCACACCCATTCTGAGTCGTCAAATACATGGTACAGAAAGCAAACTACAACTTCAATAATACAATTATCGTGCAAAATACGACAACACATATTGTGAGTTTAAATACAAATATTGTCTTCTAGACAATATCCACACTCAAATAAGTCCTCATTACAATTATTCAAACACTATTTTACAGAAATAGTGAGGACTGCTAAAACATCTTTCTAGAACCATCACTCCATACCCCGACTAGATCATGCTATGTTCTCACCTCCTGAGAAGAAAAATGGAACAAAAAGAAAAGGGTGAGCTTAACTAGTCCAGTAAAGAATATTATGACTAAGATAATATACAACAAATTATCGTTAGTCCTCAACAGGGAAAAATCTGATAGAATATAATCGACAACAAGTTTTAGATCAACAACTGCAGCGGAAACAACAAACCATTAGAAGAGTCAAGTAGAGAAAGAATTCTATTATCTTCTAAGATTTAAAAGTCCATCATCAATATTTTATCCCTGTAACATCAATTAATAATCATCTTTATCCAAATATTCATCTTTGCACTACAGGCCAAAGATATTCATTTGTATAACCTGTCAGTCATGTTCATCTCAACACCTGTTCATCTTTGGTTATCTAATTGCGCGCCAGTAAGGAGAAATCCTCATTGGAAAGCCCCATCTTTCCTGGGAACGGCCTGTAGTGCAAAGATGAACAGGTGTTGAGATGAACATGACTGACAGGTGATACAAATGAATATCTTTGGCCTGTAGTGCAAAGATGAATATTTGGATAAAGATGATTATTAATTGATGTTACAGGGATAAAATATTGATGATGGACTTTTAAATCTTAGAAGATAATAGAATTATTTCTCTACTTGACTCTTCTAATGGTTTGCTGTTTCCGCTGTAGTTGTTGATCTAAAACTTGTTGTCGATTATATTTTATCAGATTTTTCCCTGTTGAGGACTAACGATAATTTGTTGTATATTATCTTAGTCATAATATTCTTTACTGGACTAGTTGAGCTCACCCTTTTTCCTTTTTGTTCCATTTTTCTTCTCAGGAGGTGAGAACATAGCAAGATATAGTCGGGGTATAGAGTGATGGTTCTAGTAAGATGTTTTAGTAGTCCTCACTATTTCTGTAAAATAGTGTTTGAATAATTGTAATGAGAATTTATTTGAGTGTGGATATTGTCCAGAAGACAATATTTGTATTTAAACTCACAGTATGTGTTGTCGTATTTTGTACGACAATTGTATTATTGAATTTGTAGTTTACTTTCTGTACCATGTATTTGGCGACTCAGAATGGGTGTTGTATACCTATTTTGGGGGCGTCACATGTTTTGCCACTATCATACAAGATGTCTAATGACATACAATCTCGTGTCATCATAAGACATGATTGTGCTCATCCACTTGCTGAGTATATTTACGAGCACTACCTATATAATCTTGGTGTTTGTTTGAAGTATAATTCTCAATTAGAGACAGTGGAGATAATGATAAGTCAAGAGAAGACTCACCATTGGGAAGAATATGATAGTAATCTTCTCGTTTTTCTTTGGGGTATATTGGGTCAACCAAGGATAATTCTGTGGTCATATGATATCTATCACAACCTAGAAGCATGGCCTCCCATGTACAAAGGTTTTCTTGAGCACTTCCTAAATATTCTAATTTCTAAAACAGTTTTTGACTATACCTTTATGTAAGGTGTCATTGTGAGGTGTTGTCCACTGATGGGACATGAGTCACAGTTGGTATATATTTGTATCCAAACTCACATCATATGTGTTGTTGTATTTTGCACGACAATTGTTGTAATAAAGTTGTAGTTATTTTCTGTACCATGTATTTGGCGACTCAAAATAGGTTGGATAGAATGGACCTATTTTGGGGTTGTCACATATTAAATATAATATCAGTTATTTATACTATACTTAAATTCTCATAATTATTATATTTATTTCATACTTTTTTTATTAATAATATTTTTTATGAACAGTAATTTTGAAAAAATTATAATTAATTATATTAAATTATATAAAATAATAAATAATATAGGAAAAATTCCTAAATTAGGAAAAACGGAAAGGAGGGAGCACAAAATACTACTACTATGTTGCCATAAAACATTAGTAGTATTAAATATGTAAGGTTTATACAGAATCCAAAGAGAATTGAAAGATGAGCCACCAATGACCCACTCCACGTGCAAACATAATAAGACAATTAATACTTTAATTAGTACTGGAGTAATTACTAAAAACAACTCCTACAATTTCTTTGTGGTATTGGATCCGGAGTTTACACCAATTAATAATTACTATTAATATTTATTACCTCCGTCTCTTAATATAAATTTTTTTAGAGTTATATATAATTATTAAAGAAATGATTATATATTATTAAATATAATATTAAATATTTATATTGTCTTTATATTATAAAAAAAGATTATTATTTATTAGACAAAAAATAATTAAAAAACTAAGATTATATTTAATATTTAAGATAATATTAAAAATTAAAAAATTAATATTTATTTAAAATTTTAAAACGTCATATATTAAGAAATAAAAATATATTTTTAAAATATTTTATATTAAAAGACGGAGAGAATATATATTAATAGTAATAATAATTTAAATTTTGCAGCACAAAAAGAGGAGAGAGAATAAAGAAAAGAAAGAAGAGCACTAGGCTAGGGACAGGAGAGGACAGGTAATTTGTGGTAGATATTAAATGCGTAAGTAAGCGGTGGACATACATAGTCGTGGCTATGGTGTTTCAGTAAAAAGTCATTTCTTCTACTGTGCATCTTTAATCTCTTTCTGTCGAGTCATAACTGCATCTTTAATCTTTGTCAGAGGATTTTTGTTTTACTTCAGATTCTCCAATCTATTAGGATGATACTATATATGAGAGAACATGCCAAATATAGTATATATATATATATATATATATATATATTTGTGTAATATACAGTTGATGATTTTTTTAAATTATAACAACGGATTATAAGTATTTTAGTCTACGACAACAGTTGTAAATTATTGTTATAGTGTAAAAAAATTGTCATTATAAATTATTACGTATATATACGGTTCAGATCTTAAACTCATCCCTTATCTAATTTATCCGAGCTCATTCCTCCTTTAGCGATCGACTCGACAACAGTTCGGTCATACAACCGTCGTCTATACTTTTAGCGACGTTATATGTTGTCCGTCGCTAAAAGTATAGGCGGCGGCGGTTGTATGACCAAACTGTCGTCGGGTCCGTCGCTAAAGAAGAGTGAACTTATGATCCGGACTATGTATATATAATCCATATATATAATATCATACTACCTCCATCCCATAATAACTGTCGTTTTAGAAAAAAAAATTTTCTCAATTTATTTGTCGTTTACAACTTTTTAGGAGAAATAATTATTTACTTTCCTATATCACCCCTACCTTCTCTCATTGTTCCAAGAAATTTTTCCCTTTGTATTAATAGTTTTCAACTTCCCATAAAGGAACAGTGATGAAATTTCATACTAATTTTAATTAATAAATGATAGCACTAAATAACTTTCTTAATCTATGTATATCAAATTAAAACGATAGTTATTATAGAATGGAGGGAGTAATAATTACCATCTCGACTCAATCATGTTATCCTTCTTCTAAATTAACCGGACTCAATCATGTTATCCTTCTTCTAAATTAACCGCCCGCTCACTAAACATAAGAGTAACATTGAGAAATTTTCATTTTTTTAAAAATATATTGAAATAGGGGTAAAACTTCTTTTCTCGGATTCATTCGATAAATATTAAGTAATATACCGGGCCATGTTTATCTATTCTTTATTAAGAGAACGCTTGAGATTGAATTATTAATTTTAAATTATTTATTTATTTTGAAATAATAAAATAATTTAAAATAAAGAATTATTTAATATCATGTCTAACCAAGTACTATAATCCCACCATGAGAGATTAAATTTTTTTAGACAAAACTAACCTTTACTTTTTCTAATATTAGCATTTAACCAGCTATCAAATAAGCATGCTCGCTTAATAATCATATTACTCTCTTAAAATTTCCGATTTCACTAATTTTACCAACTCATTTCAACAAATTATGTAACGTAACATATTTAAAAACAAGAACAGTAATATCTTTACTTCAAAGTTTATAATTAATTATTTATCATTTTTTAATGTATAAACAAATTTAAAATATGCTATTATTGATAAGAGTATAATAGTCCAAATTATATTTTTTTATTTAATCTTTTAATTAATTCTAAAAAAAACAAACATAAATGAAATTATTTTAAGTTATCTCATAAATAATCCCATAAAAAAACAAACATGTACGTAGGACTATTTAATCCTAAGATTAATAGTTTTAAGATTATAATACCATGTATTATAATTCTAGAATTATAATCCTTACAAACAAACATGATTTAGGCAAAATGTTAATAGTATAATCTTTTAACACTCCCTTGAATGAAAACAATTAATTTCCAAGTAAATAGAACTCTTTCTATAAGGGAGGAGTAATACCAATAGTAGCTTAGGTAGACGGTAGTTTTCTTGTTATGTATCTTCCTTCTCTACCTGAACAAGTGAGCATCAATTATCACAGCAGTTGTAGCCCTCAACCAATGGGTAGGGGCAATTTGGAGCCCACAATTATTTGATGGCTTTAAATGGACACACCTTTACCCACCTATTATCAGCGAGTCTGCGGCCTATCGAGTCTGTGTTTTAACCTTTTGAAATGATCCACAAGGGAATATACAAACAACAAAAATATAACACTATGAAACAAGACACCACTACCATAACGAGCACAAAAAGAAAGCAACTACTTCACTCAACTCAGTTTTCATTGATGTAAAACATAAAGTATGATGCTGCCAAGCAGTTCCTAATAAGAAAATGTAGCACAAGGGAAAACAGTGCAACATGTAAGAAGACCTAGTATGGACTAAAGAAGGTGATCAACAATATCTTTCATTCCAAACCTTGTTAATTTGAAACACAGCCGACAAGTACAAGGCAGAAGAGAAAGACCTCAACACTACCACACCTCATTTATCAAATGACACAAAGTAACACGACAAGCTCTTTATACATACTTGTAGACATCGCAGTATATGGATCTTAAGCCTTCTCCAAATCTGCAAAAAAAAAAAATTAAATTAGTTGGTGTGCAATAGAAACACATGGGCTTAGGATATTTTATACTAAACTTCGGGTGGGGAGGGAGGGAGGGAGGGAGGGGAGGAGAGAGAACATATGTGATAAAAAGAAGTAAATGGTGTCAAAAGTACAAAGAAAATACGATGCTGGGAGAGCCCCACTTTCTGGCTACACACACTATCATGATAGGAACAAACATCCTCTATAATTGTGATTCGATTACTAGAATTGGGGGTGGAGGGTTGAAGGGCAATGTAAATGACCACTTGCCATCTACCATTCCCTGCCAAACAGAGCCTCAAGGAAAACCATAGTCGCCATCTCTTCAACCTTATTCTGTTAATTAACCATGACCAGTCAATCAGCCGTATCTAGTATTTAACCTTGTGGCCAGGTGCAGTAACATAGACCTTTCCCCCTCTGGTGATCCTCCAGCCGTCATACATTCTGATGTCGAGTGCTCAAATCTCTCTCTCTCTCTCTCTCTCCCTCTCTCCCTCTCTTCCTCTCTCTCTCTCTATTTCTTAGTCTCTCTCTTCTCTCTCTCACATATTAGCATTTTCTCAGATCATTTTTTTGGTTTGTCAACTCCGGAAATACTAAAATGAATTTTTGTAGTGTTCTTGGTTAGTCTTGCTGCAGTTAACCATTTTCACTTATATTTGTATATATTAAAATTCTTCATATATCTACCATTTCTGCTAATAAGCAGTCCCTATGCAACTTAAATGTCACCATCAAATTTCATCTTCACATCCTAATCAACATCTTAATCTATTTTCTGCACTTGCTCACTTAACAATTTGTACACTCATCCCCACCTATCTTCTTTCTCTCTCTCTCTCTCACACACACACACACACACACACACACACATATATATATATATATATATATATATATATATTAAAAGTCAGGAGCATATAAAAGATGGGATCATCGTAGCCAGTCAAGCACCCTAGGTTTTTATAATTCGTCTGGTGAAGAAGAAACTTATGCGAAACACCCTTTTTATACACCCTACTTATTAATGCACGATTGCCTTCTAAAGCACATATGCCATAGGTACGAGCCAAAACAAACCATCATCGAAGGCCACAGACAAGCTTGAGCACTAATTTCAAAATTCTAGCCTTTTGGGAGAGTACTCTGTGGGTTTAAGCATTCCTTGAAGGTTTCTGGGTACTTTGTTCATTTAGTATAAGTCAATGTCTTTCATCATAGTATAATTTTTTCAATGATCTTTTTGAATACTAATATTTAAGTAAATACTAATATTTAAGGACTTAAAAAATTTTGTCTTTAGAAAAAATTATGCAGAGGTACCAATGAAGAACATTCAGGGGGAAGTACCCATACGTAATGTATCAGGGGGTCTGGAAGCAATAAGAATGCTGTTACAAATAGTACAAGATCTGTATATCACATGCTAAGGGATCTTAAGAGAATTAGGTTCCTTGTTAACCTGAAAGAAATAAAATAAACAGAAAATCAAAATATTGAACAGTAACTTATAGAAGCGATTTCATTCGAATGCTACATAAACCAAAATTCTTGCTTTTCTGACCAGGATCACTGGCTTGCTTTAAAGAAACAAAGGCATCAGTAGCCACAAAATTTTCCGCTGATAAATCAAACCATTTCTAGTGACTATAAGATATGACCCCAGTTGTATCACAGATTGTTAGAGTAACCTAGCATAGAATCAGTTATCTTTGTTATGAAATCACCCCATCATCAAAAAGATACTAACATATTTAAAGCCAAATATCTTCTTTAGCTAGAAGAAGGTTGTGCTTGGCATGATAGGTAAGTGCTGACTTGTTAAATACTAGGACATGGGTTCAACTTCTGGAAATAACCTCTCTAAATAGAGGAAAGACGTAAGCTGACCGTAAACCCTGTGGGATTCTTGTGCACTACGACCTTTTGAGTTTCATTAGCTAGAAGAAGATTCATTATACAACAGGTTTTCTCAAAATTTCCTGAATATCCTAAAAATGTTTAAAAATTATGTACACACAGTCACACACACATATATATATATACACCACACTGAGAAATAACTTGAAAAGAGTTGGAGCCTTGTGTATGACCATTTTAGCTTCATTGATTAGAAGAAGATTCATTATATAAATTTTTTTCTCTGAAGTAGAATATCCTAAAAGGGCAAAGGCTAAAACTATAAAAACAGATGTCATAATAAGGAATCACTCGACAAATATTGGATTTTGCTATATATCCACTGCAATGAGTTCACAATCAACATAAAAAGATGCAAAAAAGAAATATAATGCAAGTAAAATACAAATACGGTGGAAATTTTGTTGATATGGCCAACATTTCTATATCACAGTAATAGTAACCCCTCACAAAAATCTTCTGATGATTAAACAGACAAGTAGTACCTTTTCTTTTTTTTAAATCTAAAATGGAGGTCAGATTAGTATTTGTGTATATGCAAGCATGTACATATCATTTGCCACAAAAAATTGCATATCTTTGAACCAAAATTAAAGGAAAACCTGATTATACTATGTAGTTCCAGTCTAGTTAAATTTCTGTCTTTCCAAACTATCTTCTTTTTCTATATATCAGTCATGCCAAATGTACTAAACGTATCTGTCAAGTAAAAGCATATTGGGTAGTTACTATCTAATAGAATTTCTGGTGACAACTACGTTATAAGTGAGTGAGTTAGTAATGGGTGAAGGATAAGAGAATATGGTGTAGGTTTAGACTTTACTTTTCCAGCAAGTTTATGTAGTCTATAAATTCAAGTGTCTTGTAACTTTTATTTTCAAGTACTGAATGATATGAAAATCTGAGAAGCAAGTTTGCTCTCACACCTATATCCCTCCTTCTGCCTCCCTCCTATATTCCCCAAATTGATTGCATCTGTCTAATCTATCACTTTCCTCCCTAAAATTCTTTTATCTATTCCTCTATTCGTTGTTCTATCTCTGAAGATTCAAGTCAGGGCCAAGGTGGGCCTCACAATTTGGTATCAAAGCTGTTCCTTCACTGAAAAATTCATCTTCTTCATCAATTCGCTACTGTTAATCACTAAAAATTCAGACCAACAAAAAACACTTTATTCAGATACAAAATCTATTGAAACACATCACAAACCATCACCTAAACACAATCCAAACTAGCCCAGAAGTAAACAAGCAAGGAGCTAAGCACAGTAGCAAGAAAACTCCATAAACAATGCTCTATTTCCAGGATACCTGCAACTGAGTATAATATTCATCTTCTACGGTTAAGTTTGGTAAATTCTCTTTTCAATCCATTCATTTCAGTTCATATTAGCTTCCCAATCATCAGTTTAAGTTTCTATAACATCTGCATCATAGATTAATTCCATAGAATCATTTCAGTTCATACCGAGAAAAAATTCAAAAATATTTCAATCCAGTGCTTATATCATATTAGTTGTGATTATTTTGTGTTAGATTAATCCTATAATATCATTTAGCACTACACTTACTCATCTAGCATCAAACCCATTCACTCTCACTTAGATTTGTTCATCATTCTATTTTATATACATTGTTTCGGCTATTTTCAGCTTATACACAAACTTAATTCCTTGTTAAGCTTGTGTCTAAACAGAGTTATGAACATTTTGGTGCTCTAACTTTGATCATTAGCTCTACTACTCTCATAGATCTCGTTAAGCTTGTGCTAAGATTTGTGCATAGTTTGGAACTCGGATCCTTATTTGTTCATAAGAGATCCATTTCACCTCTTATAGTGCTACTCAAGCTTACTTCCTCTCAACTAGATTGACTTGTGTTGGTCTAGTTAACAATTTTAAATTCTTAAGCTTGTTTGTTCCAAGTTTATTTTCAATTCCTTAATATCACAAGCATGCAAAAAAGAATCCATTGGCAATGGCTATGACTTTACATATCCTTTTGGCCAAGGAGATGGTGAGAAAAGGAAAAGGCAAGAAGAAGATGAGATGCCTAAGAGGAGAGGGCATGAATTTAACTTTGAAAAGTGGGGAAGAGATAAACATGTGGGAGCTGAGCTTAAGTATCTGAAACTATCTTTTAGGAATATTCGTATGAAGGAGCTTCTATATATGATGAGGAGCCACAACCAGAGGGAGCCCCTATATTATGTTGGGAATGAGGAGGCTCCACTTTATGATTGTCCACCCTCATTTAATGCGGCACCACAATATGAAAGGAATCATTTGTTCAATGAAAATTCTGAATTCAATGGAAATAATAAACAACCTAAATGCGATGAAAACTTCTGGCACGATGAGGAACCCATATTTGATGAGGATCCTGAAGCGGAACAAGGATTCATGAAGAAGAAGGTAACGTTAGCACTTCCTGAACAGCAACAGGAAGTTTCTTTGGTAAGGAAACTGTCAAAACAGCCTCATATACTACAAACTACGTCAGGAAATGATGAAATTCCAGCTCCACAGGGTCCTAAGCTTTGCATAGTGTTTATTGAGAAAATGGAATTCATTCTTGATTGCCATCCAAAGCAGTCCAAGAAGGAATGGTCTGCAACTCCAGATCCTTGGAAAGATAAAGTGGTAACTTCCATGCAAAACTTACATTCAGAAACTAGTAAATCAAACTCCTCCCCATATATCTGTTCTAGGTATGTTGATGAGGCCATTGGCCTACTCCTTCCTTCCTTTAACCCTGCTAAGGCCATTGGAGATCTTGTCAACCAGCCCAACTTTCATTCTTATACAAATCAACCCCACTACTTTACGAGATCTATCCAAAAACCCACACCAAACTGCCCACAAATCCTATTTGTTAACACCCAAAGCTACTACCAAAGACCAAAGACCAAAGATATGGAAGAATAGACCAAGGGTTGTGTTATAAGGAGTTGTGGAAAGAACAAAATGTCCCAATACCAAACTGCAGAATATTCACTAGTTCGGATAGCGAGACCAACCCCTTTAATGATTTAAAGTGGTCATTGGTCAAATGGAAAATGAGGAGAAAGAAGTTTGTAAATGATACGAATTTGTGGCCTTTAAAGGATATTGAGGCAGTCCTAGTAAAACCAATTGCATTAGTGTTAATGGGTGACCAAGATTGGGGCAGACTTTCTAAGAGGAGGGTAAAGAAACTCACAAATAACAAGGAGCTACACCAAGCAGATTTTCATTGGAGAATCGTTACTAAAGAGCAGTTTGCTATATTCTCAAGACATCATGGCACTTCTTCGCCCCCTCGGTCACTCTTCCCTGCTACTATGGCAAAAACAACCAGTAGGAGGATGAAACTTATAATTCATCTTTTGATTCTCAAGTCCCTCCTAAACACTATGGGAACCCTTGTTGGACATGCTGAACAAAAAACAATCAGGATTAGTAAATGGATGCTTCAAGTTCCTAGAGCAATCATTTACATTGTATGCATTGGAAAGGAAATGTTTGGCAAGGAGATGAAAGTAAATATGTGAATGTTCACCACTATAGAGATGAATCTGCAGTAAAGGGTACATGTGTTGTTTGTGTAAAGGACAGTGAAGCGACTCTTGTTGCCAAATCATTGGCTGCAAATTGCTACAAACCTGAACACTTGAAGCCGCTAGAAAATAAGTCATTCATGAAGAAGGCCAAGTATTTCTACATAGCAAAACTCTTTTTCACTGTATCATTTGAGCTCTTTCTTCTTGTTGCTAAGTATACAACTCCAAAGGAATTTGGATGTCTCCTAGTCCAATTTATGCAGAAAAATGATCTCCATCGGAAGGAATGATATGATGAGGCCTTCGAAGAGCTCCAAAAAAGCTCTTGGGTTATGCTTAAACCTTTTACAATCAATGGAATGCTCCCTCCATTCCTGACTCTCTACATTTGGTGAAAAAGACTAGGATGGAAGCAAGTGATCAAGAAGCGAAGAAAGAAGTTTAAAGAAACCAAAGCCTTTTTCTGCTAGGTGTTTGGGGGGTTCTCTAGTGATGGGAAGGTGTTGCAAGCAGTTCATTAAAGAATATGGCATCTTGACAAGAGCTTTTTATTTCCCTAGTGCAGAAAAATACCTCTCTAAAGACAAAGAAGGCTGCAGAATACTATGACAAGTTCAAGAGAACCATGAAGAAAATTCAAGAACAAGTCACTAAGCCACTGAATATTCAGAACAATGAGAAACACAAGTGCCCAAGACATGCTAAAACTAATATTGAGGCAAGCTTTTGCTATAGAAAGGTTCAACTAAACAAGTTCCTGAGTTTTGTTCTTGATACTGGAAGGGTGTTGAGAGCTACCAAAATTAAAAGTAGAGAACCAACATTATCTATGAGGACATGGATGTTTTTAAGGGTGAGGGAATGTCAGGCAAGGACATATTGGGTAGTTACTATCTAATAGAATATTCTAGTGACAACTATGTTATAAGTGAGTGAGTTATTAATAGGGGAAAACTAAGAGAATATGGTGTAGGTTTAGACTTTACTTTTTCAACAAGTTTATGTAGTCTATAAATCAAGTATTTTGTAACTTTTATTTTCAAGTAATGAATAATATGAAAATCTGAGAAGCAAGTTTGCTCTCACACCTATCTCCCTCTTTCTACCTCCCTCATCCTATTTGGGAGTGGTTAGCATGAAGTTAACTTTGATCAATTGTCCAATACACACGCAGACCGAGAGTTAATCACTCTTTGCATGTTAGTATTATATTAACCAATCATGAAGTTAACTTCACCGGATCCCTCCTATTTTTCTCAAATTGATTTTATCTGTCTAATCTATCTCTTTCCTCCCTAAAATTCTTCTATATATCCCTCTATTTGTTGTTCTATCTATGCAGATTCAAGTTAAGGCCAAGGTGGGACTGACAGTGTCCTCCAAAAGGATTTAATGAACCACAAACCATCCTCCAAAGGCAATCACAATATCACACTATTTCTGCTCTTAATCTCAACAAACCCGATCTTTGCATGATTATGATTCAGTAAACCAAGGTCCCTTACAAACAACGTACCAGTAGACATCCAACTAAGCTTAAAGGGATGATGCCTACCATGTTAAAGAGATTGGTAGGACAGCTCACGGGTCAAAGATTATGCTAAATATTGTGCATTTCTTATATAATTCTGCATAATAAGCTTTATACAATCAGCCATCACACTGAACTAAAGATTTTCATTTTTTTTCCAGCACTCACGGTGTACTATAATGCTAAAGTACAAAGTAACATATTCAGAATCTTAATTAAACACAAAGTCACAAATTTTAGAACACTCACTGCAATATTCATACAAATGATCAAATTTTGATACCTGTTTGTTTATCCGAAGCAACGTGATACACTTGTTCCTCCTCCGGTACAGGATCCACCTTATCACCCGGCCCATTTTTATCATCAGGATATCTAACAACAACCACAGGACACACGCAGTGCTGCACACAGTAATCACTCACACTTCCCAGCCTTCCCTTGGCATTGCGCCGCGAAGCCCCAAGTCCTCGGCTCCCCATAATCACCGCACTCAGCCCTAATCGCTCCACCTCCAAACACAGCCTTTCCTTCATATCGTGATCTTTCACTATATGGATCTTAAACGGGATCTGAGCCTCCACAAGCGGCTGAGCCAAGTGATTTGATTTTGTTGTTGTGAAACTATCAAAATCGTCTTCGAGTTTCTGCTGAGATTCTTCGGAGTCGTCGTCGACGGTGAGGTGGATGGCGCCCCAATCGGCGCCGTAGAGGACGGAGGTGGGTCGGACGTGGACGAGGATCACGGAGTCTCCGGGCCGGAGGTAGTTCTGGACCGCCCATTTCACAGCGTAGGCGCTCTCATCGCTTAAATCGACGGCAATCCCGATCTTGCGGTGGGCACCGGCTGTGGGGGTGGGTCGAGGGGATGCCGGTGGGATGGTGATTACGTCCGGGGGGTGATCGGATTCCGGTGGTTTCTTGGGTGACGTCATGCTCATAGTGTATTGATGTTTTCCCGAGTAGTGAAGAGAACAGTGGGGAGTGGTGGCAGTGATAAACGCGGGAATAGACTTGAGTATTGGTTTGTATGGTCTAGACTGTATGTTGTGAAAACTTAAAATAAAATAGTTAATTTATAGATTAAAAAATATAATAAAAAAAGTCCTCGAATTAAGTAATACATTTTTATTTTGAATCTTTCTAAAAATAATAATAAGTGATTTGATTCAATGGACACCCTCTTTTTAAATTTAAATATTATTTAGAAAGAGTATTTATAATTTGAAAATTTTGTTTCTTAATGTCTTTTAAGTGAAATAAAGAAGAATAAGATACATAATTGTAAAATAATTAAAATGAATTGGAAGAAACGCCAAGTCATTGATACATTAATTGATTAGAGACCTGACTGCCGTGGCCCATGTACAAGTAAGTATCATGACCTGATCATCTTTTTTCTTAATATATTCTTATCTTAAAAGCTTTAACACCAAATGCTTATTGATATATATATATATATATATATATTCTTGTAACTTGATTGCTTAATTATAGAATAATACTAGTGATAATTGATATGCTTATATTTCATTAGGGTGATCCTGGAGTTTATTCTATATCTAGGATCAAACAGATCTAGGGTAAATATCACTTTAATACCTGAGGTTTGACCATTTGCTCACATGAGCACCTGTCGTTTAAAAAACTACACTTAAACACCTGAAGTTTTTGAGGTGAGTGAAAAACTGTTTTGGTGTTAACGCCGTGACTTTAATGGCTAAAGACATATTTGCCCTAAGATTAAGACATTTTTGTCATTTATATATATATATATATATTTAATTAACAACGTAACCAAAAGTATGTTTCTTTTTTTTTGTTCTTCACGTACGTTTAAACCCAAACCTAAAATTCAAACTCAAATTCAATGCTCCCAATCTGTTGCTCAATCCTTAACAAATTGACGATATAATTTGTAATATTACACTATATTGAAGCCTGTAAAATGCATGAATACCTCAAATGGTGTTGAATTTGTCAAAAATCACAGTTATTTAGCACCGATTTCACCCCCTTTTTGGTGCTGTTTGAGAGTGAATATCAACATATATTGCTCGGAATTTGCTAAGGAACAAAGCCCATTAATTCTCGATCTCCAATGGATGAATTAAGACGAATCCTTAGGTTGATTTTTCTTCCTCTAGTCATTTTCGCAAACACAGGCCGGGTGTTTTTGATGAAATTTTTAATTGTTTAGGGTTGTTTAGAGTTATTATGCTTGAATTTTGGTTAAAAGATAATACCCATAGAATTTTATTACCTAATTGAAGAAGACAGAGGTGGAAGGAGGAGAGATGTGTTGATGCTAAAATTAATGTGTACAAATATTGTTCAGTTGAGTATTATAAGGGTTAGGGTTTGGAAAATATAAAGTCCAAAAAAGGTATTTTGGAGATATTTTTTTAGTGTTTGATAATTATTTTGTTTCTTCATGCGTTTGTTTGTAGTGAGTGGAGCACACACGGTTAAATTGGATGGAAAATATAAAATTTTCACTTCACCTCAAAGCCTCAGGTGTGTAAGTGTAGCTTTTTAAATGATAGGTGGTCATGTGAAAAAATGGTCAAACATTGGATGTTGAAGTGAAAGTTACCCAAATATTTACTTAGAAATCCTCGTATGCTTAACTAATCTCCTTCGTCAATCTTCCCACGAGGAAAGTAAACTTCACAGGGAGTAGATATTTTTGCAGTTGTATTATGTATCTTGTAGTTATAGCCTTACTGGGGGAATCCCCAAGTCTTAGTATAGGAGGACATTTGAAAGTTGTAGTCTTTGTCAGCCAAAATTATATGAAGCAAATTACGTTTTCTATCCATCCTAAATTGTTTCTTTTAAGTCTTAGTTTCAGTATGTCGGTGTGATGAGTCCTATGTGTACTTTTTCTGTTCATTTTGTCAATGCATGCTGAAGGTTTTGTTGAATATTGCCCGGCAGGAAGATAGCTGCCCACGCCGTTCAGCAGAAGCAAGAAAAAGAAGAGGAAGAGGAAGAGGAAGAGGAAGAGGAGAAGTTAATGCTGCAGAAGGCCAGAGAGCTTGATGCATTTGATCAACAGAACCATGGCGCATTACCCCAATACAGCGATAAGAATTATAGCAGAGACAAGAATGGTTCCATGGGGCAAACAGTGTGAAGGCCACATCATATGAAGAGGAAGCACTGAGAACAATGAAAGCATTCTGGCTACCATCTCCTACACCAGAAGCTCCTGTAAAGGTAGAGGCACCGTCCACCAGCACCACTTGTCCAGAAGGCAATGAAAAACTCAAGATGAAGACCCTCTTCCCCATCGACTTCACAGAGGCAATCCACGTGTCTTGACAAGACTTACATCGGCCCTAGCTGCAAGGTCACAATGACCAACACATTGGCGCTCGTAGCCTTGAGCTCTTGTGGACACGTCTTCTGTAAGAAGTGTGGTGATAAGTTCATGGCTGTGGACAAGGTCTGTCTAGTTTGCCACAAGGGAAGTAAAGAGAGGAATCTGGTGTGTGCCTTGAAAAATGTGGGACAGGTTTCTCTGCTCATGGGGATAATCTTGAAGCATTTGGGAAGTGGTTCTGGACTAGGGCTGGTTAGGCCTGCAATGAAGACTTGATTTTAGCTCTAGTGGTGGTTTCCATGCTCTAGCTCGAATCTCTATGTGGATGTTGAGTGGGATGGGCACTTGGGGTAGTTGAGGGATTAGTATAGGTGGTAGCTTTTGTCTGGAAAACATTATCTATATGGGGATTACAAACTTATCCATCCATCCTTCCGAACAGCAACAAAATAATACAGGTGTCACCATCACAATTGACCCCATCTACAACTCAACTAGCTGCTTTTAGTCTTTTCTTTTGCACCGCTAAATTATTAATTAAAGCATCAATCAATACTCCAATTTATAATCCACGAATATTTTTTATTCAATTATTATCCCAATAAAGAATGAGGTGAGATGGGATGGGATGGGAGGTCGGCTGTTTTGTCTTTCGTTTGGCATTTGACACCACGCAATTCCGCCTTAACCCCCACTCGCTCATCTCCGCAGTTTATTTTGTTTGCTTCTCTCCAAAACAATTACTCTATATATATTATATACTTCTTGTTTACTAGTTAATCAATTCTTTTAATATAATTATTATAAATTCCGTGTCATTCAAAATAAATTTAAAGGATTATAGTAATTTATTTTACATAAAGGAAATGAATTATCTTCATTTTTTTTATTTCCAAATATATTTAAGCTAAATTGCTTATAGTCCATATAAGGGTTATTTTAAATTTAAACACTTTATTACAAAATTAAAGAAAATTTGCAAGAAAAGTAGAAAAAAATAATCCATGAAATGTTGTTTCTTTAAATGTCTTCTTCATTAAATTCATCATGAGGAATTTTTTATATATTAATTAATAACCATTAAAAATTATTATCATTCTTGTCTTGTACTAGATCGTTTTCTCAAATAAAAAAAAATTATTCTCAAGAAAAAAAAATTGTTTCACTTAAAAAATAATAGTATAAAATAATAATTCTAATGAATTTGTCACCGTACTTTAATTAGTATGAGAGTACAACTATGTAATTATGATATTTTTAAATTAAAAATTAGAAAAAAAAAAGAATAATGTTAAAAGAAACCGATTTTGACCGTTAAATGTTGTTCTTATAATAGTAAATCACGGGGTTAGCTATATCCACGTTCTGACATGGCAACAGCTGGAACGCCGTTAATGTTAGGCCCAAATATCATTATTACGCGCGCCAACCTCACCAGTCACCATTTTTCTGCCAAACAGAACAGAATCACATTTCGCCAGCCGCCGTCCTCTCTCTGTTTCTCATTTACCGAAAAAGAGAGAGAGAAAGGGATTGAAACCCTAATGGCAGAGGATATGTTTGTTGTTAACGGCTGTGCCGACGGAAAGGAAGAGGAGGAGAAACTGTTGATGGACGGAGTTGCCGTGTTGGATTTTGATATGCTCTGCTCTGCGGTGGCTGCTATGCAAAGTCAGGGCAAGTGCAAATGGAACGAATTGGATAATCCAGAGGACCATGAAGATTCTGAATTTGGAGGTGGAGGACGAGGAGGTGGTGTTCTTAGGATGTGGGAAGGAGACCTCCTCAATTGCTTAGACGATCGTAGCATTGCTCTCGAATCCGCTTGGTAATTTTTTCAACTAATTTCTACTCTTTTTTATTTTCTATGTATCTTCTCCGTTGGTTTTCTTTAATCCTTTTGGCTTTAAGAGTTTGTATTTTTGATTGTGCCCTTTTAATTTTTTGGGTTATGGGGGATTCTATGATTATTTAATCATAATTTTCTTTCCCATCTAGTTTAAATGATGGCTGGAGTCTCTTTTATTTTAAATGGTACAAATGGGTTTTCATCATGTGAGGAGTTTAAGTTTTTTTTCAATTCTAAAATTGGCAGCTGTGAGTTTACACATGCACAGATAAATATTACAGATTTCGTGCATATATCATTAGTATTATCAATGTGTTGAGATGTTTATGGGGGGTACTGGTTTTTGTTGGTTTAATTTACACTTTATGATTGTGTGTAAATAGTGTATGTTGTGTTGCAGTTGCCCATGTTATAGATTTGGGAAGAACATGAGAAGAGCTGGATTTGGCTTTTGCTTTATTCAGGTAAATTTACATTCTTGGTGAAGAAACCTTTGCATTTATTTTTCTGTTGGTTTATGATGTCAGTTTCTATTAGCTTGTCTTTGTAGGATTAATTGCATCTACCGTATTAATATGAACCTGATGTCACCATCTTTACCTTGTCAAAAACCCCAAATGGATCTTAATTGGCTATAATATCTAATTTTCTAAAATCTGATGTGTTGATTTGTTTGCGCAAACAGTTTTTTATATTTTAAAAGCCTTGATGAAGTAATCCAGTTGAACCTTTATGTGTTAATAATGTGAATCACAAACTGGAAATTTGTAGAATTAATCATTCTGAGACCCAGCAGCGGTCACTTGGTTGTGTGTTGCTCATCAGCATCTGTGAGATAGACTCAACTTATGTTATATACAGTCATGTTGCGCTGGAAACTTGAACTTAATTGTGTATTGTTTAGCCTTGAAAATCTGTTTGAGATACTCTTGGACTAGACTCCTATAACCCTTCCTGATAAGTATTTTCAATTACCTTTGCAAAATTAACAATGTACAGTTTTTTTAGGCTACAGGACACTCCAATACAATGGATTTTAAATTTATGTCTCCAAACTCAACCTCAGTGTTCATTCGCAAAAGCTATGAATAATTAGTGCACTTATTCGTGAAAAGGTAAAGCTGAACTAAGTTTGCTTAAAACAAAGTATTTAACTGCTTTCTTGCGTGACGAGGAAATTGAGCTTAATTTCAATACATTGTCATTTACCTAACTGTATCTTTCTCAATGTTTCAGCCGTCAAATTTCCATATGACGTCAAACTTGTCCTTTCATGTTTTGATTCCATATTATAATATTTCAGGGAATTGTTTATATGATTCTTGCTGTCGCTGCCCTCGTCAACATGACGGCATTTATTGTCACCAGGAGACATTGCTTTCTATATCTGGGTGTTGCTTTTACCATCTCTGTTGGAGCATATCTGGGATTTTACCGTACACAAATCACTAAGAAGTTTAACATCAGGGTAAGCAATATTTCTTTCTATGTTTTTCATCCTCTAGTGTGCCTGCTGCTATTAAATCATTTTTATTTATATTCTTTCCATACGTAATAATTAAAGGCGACGCCTGGGCGAATAGTCCAAAAGTGCCTAGTCGAGTACAGTCTTGGCTGCTGGTAAATTGGAAGTTTGCCCAATTATGAGATATACCTGCGGAAATGATGGTTATTCCTAGGAAATTAGGTGACTGCTCAGCCAGCAGATTGTCTAGGCTGCTATCAGGCGTCATGGGCCCAGACTTTTATATTATTTTTAAATGTCACAAAATCTGCACCGCTAAGGTGTCTAGGCGGCTGCCTGGGCAATCTGAGGGATCCAGCACCTGGCACACACCTAAGCAGATAATTACAACTGTGATTAAATATATATTTATCTTACATCATTTTGTTTTCATGTTTCTATTCATGTTCATCTTGATAATCACTTAATATTCAAACTTTGGTATGGATCTACTTATATTTTTTGGAGTTAACAGATTTTATTTTGCTCAGGGTAAATGTAGCGCATTCTTGTATTTGATCACGAGCAACACTAGAATAGACTGTTGATGCCTTCCTCTCGCCCCCACTTCTCCGAGTTCCTGTAACAATTTTACGGCTTCTCTAGGTTTTCCTAATTTAAAAGAGGTTTTCCTGTTACGATTCTATTTCTCTTTTTTGTCGATGTTTGTGAACACATTGGATTATCTGTACGGGGTTTGACATCCTTTAGGAACTAATTCAACCGATAGTTGTGTTACCCTTAGCATTTAATTGAGTACAAAGGTGTTCCGTATATAAATATAGTTATATATTTGTATTATCCTATTTCTTAGAAGTTCTAGCTGCTTACTATTGTTGGTGAGACAATATTTCTTAGAAGTTCTAGCCGCTTAGTCTTTCCCTTTTCATAGTTTTGCAATTTCATCTTTGGAAGATATCCACACTTTTGGTTTGATTGACCATGAAGATTCACACCTATTATTTTAACTTATTTATGTATTTGCTTACTGACTTATCTTATTTGGTTACTTTGAGGGTTGAAAATTTTGATGAATTTGGACCAACTTTCGTGACATCTTATCTTATGCTGATGTAGTTAATTGTTTGGCATAATCTCACTTGATCGTACTGATACTTCTCTCTAATTCTGCTTACATGCAGGGAAATGGTAGTTTATTGGATGATTGTCTCTATCATCTGGTTTGTCCATGCTGCACACTCAGTCAGGTCTATTTTCTTGCATAACCTATGGGTAAAATGTAAACTAGAATTATAATTAAAAGCAGCAAGAAGAGCTTTTTGTTGTTCGCCTCTTGCTCTACCTCTCCCTCCCCTCTTACTTTATCTTTAGGTTATCCTTTTATGGTGAATAGTCACTTCAAATTATCTAGTGACCTAGTCACTGTTGTATTATGAGGGGATCAGCTCTTTATGCCCTAGTAATTTTACAGGAATCTAGAACATTGGAGATGAACAATGTCCAAGATGGCATTTGGCATGGCCGGGGTGACACAATATGTGTAGGAGCCTATAACGAAGGTAGCAAGGGAAATTTTGAGCTAAGTGCGCCTCATGTTATCTCAATAACGTCACCTGAACGTTCTCGGACGGGGGTTACTCAAACTGCCGAAGTTGGTCATTCTGCATCCCTGGCTCCACCATTCAGATAAAACGGCTAAAATCTCCAAATTCTGCATGGACTATCAACACTTCTTTTCTCTTGAAAGGGTCCTTTTGCAGGATGTGGATAAACTAAACAATTCAGGATTTCAAGGGCAACCAGTATAAGCATTGGTGCATGCCAGTATCTGCTTGAGGAAGAGCATGTTATAGACGGCTACAAGTTTCGAAAGATGTTACAGCGAAAGACGATTTCTGTTTGCAATCCATGTACATAAAGGAAAAGGAAATCGTGTATATGTAAATGTAGGAATGACTAGACAACCCTTGTTATTTAATGGCTGTAGGCCGTAGGGTATCCGATTACCATCTGTTGTATTTTTATGTTCTTTGCTGGTCTTAGTCTTCTAATCTTGTTGGTTAGGATTCAAATAATCAGAAAAATTAACAGAAAAGATCATGCAGCTGTTATAAAATCCTTTTACCATGAAAACTCTCCTAAAAGATCTTGTTACAAAATTGCAGTTTTTTTTATTTTTTGTTTGTATATCTTAGTGGTGAAGTTTTTGTCATTGGTTAGTATACTATATATGTGGCTTGATTTTATTTCAGAATACAGCTTTTGTTGGTACCGAAAATGGTAACTGTCATGTAAGCTCTAGTTAGTTTGAATATTTGATCAATTGATTATGAATTCCTCAACGTGGAAGGGGTTGGGTGAACAAGTGAATCACCCTTTTACAGGTATAATGAATTTCTATGAAGAATGACCAAGTAAATGAATTGGGGCTAAGGGATTATGAACATACATCATTGGGCAACTGATATTTTTATATAAAAAATTAATATTTTTATATGATTTTTTCACATGAATTGTGAGTGAGTCTTATTTTTACATAAAAGAAATTCATGTGAAAATATTATTTTAAAATATAAAAATATCAGTTTCTTATCATTATGATAAATTCTATAAAATCAGAGGCTATGGCTCCGTCCCCTCCGTCCCCAATACACGGGCATACGGGGGCACTTTTCTATAGGTGATGAAATAATTGGTCTTCAACTCAACTCTCAATTTATTGGTCTATTTAAAATTTTTGACCGAATAAAAATTGTGATCAACAAATTAATTGTACTGTCAAACATACCCAATATTTATAACGTTTTTTACATATTTATGTTACGTAAATATGTGAAAGACTCAAATTATATATATTATATTATTGAATTAGAATCGGAGAGAAAATTTAATTTTAGTCCTACGGATAATTATTTTACTGCTATATATAATTCTTTGACATTTCGTGAAGATCTCAATCTTACATGTACACGCATATATATGCTATAGGTAGCTACATATTATTGACTGTCATCTACTCATCTATCTGGTTCCTTGTCAAAAGAAAAAAAAGAAGATAATTTCATGCATGTCACTGAATAGTGAATACCCTGTGCGGTAATGGTAAGCTTCTCAGCTGGTGGAGGGTACCTTTGCTCTTATTTATTTGTTCGAATAATGTTGCGCATAGCCTCTCTTTTCTTTTTCTTTTTTTCATCTGCCAAAAAACAATTTTATTAAAACTCTAAATAATACATGTGTGATAAATTCATAAAGAATTACATTACAATAAGAGAATATAAAAACCTAACAATTTAAAGCGTACATCAAAACAAGAACCACAATGATACCATGAAATTTGTTCATCCGTAAAGGAACTCCTACATCACCTCTTTGTTTGCTTCCTTAATCTCCTATATATCAAGCACCACATCAATTGAGCACACCACCAGACACACACACACACACACACACACACACTTGGAGAGGTTGTATAGCCTCTCTTTTCTCTCTAGTATACTAGTTTTGGGGAGCAATATTTTCTTTTTTATATTTTTACATAGTTACTTCTTACATGAAGATGAAAGAAGGATCTATTATACACTCATATGAGAGAAAATCATGTAAAAATATTAGTTTCCATTAATTTTTCTTTGTCTGAGTTTCTATACTCAAAGCTCAGAAAACAAAAAGAAGAAGAGAAGAAGAACCATGTTTAATATTATCCACTCCTTTCTAAAAAAACAATTTTATTTGTCAATCTTTATTTTAAATATATAAGAGTCAAATTTATATTAATGATAATATAAAATGACAAGATCACAATTCATATTAGTGTGATAAAAAAATGTAACAAACAAACATTATTATAATTTATAAATTTTGTAATGAAATTGACTTTCTTTTTATTTTGTGAATTGGAGGGAGTACAATGTTATATGCATGCTGGAATTAAGTGCACAAAAAATTAACGCACACGCTTATTCGGAAAATTGAGCTTACTTTCTACTATTAAAATGAAATCCCTTATTTTGAATTGACTTCCTTTCAACACGCTCGAATACTGGTTGGACCTTTCATATCCGCGTATATCCAGATTAATATCGTCATGCATCTGTTTCTGAAATAATGCATGCATACTTGCTGTCTCCATTCAGCCACACACAACAACAATTAAAAAAAAAAAGGAAAATGAAAATATAAAGAGTTTAAAATGTTTTTGGTTTCAGACTGATAGTAAATAATTGCAAATCTTTAGTATGTGGAGAGGCTTTCCCCCCCCCTTCGCATGAAACTTCTATACCATTTGGAACTAGCTATAGTATTATTTAGTCAATCATCTACTATATATATATATATATATTCCATCTTCTCTTTGTCCAATTTTTGGCTACGTACGTACGTCAGGTGTGACCCTAGAACATTATGTCATATGCTCTAAAAATTACATACTACTTTATATTATTGGCCACTTTAATCAAGAAAATTGAAGGTTAAACATTTTATAAATCAATTTTCAATATTATACTTGGTAGATTAGTGGTTGTATTTGTATTTGTAGCGAGCCCACAAAAAGATAGTGATTGATTTGTTAATTTCTCAGATTTGTTAATTTCTCAGACTTTTTTCCTTTTGTTTATAATGTTATTATTTACTTTATACTTTATTATGCCAAGGCACCAACAGCTAAATTCTCTATTCTCTTTGGTCCTCTCTCTCTCTCTCTCTCTCAAGTGTCAATATATCTGCGTGTTAATCGCAGGTGAGGGACCCTACCCTTCAATAATTAATTAATTAGTGTCCCCATGTAGTGTAGTAGTAAGTATACATGGTGATAGCATCTCAATCGTCGATTTATAGTAGTATAAAATAAGGGTAATCTTGACTAATTACCACGTTTGAACTGAAGAATATGAGCGTCAAACAACGTTGTTTGACAATATTCAGTCAAGCTCTTAATTTTTCATGCTATTCCCATTGATATATGTATTAAAATTGATTACTCCATTCGTTTCTTAATATAAGTTATTTTAGAAAAATATTTTTGTTCCTTAATATAAGTCATTTTAGAATTTTAAATAAGTATTAATTGCTTAGTTTCTAATATTACTCTAAGTATTAAATGTAACTTTGGTTCTCTCACTATTTTATGTCCAATAAATAATATTCTTTTCTTTCAATACAAAGGCAAAATAGACAATTGATATTATAGTTAATGATATACAATTATTTCATTAATACTTGTGCACAATTCTAAAACGACCTATATTAAAAAAAAGAGGAAGTATAATTTCAATGCTACAAATTTACTATTTCTTTGGATTTTAAATAAAAAGGTCTTACGTTATAAAGTTCCTAGAAAATGAAAATATCTCTTCTTCTTTTTTTCTTTTAATTTTTATTTTTAATATAGTTGGATTAAAAAATACTTATTCAGTCCTTAAAAGGACTAAAGGCACAATTGTTTTTCTCTCAAAAGGATAAGCAAAGATACAAAAAGTGAAGGGCTTTATGCATGTCATAGTGAGATTCATTAGTATCTTCACTTTATATAAACTTAATTGAAAGGTCACTAATTAATGATAAATTTAAAAAAAATTAATCTCTTTCATTTATTTTTACTTTTTTAAATTTGTACAAAAATTATATTTTACTCATCATTTTGATAACTGGTGCGTATAAATTTTAAAGTGTACATGCAATAGCCAAACATGATTAAGACATGCTTTAGATTATTCTTTTTTATTATTATTTTAAAACAATTTAAAATAATTTTTAATTTAAAATAGATATGAATTCACATAATTTTTATCTAAAAGATATTACTACTGCTGCGTAACTTTATCTCAAAATATAAAATTACTTTCCTATATATATAAGAGAATACTTAACTTTTTATCTTCTTTTTTCGGTAAGTTGAGAAATCTAAACTTAATTTACAGATTTACA
This sequence comes from Panax notoginseng, assembly GCA_016801055.1. Classification (NCBI taxonomy): domain Eukaryota; kingdom Viridiplantae; phylum Streptophyta; class Magnoliopsida; order Apiales; family Araliaceae; genus Panax; species Panax notoginseng. The sequence continues at coordinate 11,799,760 of CM029020.1, forward strand.
ATGCATTCTATGGAATCTCTTAATTATGCTAATTAAGCTGTCGAGCAATAATCAGCTCTTTAGTCTGCAAGCTGTCCCACTCTCCCTACACTGGCATGCACATTGACTCTTGTTCTTGGTTAATTTCCCCTCCTTTAATTTGTAGTATTATAGTACGTATATAGGCTGTAAAGTCAATCTTTCTTCTTTTTTTTATCTCAGAAATCTTCAAATTTTTACTTGAAACCATTTTGTACCAACTTACCAATATTAATAATTATTGTGCATGTCAGTGTATTTTTTTCCTTCTCTCCGGGTCAATCAAACAATTTTTATTCCTCGTTCGTCGTGGATATTACAACCAAGTATTCGGTAACTAAATTCTCTCTATTTTAAATAAAATGATGAATCTTCATTCTTTGTATATATTATATTATTATCTTTTTTATCATTATAATATCACATTCTAACATATTTTAAATTTAAATTATGAACGAGAGACTCTAATTTATTTAAAATAAAAAAAATCCTAATTCTCGAGAACTAATGCATTTACTGTTCGTGGATATTACAAGTATTCGGTAACTAATGCATTTATGTCTTTTGTGATTTATGTAAGCAGAACGTACCCAAGAATATTGGAGTTTCCTTCACTAACCAAAAATAAAAGAAGAAGAAAAGATCATAATTAGATAATTAATAATAATAAATATTCATTTTTTTAAAAAAAAATTGATATTTATGTGACTTTGTCCTTATTTATAATACCTTACAAGTTTTTTTACTACACCACCAGTATCGGGTTAACAAGTAATAAGTTGCCACCCCCTCCCAAGGGACCTGAACTTGCAACCTCAAGGTTTTTCTCAGAGACCTATACTAGTTGAGGTTTAAAATTTTGATTAATATTTTATATATATATTGAACTAGTCTTTGGCCGGAAGGCCATAAATATTTTCCAAATTAATTAGGGTTTGAGAAATGCTGGGTAGTATTAGAGAACACTCTAGAACCAGAATATTCTGTGATAGGTAGTTCTAAATGTTTATGGTCATTATATATATATATAATCCTTTTCTCTTTTACTCTTCTCGGTTGTTGAAGTAATTCTGTAAATATATACAACCAAAACACATTAACTCAAAATTGTTTTTACTGGTGCGGTACCTACTTATGTTATACAGTATGTCACTATTTTTGTGGGTGGACTCAAGAATTTAAAATTGTAATTGTAAATGGATGACTATTTATGTAGTTAGTTTTTTTTTGAAATCCAAATTTGAGATAAAATACTAGTATAATGAATTGTTGTGATTAAGTACACAACTACAATTATTATATAATCAAATAGATCGTATAAGTAAAAAAATAAACTCCATGCAAAAGAATAAATAAATTCACAAAAAAGTGAGTTACAAACCCGAATTATGAACTTCACATCTCCTTGATCTAATATTATTTTCTGCATGTGATCTTAAGATAGTAAAACAAGTCCGCCGCGGTACTTATTTGATCAGTCTATGTACAAACGAGTGAACTGCATTCTACTGCCCAAAATTGAAGTAAAAATAAAATAAATAAAACGAGTAAACAGCTAGTACTACAAAGTTTATGATTTCACTCCTTATTTAATTGCACGTTGCTAGTGACAATTATTAAAACAAATTAACAAGTATTAAGTGAATGCTCTTGGAGGGGCCCCTGTCTATAGATTTGACTGATTTAATTAAGTTCGGTAATCTCGAGTATTTATTCTGAGGCCATTTCATTTGAAGGATCATGAAACTAATCATCCCCTTAATCACTCGAAAATTTTCTAAGTTAGTAAGAGAAAATGAGTGAACAACACCGGGTAAGCAAGGGGGCTTTCAAGAAAAGTGCATGGACTCCTGAGGAGGATATGCAGTTGGTGAATTATATCAACAGATTTGGCATTTGGAACTGGTGTCAGATGCCTAAATTTGCTGGTGGGTTGCAATTATTATTATCTAATTTTCGGATCTGGTTTAACTATTCCACCTTCATCTGATAAATGCATTCCTTTATTCTGGAAAGGGGAAAAAAAACTTCATTTTTCTTGATATTCTTGTTTTCTAGCTTAAACACAATCTAGTGAAAACTATATGATGTATATAATAATCTTACTTCATGCAGTATGCTTTTCAGTTGTGCATAATTTGATATTGGTTTGATGTGTAGAAAAGTGTGCTTGCACATGAATTCTCTCTTCTTCTAATTAATTTTGCCATGTATAGCCAGCTAGTATATATGTGATAATTAATGGTATTATTGTTTTCCAGGTTTGTCAAGGAGTGGGAAGAGTTGCAGACTTAGGTGGTTGAATTATTTGAATCCGGATATTAAGCGTGGAAACTATTCTCAGGAGGAAGATGAAATCATAATCAACATGCGTCAAATGATGGGAGTTGGGTACGTACGTGTAATCTATTCATTTAAACTCAACTCCACTACGTCTTAATCCCAAACTAGCTGGTTAGGCTCAACACTGTGAAATTAACTTTCAGATTGATAAGTTGTATTCCACTATAGGAAATAATTCAATAAGTTTCAATGCTTTTAAGGCTAGCTACTTTAGCAGAACCTTAGATAATCTGTTGGTTTCAATCCTTCAAATCGTCTAATTTGAGCTGAACTTTGCTATAACATTACTTCAAATATTTTTTTTGTTTTTCTTGAAAATTCAGATTAGTTTTTGATTTTTGGAAGAAAGTAACCAAGGAAAATCCCTAGCAGATTACTCATATTACATATATATGGTAAATATATTTCAGATGGTCTGCAATTGCTGAAAAGCTTCCCGGAAGAACTGATAATGAAATTAAAAATCGGTGGCACTCCCACCTCAAGAAACGATTGCACAACAATCCGATTGGAAGCATGGAATCACAAGTAGGTACAATATTGAATTGTGATTGTTCCAACTTTGTTAGTAATGCTCCAAAAGCTTCAAAGCCAGAATTAGCCTATGAAAAAATCCCAATTTCATCATACACGTTAAATATTATTGGTTCTGATACCTTAAGCAATCCTCCTACTCTTGGAGATTATGAAAGTCAGAAGACAGACGTACTGAGTATCGATCCGTTCGGAACAATTGAAGATCCCCATGTAAATTTTTGGAGAAACCCGTTTTCATTGGAAAACGCTTGCATGGAAGATGATCACCATGCAGCAAACTATGTTGAATATCCCGGGTTACTTTCAATGCCTCACGAAGAGCCTATCAATCCTTATAATTATTGCCCCGACAGCTGCGACTATTGGTTCAAACTCCTAACCATTACCGGAGATTTGGATGAAATGATGGATGTCTACGAGTATTAACTGATGAGTAATGTTAGTTAATTAATTAGATAAAAACTATCAATTTATCTAGACAAAATATTGATGAGTTGCTCATTGTATAATTCATCAATACTTTGTTTAGGTACACTAAATGTTTTTGTCTAGTTACCTAGCATTTTTCTTCAAGTGACAAGATCGAGTATTATTCCTGATGTCACCATAACATATAGTTTTCCTTATGTTAGAATGCATGTACATGCATATATATGTTGCGAGACCATGAGAACAAAATAAATAAATAAAAAAGGAAAAAGATTTTGAATATCTGGTGTACGGATTTAGTTTTAATTGGTCATAACATAAGTTATGAATCCAGTTCCTTATTAATCTTGTTACATTATTAATTATTCTTGTTTTCTTGTCTTAATTTCGATGTGGAGGCATATGATCAGGAATACCATTTCCATCTTTTGGGCAAAATGTAATGCTCAGAAGCATATGGAGTAACATAGTAGTAGAAAGCAAGCTATATATCATACGAAATTAATGTTTAAAGAAGTTTATGATGATGTAGGTTCAATCATTAATTACATATGGAACCTTAATCTAACCATACAGATGTTATTCCTACAAAGTGGGGTCGGGATGAATATGAAAAACTAGCTAATTGATAGTAGAACATAGAATTATATATCTACCGGCCCAGTACTCCATTTTTACCTTGCTTAGCATAATTTTTTTATGCATGTGATTAATTAGTTTTAAGTACAGAACGACTGTTGTCGAAAACTTGCAAGTTTGTTTTGAGTACATTTATTGTTAATGGATTGGAATCTCTCAGATATATAGCCGCCTTTAATTTGGCTTTACATATCAGGCTTACTAAAGTATACTCCTACTTAGAGCATTCATAACAGTTTTTTATCTTTATCTTTACTCTGCAGTGTTATTGGGTCATTTACAAAATATATAGAGATTCAATTTTTTCACTACGTACCCAACAGGTTCCTTATATTAATTCCTTAAATAATGAAATTTAAAAGTTAAAAGTTAAAATTTTCAATAGTCAAAATATCAAATTAATAATAATCTTATAATTTATAAAAGATAGAGTATAATTTATCAATTATATTTCACTGTAAAATAATTTTTACTTTATTTTAAATTTTAAGTAATTTATAAAGTGAGTATTGAATGGATTGTAGTTGCAAATGTACATAAGATTAATATTAACTTTTAATAAGTTAATTTGTGATATTTTTAAATTTAAATTTAATATGATTCATTTAAATTTTAAAAATAATAAATTTTATAATTATTATTACTTTTATAATATTTATAATTATATTGACATAAATTAAATAAATTTATATCAGTTTGAAATTTGAATACGTTTGAAATTAATTTTTAAAATATAAGTCAATATTAAGTTTATAATTTGAAAATGAAGTAGTAAAAAAATGTCAAGATGCGTATGATGGATGAATTGTCCACTTAAATGAGAGTGTGAAATGTCATTTTGTATATATAGAGAACGGTCTTTTGACTCCCTCACACTGGGGAGTAGGGGTGAGCATGGTGCGGTTTGGTGCGGTTTGAAGTCCAAACCGCACCCGAAACCGCATAGGTGCGGTTTGAAAAATTCAAAACCGCACCCGAAACCGCTTGTGATTGGTGCGGTTCGGTTTTAAAGTGTGCGGTGCGGTTTTAATTTGTGCGGTTTCGGTTCCAAAACCAAATGAAACAACAAAAAAGTTTAAGCCTTCAATAAAATTTAACATAAAACTTACATCGAGCAATTAACTTAGTGACAAAGTCGACAATGAGAATTATATCAAGCATGCTTTAAAACTAAAATATGCGCTATATAAAACAACGGAGACTATTCGATAACAAGCAAGAATGTTTATCTAGTTCCCCAAAAATTAAAAGTATATACTGAAGATAGAATAAAATATATTGCAGGGAGGACTAAAAATAATCTATTAGACTATTACAATTATAGCATTGACATTAACCAATGCATTAAGTGCTCGAGCCCCTCAACTATAACCCCCTCCAATAACGCATCAAATAAATTCAAAATTCCAAAACCCAATTGCTTAATTTTTGACTCTATAACCTCTAACATCTTCTTTCAATTGGTGAAAAAATGACAATACAAGACTGAGATTTTCTCTGAGCGTGTTCAAGTAAAAAGTAACTTTAGAATTTAATAGAGATAATACATACATACACACACATGGTGCGGTTTCGATTTTATGCGGTTTGGTTTTGGCTAGTAACCAAATCGGAACCGTAAATTTGGTTATTCAACCCACCTAAAACCGCCACATACGCCGGAACCGTTGGTGCGGTTCGTGCGATTTTTGGTGCGGTTTCGGTTCCAATTTGGTTACTTGCTCAGCCCTACTGGGGAGTAAAATCCTATATAGGGATTTAAATAGAAAGTCAAATAAGGATAAGAAAACTGTTGGATAATAATTTATTGATGTATTCAATTAGGGATAAAGAATTGATTAGAAAAACTGTTGTTAATGCTCTTAATATAAACAGCATCTATATATAGTTTCCTTAATTATCAATACTCACGAACCATACAGGTCAGTGAAAATAGTCAGTAACGTATCATGATCAGTTTATCAGGTTTACTCATGACCTAATCTGATTATTAATATTAATTAAAGACTATGTCCAACTAATGTAGGTACAACTTATAAGAAAAAATTGCTGAAATTTATTTTTCCCTTGCTATGCTCCCACCAACTCTTTATAAATTTATGAAAAATGATATATATACTATATTGTAAATATTACCTCGACTTTTTGATTGTCAGTTACATGAACAAGTATTAGGAGTGACTCTTTTAGAGAAAAGTGTAATAAATGGAGTATTCTTTTTATAATTTTATTCAATCTCATGAATATATTGATATATTTCCCAATTATAATTCAATACAAATTTGTAACAAACAGATAGCATAATTGCAGTACTATACTTACTTTTTTGCAATATTTGAGAGCTAGTTCACTTGCGCATGCAGCGTTTATTTGTTGGTCTCGAAACTCTCAAGCTTTTAAAGTTTGTAGCTTGATATATATATATATATATAGGGGTTCATCCACAACAATCGATTGTTGTAGAGCAACCCCTTTTCAACAGGCCAAATAGAGGTTGCTCCACATCAATCGGTTATTGTGGATGGAACCCCATATATATATATATGGAAAAAATTCATGTACTTTCCTTAATTTAAAATAAAAATTATACAAGAAGATCCAACATTAATTACTCTGGGTGAAACAGATAACAATTAATTCCCATGCAATGAGAACTGAATGAATTGAAGATGAGAAACTAAGTAGAACAATAATGACGGACGGACGGACGCATGCAGTAATTTTATTAAGGGTGTGAACTGTTGTTATTAAATGAATTATTATAGCTAGTATACAATTAAAATTAATAAAAATTTAATTCAATCAGAATAACATAAGTACTCACTAAAAGATCATTGTTTGATCAGACTTAATTTGAATGGATATGCAATTTGTTTTGTGCTTATTTTGTTCCACAAAATACTCTTATCTAACTTTAATTAATAGTAGTGAACTTGCAAAATCCTAAATTCAAATTATTTTAATTTTTGAAATGATAAAATTGTACTTATATAGTACTCCTAATACTTTTCAAGTGTTTACACTAATATTGTTTTATGATCTATTGCTTTTTATGATTGTGATTTGGTGATTGTATACATCATATATGAACTGATATCGGAAAGGATCAAAGGTTTATCCCTTAATCCTACATATTTTGCCGGACGACAGTTCGGTCCGTCGCAATATGTTGTTCGTCGCTCGCCCGATCTGTCACTAAAAGGGATGAACATGGTATGTAAAATAAAGGGTAAGCCCTTGAAATAGACTTTATATCCGTTGCCAAAATTATAACATAATTCAGTGATATGTCGAAGTTGTAGAAAATTTGCAAGACTAGAGGTGATCTGTTTGGCAATCAAGTATCCCCACTAGAAGAATCCATGTCTCTGTTAGTTCTTTTAACTTGCTGGGCTTTGCAACAGGGCCTCCACTGCGACAGAATTATGGGCCGGCCTTATAACACTCTAGATCTGTTCATTTTTCATCTCACCTTTAAATATTAAGAGTATTGCTAAACTTACAAAAAAAACTCCTAAAAAAATTACAAAGTGACGTGTCAAAGTTTAAATTAGTAGATGATTTAAACTATACATGAGTGGGACTAATAGTAGTAATCAATCATAATCATACACATCATTTTATATTTTTTTGTAACTATTTTTTAGTCAACATAATATTATTGAAAGATTAATTGTGTGATCGGAGATTTCAAATTATTTATTATTTGATTTTGGGGGCTTTGCAAGTGTGAATTCTTGATTTATTAATTAATTAAATTGTTTTATAAAAATTTATATACACAGCTGTGTAGTACACAATCGTCTATGGCGACTAGACGACCGTCGCTATAGATATTATGATCTATGGTGAACCGTCGCCATAGTCCAAAAAAGTATCGTCATAGCACGACTGTGTACTACACAACTGTGTATATACATATAGTCCATATATATATATATATATATATATATATATATATGTTATATTATGTCAAATGATGTCATTATGGGTTACAACGCAGATCATACCCAACTTTTATTTATCATTAGGTAATGAATTAAAATAAATAACTTATCATAGAAAAATACTTTCTTTGTTCCATCAAAAAGTCCTATTTGTAAAATTTAGGAATATGTTTACTTTAAATATAAGAAATAAGTTGTAGTTAGTAGTGGTATCCCAGTAATGAAAATAAAATAGCACACTTGATACTTTTGTGTCAATTTACTAATACTCATAAAAAGGATTAATTTTTTTAAAAAAATAAAATAAAGAAACTACTCTCTTCGTCCTCAAAATGATAAGTTAAAGTACAATTTTTTTTATTATGAGTTAAGGTACATAGACTAAAAGGTAAATGTCATTTAGTAAGACTCATTGTTATAAAAATAAAATAAAGGGACTCATCACTTTAAATAATCTTCAGGAGCTACTAAAGATATATTTATAACTTTTTTTATTCTTTTTTTTAAAAAATTTAATTTTTTTAATTGGTATCAAAAATATATTTAGCTCATTCTTATGAGAACGAAAGAAGTAACAAAAAAAACTCTTTATATGAAATTGAGAGACCAGAATCCAGTCTAAAAAATTATCAGCTTTTATTGAGAGTCCAATAATCCAATCTTAAAAATTATCAGCTTTTATTCTAGATGACAGCTCTATGGGCTATAAGCGGGTTTGGAGATTTTTTATTTATTAATTTAAGATAAAATTTAAATCCACTCACATTATTTTATCAAAGTAAAAGTTTAAACTTCTATCCTTTTAATAGTGTATAGACTTTTGCTTAGTCATTTCTCACTATATATTTTATTTTATTTTGTCTTTTCCTTCACTTTTACCTCTTTTATATATTTATTGTAAGCAGGTGGGGTGGCGTGGGGTGGCGCGGGGGATGTGTTGGATCCGGTTAGCATGAAGTTATGTTTTCGGTAAGTTGATTAATTGACCAATAGAATACTGACACACGTACAATCTCGCCTGCGTGTCAGTATTTTGTTAGTCAATTAACTAATTTACCTAAAAATAAATTTCATACTAACCACTTCCGGGTTCGGGGGTGCCACCACAAACTAAATATTAAAAAAATAGACAATATGGTATCCATTTTATGGTCTGACATTGATTAATCTATGGAATAGATAGCCTGACCTTATCTCATACGGGCGGATTCAAAAATTTATCTCAGTAGGACGGATTTTAACTAATGTTTTTGTTAAATTTAAATAAATAAAAATTAAATTAATAATAATATTCACTAATCATATATAATAATGTTTACAAATTATAATATTATATTCCTAGATCCCATAGCTTGAAAATGTTATAAAATAGTTTCATTATCAATAGTTTTAAATACATCATTTTCAATGTAAGAAACCAAACAATCACTCAACTATTTATCACCCATTTAGTTTCGAAGAATGGTTTTAATAATATTCTTTGCTGAAAAGGATCACTATCAAATGAAGTCTAGGAGTAACTTTTGCCAATTTGGCCTAAGAGGAATCTAGCAAATGAATTTTAAGAGTCTTTAGACATTGTTGCCAATTTAACCTAAGAGGAATCTATCTATCCTCAAATTGTATGTATGGTAATTGCTAAATTACCTCATATTCAATTCAGATTGGTAGAAAATATGTAATAAACTTCAAATGCTTATCATTCCTTTTAATATCAAACTCCTAGAAAAAGAGGGTTTTATTTTTTATGGTTGTTTTTTTTTTGTGAATATTAATATTTTCGTAACACACAATTAGGCTCTATGAGTTACTAGGCAACATCAAACTCAATAAAACAATCGAATAACCACCAACAATGACATAATTTCACCTCTTTTATTATGTGAAAAAAAAATTCTAATTAATAATAGTAAAACGTTAAACTATCAAACAAAAAAACCCTAATTAGTAACCTATGAAGTCCAAAATATAATAAATACATCAAATAAATTGAATTGAATTTAATACCAAGTTCCAAACCAACAAAATATTCAAACAAACTACTAATTTTTAATTATCAAAACAAAAAAAAAACCCCTAATTTAGTAACCTTTTAAATTTGATTACTCTAATATACGCAAGAGGTGTGGCGTGTAGTGAAAATGTAGTAGAGAACCACTTAGACAAGGAGAGGTGGGCGTGGGCGTGGGCGTGGGCGAGGGCGGGGGCGGGGGCGGGGGCGGGGGCAGGGGCGGAGGCGGAGGAGAAGCCACGGAGGAGAAGAAACTAGAAATAGTAGGACTAGAAGAGTCAGGAGTATGAAAAATACAAGAAGAAGCTACAGATTGAAAAGTGAAGAGGTCAAAAACAATATACCCGCTCCTTTGTAATTTAGACTTAGAATTGATTTATGAATTTTGTTTTGATCCTTCTAAGTTTAACTCTTCCATCAATTTGTCCCCCTAAGTTTATTAACTTACATATTTGCCCCTACTTCTATACCTATAAAAAAAATTGAGCATATGCAGATGCCTATGTTGCCACCAAAGAGGTCCGCCCCTGAATACTCCTATTACTTCCTTGCAGTATTCACAATAATTTTCTTATCTTTATCTCTATTCTGTAATGTTATTGGGTCATTCTGCATGATTGAGATTTAATTTTTTCACTGTATACTCAACAAATTCCTTATATTTATTCCTTAATATTGATTGATCTTTATATTGGTTTCGTGTGTTAGAGCTTATGATAAAAATAATATATTACAACCTCTTGTTTTTAATTATAAAATCGCTAATAATTTATTAATTTTTTTGAAGTAAGTATGTAATATTTTTAAATTTAAAATTAATATAAATTTAATCGATACATATTATAACTTATTTATAATAAAATACTACTACTTATAAAATTTATTATTTTTAAAATTCTTTACAAAATTATTAAGTTTAAAAATGCATCAAATTGATTTATAAAAATTAATAATAATCTTATAATTTATAAAAGAGAGTATAATTTATTAATTGTATTCTACTGTAAAATAACTTTTATTTTATTTTAAATTTTAAGTAATTTATGGAGTGAGTATTGAATGGATTGTAGTTGCAAATGTACATAAAATCAATACTAACTTTTAAAAAGTTAATTTGAGATATTTTTAAATGTAAAATTAATATGATTCATTTAAATTTTGAAAAAATAAATAAACTTTATAATTAATAGTACTTTTATAATATTTATAATTATATTGACTTGAATTAAATAAATTTATATCAATTTTAAATTTGAATACGTTTGAAATTAATTTTTTTTTAAAAAGTTAATATTAATTTTATAATTTGAAAATGAAGATGAGTTGGATAATAATTGATGAGTTGTCCACTTAAATAAAGGTGTAAAATGCCATTTTGCATATATAGATAACGATTTTTTGACTCCCACGTGCTGAGGAGTAAAATTCTATTTAGAGATTAAAATAAATAGTTAAATAAAGATAAAGATACTGTTAAATAATAATTTATTGATGTATTTTTTAAAATTAAAGATAGAGAATTTACTGTTATGAATACTCTTAATTTCCAATTTGCGCGTAGTAGCCTAGTGTTAGCCCCTTAGTGGGTTGACACGCACTTGGCATGCGGGACGCTCAGATAGCATGTCAAGCCAAGCCTTGACACTCAGTAAGGCACTCCTGAGCAGCAGTGTGCAGCAGCGTGCAGCACCACTCGGCAGTGTGCGGCAGCGTGCGGCACCACTCGGCAACGTGCGGCAGCCAAGGGCGCTGTGCGTACTTAACTAGCAAAATAGCTTGACACTCGGCCATTTGGGCTAATGGACAGTCATTGTGTAGCAAATGGGCTATGTCAGAAAACTAGTAAATCTAGAAGGTTTGCATTATGCTTCCTCAGACAGGTCTGATGTCTAGTGCTGGCAGTTTGGAAATTTTCATAAGTGCTACTATAGGGGGGTACTCCGTGAAGGTTACCCGGGACCATGGGCAGGTGCCATGGGCGATGAGTGCTGGACGTTGGGACATTGTTGGGCTCCCCTACAACAATGTCTAGCATCGGATTGGAAAACTTGGATCGAATCAAAGACTTGTGCATGGGCTAGGCATGAACAAGCAAGAACGTTGCTGAGCCTGGCATCGGTTGGGCATGGCATAGGCGTACGCCTAGCATGTCAATGCATGGCATGGGCGGAGCCTAGCATGCAACAAAGCTAATGCATGTGGACAGACATACGGACTGGACGTGCACAACAAACTTAGATAGCACCTTAGGCAAATGCTGGGCTAGTTGGAAATTCGTGGACCAAATGGATAGCATGATTGGGCAACATGTTTAGGCGACATGACTGGGCAACTTCATGGGCTGAGACAACAACAATGTGGGCTGACAATAGTGGGCAAAGGACATTAAGAAGGTGGGCTGACACTATGGGCAGTTTTGAATTGGATGACTGGAGCTTGACCCAACTGACTGGCAGTTGAGGGCAGTTGCTGGCTGTAACCTCCATGCACATGACTGGCATGTCTCCAGCCAGTTGCACATCATGGGGTGCCCCACACCTGCTGGTGGGCGGTTGATGAGCAGTTGCACATCATGGGGCACACATAGCTGCTAGTGGGCAGTTGAGGAGCAGTTGATGAGCAGTTTGCACATCATGGGACGCACACATCTGCTAGTGGGCAGTTGGCAGGCAGTTACTGATTCAAAATGCTGGTTTCCTATTGGTTCTAAATGACCTAGCAGTTGGGGATGTCAACTGCAGCCTAATGTGTATATATATGTGTAGCCAAGGGTTTGGCAAGGCATATGAGATCACTGAGCAAGTGTAGCCTGCGAGCCCTAGTCATATATTGTATTCCTTGTTATTGAGTGAGCAATAAAAGGTTAGGACGGTGTCCTGTAAATCTTGTTGGCTTGTGTGTGTGGCTTGTTTATACGGACTGTGCTTGTGTGACTGACAGGTTGCTGACTGGTTAGGTGAACCAGTGAATCACAAGGAGGGAAAAGACGCAAAAAATTTAGTGTCAGATTGTGCACCCTGTGATAATTGGTATCAGAGCCAGGTTAGCGAACGATGGCAAACAATACTACTCGGATCAATGAACTGCAAGAGAAGTTGCAGGCACTGGAAACTTATGTGGGCACTCGGTTGGTTGGTGAAGAAGGTTCGTTGGCGGACCAGTTCAAAGCATCACATGCTCTACTGGAGAACCTTTGTGCTGAAGTTGCTGAGCATGTCGTGGAGTTCAACAAGAAGTTGGACGACATGGCTCTTGACGTGTTGGCTGTTACGAATCGGACTCTTGAAGTTTCTGAACGATTCGAAAGAATGTCTGAAGACATGGCACTAGTCAAACGTGCTGTGGCTGGTGGTCCAGCGAGCGATGGACACCACTCGAAGTTGGGGGCAGTCGGAATGCCAAAGAATTGGTGAATTTCTTATGGGACATGGAGCAGTACTTCGTGGCTGCCCATATCCTAGACCGAGAGAAGGTCACAATTACAGGCATGTACCTGACGGAGGATGCTAAGCCTTGGTGGCGAACTCGGACTGAGGATGATGTGAGTACGGGCAGGCCAAAGATTGAGACGTGGGCAGTTCTCAAGAAGGAATTGAAGGATCAGTTCCTACCTCTTAATACTTCGTGGCTGGCAAGAGATACCTTGAAGCACTTGAAACAGACGGGATCTGTTCGGGAGTATGTGAAGGAGTTTAGTTCTTTGATGTTGGATATCAAGAACATGTCTGAGGAAGATAAATTGTTCAATTTCATGTCGGGTTTACAACAATGGGCACAGACTGAGTTACGTAGACAAGGTGTCAAAGACCCGCCTACAGTAATTGCAGCGGCTGATAGTCTGGTGGACTACAAATATTATGGTCCCAATGCTGCTGATGGAAAGAAGAAGTAGATGGGTAAGAAAGAAAAGGGCGGTTCTAAAGATGGCAAGAAGGACAAGAAATTCAAGAAAGGTGCTGACAAGCCGTCAAAACCTAAAAGTGATGGACAGTCCAAGGACAACAAGAGCAAAGGTTGTGACGCCCCCCAAAATTAGGTATACATCACCCATCTTGGGTCGTCAGATACATAGTACAAAATACAAATACAACTTACTAATACAACTGTCGTGTACAATACGACAAAACATAAACTGTGAGTTTGAATACAAATATTATCTTCTAGAGAGTATTCATATTCAAAAGGAGTCCTCGTTACATTTATTAACACACCATTACATAGAATAGTGAGGACTACTAACTAATACTATCTTTCGGACCATCACTCCGTTCCCCGACTTGCCCCAGCTACGTTCTCATTTCCTGAAGAGAACAGTGAAAGAAAGGGTGAGCTCAACTAGCCCAGTAAGAAATATTATGACTAAGATAATGCAGAATAAATTATCATTAGCCTTCAACAATGTTAAACTGATAAAATATAATAGACATCAAGTTTAACTTTAGCGGAACAAGCAATCCATTAAGAGAGTCAAGTAGAAAATAAACTCTACTATCTTTTATGATTTAAAAGATTTTCCAAAACTGTGATCGCTGAGACTCAGCTTAATAAAATAATCCACATCATCGAATCACCCCTGCACTACGGCCAAGGATATTCGTATATTCATTAATGGTCATGATCATGCCAACAACTGTCCATCAATGCACTACGGCCAATGAGGACTTTTACCACCTCATTTGTAACATTACGGTCATGATTATACCGAATAATCCCTGGTCATAATCATACCAAGTCCATCTATGCACTACAGGCCACAGATGACTTTCAACATTTTATAAACATGAGGATGATGACAATGATATAAGAATTCAATAAAACAAGTTCAAGAATTAATTTATCCAAGAATTAACAACGTCCAAATTGTCAACATGATACTGCATTGTGGAGTAAAATTCAAGAATGATCAGGAGAATATTTTCATGAATAGATACTAGATGAAGCGCAAATATCAAGGATATTCCACTAATTTCATGGAGTATAGAAGTCAAAGTTTTAATCAACTGAGTATAATAAAGAATGGAATAACAAAAGAAATCACCATGCGTGCGATAGACCGCACAGACAGGTTATTCTTAACAGAATAATAATAATGGAACCAGGTCCGGCGTAAACGCACAGACAGGATATTCCGACAGAATAATAAATAATGGAACCAGGTCCGGCGTAAAAGCACAGACAGGATATTCCGACAGAATAATAAATAATGGAACCAGGTCCGGCGTAAACGCACAGACAGGATATTCCGACAGAATAATAAATAATGGAACCAGGTCCGGTGTAAAACACACAGACAGGATGTTCCAACAGAATAATAACAAGACGGAACCAGGTCCGGTGTAAAACACACAGACAGGATGTTCCAACAGAATAATAATAAAAACGGAACCAGGTCCGGTGTAAAACACACAGACATGATGTTCCAACAGAATAATAGAAGAATGTCACCAAGTATAGGGTAGATCCGCGTATACAGGTTATTCCAACAGAATAATAAGAAATGGAATAACAACAGTTCTCTTCATGAATAAGAAAGAATAACACCCCTTACCGTTTTAAAGAAGAGCTGAATAAGGAAGTAGTTAAGTAGCAGAATACTCTTCTTCTCTCTCTCTATAGTTTCTCTCTATAGTTTCTCTCTCTAGAGTTCAGTGAATTCGTAAGAAATAATGAAGGAATGAGCTGCTATTTATAGAAAAATAGAATGCATAGTAACTAATCCATGAACGGTCCAGATTGATTACTTTAATCTGACGGTCCATATTTAAAGAAAAATCTTTTAAATAAAATATAATATATTCTATTTATAGAATAACTTTAATAAAGTATTTTGTTTTATATAAAAAGATGTTTCTATTTTATTACGTTAATAATACGAATAAAACAAAACGTCATTATCGCTAAATAATTCATATTATTAACTGACAATAATAGAATCAAACTGAGTGACTTCTCACATAAGCATTAATAATCAATACCGTGTGCTACTATGCAACCACACGTATTACTGTACTTTTACTACCGAGTAGTTCAACAGTAACAATGGTAAAACTTCCGCCGTTATTTTTAATAAACTATTTTTGTCGTTTTCTCAATCCGACAATAATTTCGTTGTGGGGTCCACCAATGATTGTGTCGTTGTACGAATATTCCCAGTTAAAACGAATATTCCCCGACCAATCGAATATTATATAACAACTTGCTTACTTTGCAAAATTTATAAATATTACCCACAACTATAACATTATATCAAATTAACTCCATAATATTCAAAAATGATATTTATAGAAAATTCATCTTTATTTATAAAAGTTGGGGTCTTACAACCTCCCCTTCTTATGAAATTTTGCCCTCGAAATTAGGGTACATACCTGGTATGTCGAAGAGGTAAGGATACCTTGATTTCATTTCAGATTCTAACTCCCAGGTCATTTCCTCAACATCGTGGTTTCTCCACAAAACTTTGACTTGAGGTATAACCTTGGAGCGTAGAATATGTTCCTTCTTATCCAAGATTTGAACAGGAACTTCTTCATACGTCAAATCCTCCGCTATTTCGTCCGGTTCTAACTCAATAATGTGGTTCGGGTCTTTCACATATTTGCGTAACATGGATATGTGAAAAACGTTATGAACACGAGACATACTTGGCGGTAAAGCGAGTCTATAAGCCACAGTTCCTACTCGATCGAGGATTAAAAATGGACCGATGAATCGAGGATTGAGCTTTCCTCTCTTTCCAAATCTCGTAACTCCTTTCCATGGAGCAACACGTAAGAACACATGATCTCCTACATCAAATTCCACGTCCTTTCGATGAAGATCAGCATAACTCTTTTGTCGATCTTGTGAGGTTTTTATACGTTGTCGGATCGTTTGAATCTTTTCTGTAGTCATACGTACCAACTCCGGTCCCAACAACGTTGCTTCACCCACCTCATCCCAGCATACTGGAGAACGACATTTTCTTCCATACAATGCTTCGAATGGAGCCATGCCAATACTTGCTTGATAACTGTTGTTGTAGGAAAACTCCACCAATGGTAAGAACTTGTCCCAACTTCCCTTGAAGTCAAAGACACAGAGTCTTAATAAATCTTCTAGAGTTTGAATAGTCCTCTCTGATTGTCCGTCCGTCTGAGGATGATATGCCGAACTAAATCGTAAATCCGTGCCCATAGCTTTTTGTAAACTAACCCAAAATCGTGAAGTGAATCTTGGGTCTCGATCAGAAACTATGGATACTGGCATACCATGCAGTCTTACAATCTCGTTTATGTACATACGAGCAAGACGTTCAAGTGTATAAGTTTCTCGTATCGGTAAGAAATGAGCAGACTTGGTCAATCTATCAACAATGACCCAAATCGCATCTATACCTTGAGAAACCTTAGGAAGACCGGTAACGAAATCCATGGTAATGTGCTCCCACTTCCATTCTGAAATTTCAAGTGGTTGCAATGGACCTTTTGGTACTTGATGCTCCGCTTTGACTCGTTGACAAGTTAGACACCTTGAGATAAACAACGCTATCTCTCTCTTCATATTGCTCCACCAAAATGTATGACGAAGATCATGATACATTTTGGTACTTCCAGGATGGATTGCAAACGGTGTGTTGTGCGCCTCCATCATGATTTCATACTTTAAATCAGGGTTGTTAGGAACACAAAGTCTGGAGTTGACTCGAAGTATTCCTTCTTCATCGATTCTTGCTTCCGGCATAGCACCTTCTTGCACTTTCTTCCTCATACGCATCAGCTCCAGGTCTGTAGCTTGAGCAGCTTTAACTTTATCGATTAAAGTTGGTTCTACTCGTATATTCGCCATCATCACATGGGTCCCTGGAGTCTTTAACTCTATCTCCATCCTTTGCAAATCACACAAAATGGGCCTTTGTGTTGACAATATCGCACTCGTACTTGCATATGATCTTCTACTCAATGCGTCAGCTACCACGTTCGCTTTTCCAGGATGGTATTGAATGGTATGATCATAATCTTTCAACAGTTCAAGCCAACGTCGTTGTCGCATGTTGAGTTCCTTTTGAGTGAAGAAATATTTGAGGCTTTTATGATCCGTAAAGATCTCCACCTTCTCCCCATACAAGTAATGCCTCCAAATTTTAAGTGCAAAGACAACAGCTGCCAACTCTAGATCATGAGTAGGATAATTTCTCTCATATTCCTTGAGTTGTCTTGATGCATAGGCTATGACTTTTCCATGTTGCATGAGAACGCATCCCAACCCTTTGCTCGAAGCATCACTGTAGATGACAAATCCCTCCGAGCCAGATGGTATTGTTAGAACAGGTGCTGAAATGAGTCTCCTCTTGAGTTCTTGAAAACTCTGCTCACATTCTTCGCTCCAACCGAACTTTGTATCTTTCCGAGTCAGCTGAGTTAATGGAGTAGCGATTCGAGAAAATCCTTCCACGAATCTCCGATAATAACCAGCTAAACCAAGAAAGCTACGTACTTCGGTCACTGATTTAGGTTGCTCCCAGCTTTGAATAGCTTCAATCTTTGCCGGGTCAACAGATATTCCACGACTTGATACTACGTGCCCAAGGAATGCTACCTCTTCCAGCCAGAACTCGCATTTCTTCAACTTGGCATAAAGTTTGTATTCACGAAGCTTTTGGAGTACCACCTCAAGTGTTGCTCATGATCTTCACGGCTTTTGGAATAAACAAGGATGTCATCGATAAAGACGACCACAAAGTGATCCAAATATTCCTTGAATACCCTGTTCATCATATCCATGAAGGCAGCAGGAGCATTAGTCAATCCAAAAGACATAACTAAGAATTCATAATGCCCATACCGAGTTCTGAAGGCAGTCTTTGGAATATCCTCAGTTCTAACCTTCAGCTGATGATATCCAGAACGAAGATCGATCTTTGAAAAGAATTGTGCTCCTTGCAACTGGTCAAACAGGTCATCAATACGTGGCAATGGGTACCTATTTTTGATGGTGACATGATTCAACTCCCGATAATCAATACAAAGTCGCATACTCCCATCTTTCTTCTTCACGAACAGAACAGGAGCACCCCAAGGAGAAGTACTAGGACGAATAAAACCAATGTCTAACAATTCCTGCAGTTGAGTCTTTAACTCCTGAAGTTCAATAGGAGCCATTCGATATGGGGCTTTGGAAATGGGTTTTGTACCGGGTTCAAGGTCGATACAAAATTCAATTTCACGCTCTGGGGGTAGGCCAGGAAGTTCTTCGGGAAATACGTCAGGAAATTTATTAACAACAGAAATATCATTCAAAGCTGACGTATTTTTGTTTAGATCTGTGACATGAGCTAAGAAAGCTTGACATCCGTTTTTCAATAAACGAATAGCTTTATGGCTTGAGATGACAGCGATTGATTTTAATGGTTTGGTTGCTTGAATTCGCATAATAGGTCGATTAGGAATATGAAAGCTAACAACCTTACGAAAACAATCAATTTTTGCATGATGAGTAGTTAACCAATCAATCCCTAGAATCACGTCAAATGCAAGTATTTTTAATGAAATAAGATCGACAGGTAATGTGTGGGTACCAACTTGAACCAAACAAGACTTATAAACCGTGGATGTAATGAAGGTTTCTCCCAATGGAGTTTCAACTGCTAAGTCAAAGTCTAATTTCTCCGGAATCAAATTTAATCGATGAGCGCAAGTAGGAGAAATAAAAGAATGGGTAGAACCGGTATCAAATAAAGTATAGACTTCGTTAGAGTTTATGATAAGCTTACCCGTGATGACCTCATTCGGGTTCCTTGCTCTCTGGGAGTTCACAACAAACGCTCTCCCTTGCACAACCGATTTTGACTTTTCTGGGACGGCCTTTGGTGCCTCCATCCTAGCTGAATTTGTCTTCGGTAAATGACAAAATCGGGCTAAATGACCTTCTCTTCCACAATTATAACATGCTTTGGACGGCATCGCGCAGTTTGGACTGATGTGCCCCTCCCCTCCGCATTTGAAACATATGATAGGTGGTCGTTCTCCTTCCTTAACGACAGGTGCTGGTGCTGACGTCTTTCCATCATTGTTGAATCTCCTCTTCTTGAAATGCCCATTCTTATTGTTTTGGCCCTGATTACCACCGAAGTGGTTACCATTTCTGGCCTGTTGATTCCCTCCACGCTTGTTGTCACCGCTTCGATGACTGCTTTCACTGGTATTATCATTTTGCCGGCTGCTCTCTTTTGGTTGCGTTGACTCGTTATCGCGCTCCACCAACTGAGCCCTATTTACAACATCTGAATACAAACACAGTTTATGAGAAACAAGATGTTGACGTATCTCCGGCTTCAAACCTCTTAAAAACATCCGCGTCATTCTTTCTTCATTATCCACCAGGTGGGACGCAAACCGGGATAACTCCGCAAATTTTGCCTCGTACTGCGACACGGTCATATTATTCTGCTCCAATTTGATGAACTCCACCTCCTTCATGTGACGAATACTCTCGGGAAAGTATTTGTCGTTAAACAGCTCTTGGAACTTCTCCCAAGACATCTTCAGTGCGGCAGGTTGAGTACGCTTTATCGATTCCCACCAGTAATCTGCCTCTCCTCGCAACATAAAGGCGGCAAAGGGAACCTTTTGCTCCTCGGAGCAACCCAAGACATCAAATATCTTGGTGATCTGCTTTATCCATGTTTCAGCTACAAGTGGTTTGGGTTCTCCCTTAAACTCCGGTGGTCCCAGCTCCTTAAACTGTTTAGCGGTGACCGCCTGAGAGTTCCAGTATTTCCACCTACGTTGTGGACAGGAGCCGCTTTCACCTGTTGTTGCATGAATTGCATAAAACCTCTGAACATTCCATCATTCATCATCTGGTCAGTGTTGTTGTTTGCATGAGGATTGTCACCTTCCTGATGAACATTATCCTGATTATTGATATGTGGTGAATCAATAATCGCCTGTGCTCCATTGCTATTCTCAACATTCTCAGATGCCATTTTCAGATACTGCCACAAAATAAAAGTTAATTGATATGTCATATATTATCCTTATATTATGACCGACCAATTAAATACCATGCAAATAAACTTAGGTAGGTCATACTAGCGAAGGAATTCCCCGTCTCTCCCCTCCTAGTTCTATTCTCACATCTTAGCCAGGGATCATATCCCTAAGCTCTGATACCAACTGTGACGCCCCCAAAATTAGGTATACATCACCCATCTTGGGTCGTCAGATACATAGTACAAAATACAAATACAACTTACTAATACAACTGTCGTGTACAATACGACAAAACATAAACTGTGAGTTTGAATACAAATATTATCTTCTAGAGAGTATTCATACTCAAAAGGAGTCCTCATTACATTTATTAACACACCATTACATAGAATAGTGAGGACTACTAACTAATACTATCATTCGGACCATCACTCCGTTCCCCGACTTGCCCCAGCTACGTTCTCATTTCCTGAAGAGAACAGTGAAAGAAAGGGTGAGCTCAACTAGCCCAGTAAGAAATATTATGACTAAGATAATGCAGAATAAATTATCATTAGCCTTCAACAATGTTAAACTGATAAAATATAATAGACATCAAGTTTAACTTTAGCGGAACAAGCAATCCATTAAAAGAGTCAAGTAGAAAATAAACTCTACTATCTTTTATGATTTAAAAGATTTTCCAACACTGTGATCGCTGAGACTCAGCTTAATAAAATAATCCACATCATCGAATCACCCCTGCACTACGGCCAAGGATATTCGTATATTCATTAATGGTCATGATCATGCCAACAACTGTCCATCAATGCACTACGGCCAATGAGGACTTTTACCACATCATTTGTAACATTACGGTCATGATTATACCGAATAATCCCTGGTCATAATCATACCAAGTCCATCTATGCACTACAGGCCACAGATGACTTTCAACATTTTATAAACATGAGGATGATGACAATGATATAAGAATTCAATAAAACAAGTTCAAGAATTAATTTATCCAAGAATTAACAACGTCCAAATTGTCAACATGATACTGCATTGTGGAGTAAAATTCAAGAATGATCAGGAGAATATTTTCATGAATAGATACTAGATGAAGCGCAAATATCAAGGATATTCCACTAATTTCATGGAGTATAGAAGTCAAAGTTTTAATCAACTGAGTATAATAAAGAATGGAATAACAAAAGAAATCACCATGCATGCGATAGACCGCACAGACAGGTTATTCTTAACAGAATAATAATAATGGAACCAGGTCCGGCGTAAACGCACAGACAGGATATTCTGACAGAATAATAAATAATGGAACCAGATCCGGCGTAAAAGCACAGACAGGATATTCCGACAGAATAATAAATAATGGAACCAGGTCCGGTGTAAAACACACAGACAGGATGTTCCAACAGAATAATAACAAGACGGAACCAGGTCCGGTGTAAAACACACAGACAGGATGTTCCAACAGAATAATAATAAAAACGGAACCAGGTCCAGTGTAAAACACACAGACAGGATGTTCCAACAGAATAATAGAAGAATGTCACCAAGTATAGGGTAGATCCGCGTATACAGGTTATTCCAACAGAATAATAAGAAATGGAATAACAACAGTTCTCTTCATGAATAAGAAAGAATAACACCCCTTACCGTTTTAAAGAAAAACTGAAATAAGGAAGTAGTTAAGTAGCAGAATACTCTTCTTCTCTCTCTCTATAGTTTCTCTCTATAGTTTCTCTCTCTAGAGTTCAGTGAATTCGTAAGAAATAATGAAGGAATGAGCTGCTATTTATAGAAAAATAGAATGCATAGTAACTAATCCATGAACGGTCCAGATTGATTACTTTAATCTGACGGTCCATATTTAAAGAAAAATCTTTTAAATAAAATATAATATATTCTATTTATAGAATAACTTTAATAAAGTATTTTGTTTTATATAAAAAGATGTTTCTGTTTTATTACGTTAATAATACGAATAAAACAAAACGTCATTATCGCTAAATAATTCATATTATTAACCGACAATAATAGAATCAAACTGAGTGACTTCTCACATAAGCATTAATAATCAATACCGTGTGCTACTATGCAACCACACGTATTACTGTACTTTTACTACCGAGTAGTTCAACAGTAACAATGGTAAAACTTCCGCCGTTATTTTTAATAAACTATTTTTGTCGTTTTCTCAATCTGACAATAATTTCGTTGTGGGGTCCACCAATGATTGTGTCGTTGTACGAATATTTCCTGTTAAAACGAATATTCCCCGACCAATCGAATATTATATAACAACTTGCTTACTTTGCAAAATTTATAAATATTACCCACAACTATAACATTATATCAAATTAACTCCATAATATTCAAAAATGATATTTATAGAAAATTCATCTTTATTTATAAAAGTTGGGGTCTTACAAAGGTTGCTTCATATGTAGAGGTCCCCATCGGATGAGAGAATGCCTAAAGAAAGAGAAAGTGAATGCCCTGGTTGCAGATGACTTGAATGAAGGAACGTCAGATGGTCCAAGAATGAGCCCCTTGCAACTGTTGGGTGCTTTGCAGACCCAAAAGGCAAAGACACCCACTCCACGTGGACTGATGTCTGTGTCAGTGGTTGTTAATGGCTAGGAAGTGTTGGCCATGGTAGACACTGGTGCTACCAACAACTTTGTTGCAGAAAGGGAAGTGGACAAACTGAAGTTGAACTTGCAGGAGAACGCAAGTAAAATCAAGGCTGTGAATTCTGAGGCCAGACCAATTCGTGGCACGGTGGTAGCAGATTTGAAGGTTGGCCCGTGGGAAGGGAAGTGCAGCTTGATGGCTGTTCCTTTGGATGATTTTGATCTCATCCTAGGAATGAAGTTTCTGATGTCGGGTAAATGTATGGTGATGCCTCATCTTGGTGGATTGATGATCACAGATGAGAAGATGTCAGGATTTGTGAGTACTATTTACCCAAATTTGGAGAAGAAGGAAGGTAAACGGAAGGCTAGTTTGTTGTCTGCGGTACAGCTCGAGTCTGGGCTTAAAAGAGGCGAAGAAACCTACTTGTGTGCTTTGATTGAGATTAAGCCTGGTGTAGCCCAAGAAGTACCAGATATTGTTGCTAAGGTGCTGGATGATTTCAAGGATGTGATGCCTCCAGAACTACCAAAGACCCTTCCTCCAAGGCGTGCGGTTGATCATAAGATTGAGTTGGAGCCGGGTGCAAGACCCCCTGCTCAAGCCCCTTACCGGATGGGCCCTGCTGAGTTAGTTGAGCTGAGGAAACAACTGACAGATTTGTTAGAGTCTGGTTTCCTTCAACCCTCAAAAGCTCCTTATGGTGCCCCAGTGCTGTTTCAAAAGAAGCAAGATGGCTCTATGAGGATGTGTGTCGACTAT
The DNA here is from genome assembly GCA_016801055.1 of Panax notoginseng. Lineage (NCBI taxonomy): Eukaryota > Viridiplantae > Streptophyta > Magnoliopsida > Apiales > Araliaceae > Panax > Panax notoginseng. The sequence continues at coordinate 11,824,059 of CM029020.1, forward strand.
CGGGCACTGAATAAGGTTACTATTAAAAATAAGTACCCTATTCCAAATGTTGCTGACTTGTTCGACAGATTGTCTCGAGCCAAGTACTTCACAAAGCTAGACTTGAGAGCATGCTATTGGCAAGTGAGGATTGCCGCTGGTGATGATGCTAAGACTGCGTGTGTAACGAGGTACGGTTCATATGAATTCCTCGTAATGCCGTTTGGCTTAACCAATGCTCCAACAACTTTTTGTAATCTTATAAGCGTTGTATTCTATGAATATTTAGATAGATTTGTGGTAGTCTATCTAGATGATATTGTGGTGTATAGCGAAACACTAGATGGTCATGTGGAACATCTAAGATTGATATTTCAAAAGCTTAGGGAATATCAATTATATGTCAAAAAGGAGAAGTACGAGTTTTGTAGGGCAGAAGTAATGTTCCTTGGGCATTGGATTAGCCAAGGACGAGTCAGAATGGATGAGCGAAAAGTCCAAGCCATTGTTGAATGGACTGCTTCTACGAAAGTTGCTGAGTTGAGATCATTTTTAGGGCTGACGAACTACTACAGAAAGTTCATTAAGGGCTACTCGAAGAATGTGGCTCCTTTAACTGATTTGCTGAAGAAGGATTGTAAGTGGGATTAGTCAGTGGGGTGTCAAGAGGCATTTGACAATTTGAAAGTGGCAGTGTCGTCTGAGCCGGTGCTGAGACTCCCAGACTTCAAAATTCCTTTTGAGGTACACACTGATGCATACGACACAGCTATTGGCAGGGTATTGGTACAAGATGGTCACCCAGTTGCCTATGAGAGTCGGAAACTGAAGGATGCTAAGCAGCGGTACAGTACTCATGAGAAAGAAATGACTGTTGTGAGACCCAAAATTTTATGAAATAAAAGTATTCAATTTTTCTATTTTGGTAAATGGTTAAATTGATAAAAGGTTAAAGTTAAAGGTGATATATGAAATTTTTTTAAAGTAGACAAGTTGTCATAAAATACCCGGTTACTATTCACTCTAGTATTGTTCACTTGAGTTTTTGGGGTACTTTTTGTGTCGGAGTACTATTCACGAGTTACTATTCACGAGTTACTATTCACAAGTTATTATTCATGAGTTACTATTCACGAGTTACTATTTACGGGGAATATTCGATTAGTCGGGAAATATTTGTACGACGGTACAATCATTGGTGGACCTCACAATAGAATTATTGTCGGATTGAGAAAACGACAAAAATATTTTATTAAAAATAACGGCGAAAGTTTTACCGTTGATACTGTTGAACTACTCGGTAGCAAAAGTACAGTAATACGTGTGGTTGTATAGTAGCACACGGTATTGATTATTAATGCTTATGTGAGAAGTCACTCAGTTTGATTCAATTATTGTCAATTAATAATATGAATAATTTAGCGATAATGAAGTTTTGTTTTATTCGTATTATTAACGTAATAAAACAGAAACATCTTTTTATATAAAACAGAATACTTTATTAAAGTTGTTTGTTTTATTAGGCAATAATTAGAATATATTATATTTTATTTAAAAGATTTTGCTTTAAATATGGACCGTCAGATTAAAGTAAATCAATCTGGACCGTTCATGGATTAGTTACTATGCATTCCATTTTTCTATAAATAGAAGCTCATTCCTTCATTATTTTCTTACGAATTCACTGAACTCTAGAGAGAGAAACTATAAAGAAGAAGAGTATTCTGCCACTTAACTACTTCTTTATTTCAGTTCTTTTTTAAAACGGTAAGGGGTGTTATTCTTTCTTATTCATGAGGAGAACTTCTGTTATTCCATTCTTTATTATTCTGTTGGAATAACCTGTAAAAGTGGCATACCCTATACATGACCTGTATACGCGACATACCCTATACTTGGTGAAATCCTTATGTTATTCCATTCTTTATTATTCTGTTGGAATAACCTGTATGCGTGGTTTACCCTATACTTGGTGGAATGACCTGTATATGCGGTTTACCCAATACTTGGTGATCTTCTTCTGTTATTCTATTTTTTATTATTATGTTGGAATAACCTGTTTATGCGAAGTATCGCATATTTGGTGAAACTCTTTCATTATTCCGTTCTTTACGATTCTGTCGGAATATCCTGTCGGTGTGAATTTCACCTGACCTGGTTCCATCATTTATTATTTCACATTTATTATTCTGTCAGAATATCCTGTCCGTGTGAATTTCACCTGACCTGGTTCCATATTTATTATTCCACATTTATTATTCTGTTGGGAATAACCTGTCTATGTGGATTGCCACATGCATGGTGAATGATCCTTTATATTCATTCCTTATTAAATTGTGGAAATGATCTGTATACGTGGATTACTGCATGGCTGGTAAAAATTCATTTGTAGTTTCATATATTCTTTATTATACTCATTTGGTTAAAGTTTTGATTTCTATACTCCATAAAATTAGTGGAATATCCTTGATATTTGCGCTTCATCTAGTATCTTTTCATGAAAATATTTGATATGTGCATTGATTTTACTGACACTTGACTCTTTTGATTTTTGACTAGAAGGTTCTGTTGTAGAAACTGGGAGAACCTTGAGAGGAGAAGCAGGGAATTCGGATAAACTAATTCTTGAACTTGTTTAATTGAATTCCTATAACATTGTCATCATACTCATGTTTATTTTATGTTGAAAGTCATCTTTGGCTTACGTGCATAGATGGACTTAGTATGATTATGACCAGGGATCATTCGGTATAATTATGAACTGTGATGTTATAAGTGGTGTGGTAAAAGTCCTTAGTGGCCTGTAATGCATTAATAGACAGTTTTTGGTATGATTATGACCAGAAATTTTTCGGTATAGTCATGACCATTGATGATTTAATGAATATCTTTGGCCCGTAATACAGGGATGATTAGAAGATGTGGTTTATTTATTAAGCTGAGTCTCAGTGATAAAAATTGATGAAAATATTTTTAAATCATAGAAGATAGTAGGTTTTATTCTCTACTTGACTCTTCTAATGGATTGCTTATTCCGTTGCAGTTAAACTTGATGTCTATTATATTTTATCAGTTTAACATTGTTGAAGACTATTGATAATTTATTCTTCATTATCTTAGTCATAATATTTCTTACTGGGCTAGTTGAGCTCACCATTTCTTTCAATGTTCTCTTCAGGAAATGAGAATATAGCTGGGACGAGTCAGGAAAAGGAGTGATGGTCCAGAAGATAGCATTAGTAGTCCTCACTATTCTGTTAAATAATGCGACAATAAATGTAATGAGGACTCCTTGAGTATGAATATTGTCTAGATGACAATATTCCTATTAGAACTCTCAGTTTATGTATTGTCGTATGTTACACGACATTTGTATAATTAAGTTTGTATTTGTATTTTGTACCATGTATTTGGCGACTCAAGATGGGTGATGAATACCTAATTTTCGGGGCGTCACAACTGTAGTGGTGCACTATTTGGAAACATGAAAGCATTATCTGTTGGGTGCGAAGTTTGTGGTGGTGACCGACAATGTTGCCAACACCTACTTCAAAACTCAGAAAAACCTGACTCCGAAGCAGGCACGTTGGTAGGAGTTCTTGGTAGAATTTGATTTTGTGTGGGTACATAAGCCGGGCTTACAAAATTTGGTGGTTGATGCATTAAGTCGGAAAGTTGTCCATGAGTTTGTTAATGCTCTCACGGTGGTTGAGGCCGAGTACCTGGACAAGATCAAAGAACAGTCCCTAAATGATACGGTTTACCAAAAACTTCGGATGCAAGTACAAGAAGGTTTGGTTCGGAGATATTGGATTGAAGATGATTTGCTATATGCAAAGGGCAGTAGGTTGTATGTCCCTAGTGGAGGGGGTTTGAGGAGACAGATCATGCATGAGACGCATGATACAAAATGGGCTGGTCACCCAGGCATAGAAAGAATGTTGGCATTGCTGTCTCGCTCATACTACTGGTCCAAGATGGAGAACGACGTGGAGGCGTATGTCAAGTCTTGTCTCGTGTGCCAAGTAGACAAACTTGAGAAAAAGAGTGAAGCAGGCTTGTTGCAGCCTCTTCCCATTCCTGACAGACCTTAGCAATCAGTGTCAATAGACTTCATTTCTGGTTTGCCGAAGGTTGATGGAATGAGATCAATTTTTGTTGTGGTTGATCGGTTTTCCAAGTACGCGGTGTTCATCCCAGCACCCCATGCTTGTATAGCAGATGTGGCTGCTGGATTGTTTTTCAGAAATGTTGTGAAATACTTTGGGTTGCCAGAAGATATCATAAGTGATCGAGATACGCGATTTACGGGCAGATTTTGGACGACTCTATTTGGCTTGGTCGGGTCTGAGTTGAAGTTCAGCACGACGAATCATCCCCAAACAGACGGACAGACTGAAAGGATGAATCAGCTGCTCGAGGAGTATCTGCGACATTATGTGACTGCAAGTCAGAAAAATTGGTTAGAGTTGCTCGAACTAGCATAGTTCTGCTACAACTTGCATCAATCTTCTGCAACGGGTACGAGTCCCTTCGAGTTGAGCATGGGTTTTCAGCCAAGGACTCCAAATGATGTGGCTGTGCAGCGTACGGGTGGAAATTATCCTTTTGCCTATCGCTATGCAAGGGCTAGAACAGAGTTGCTTGAGGAGGCACGAGACAGCCTAAGCAAGGCAGTAAGAAGGATGAAAAAGTATGCGGATGCACATCGAAGGCCATTGGAGTATAAAGTGGGAGACATGGTGTTGCTGAAGCTAACACCTCAGATTTGGAAGAAAATCAGTAGTAAGGCAGTGCATAGAGGATTGGTTCCCAAGTATGACAGCCCATTCGAAGTACTAAAAAAAGTTGGGGTTGTGGCTTACAGATTGAAGCTTCCAGACAGATTGAAGGTACATCCAACTTTTCATGTGAGTTACCTTAAACCATTCCAACAGGAATTGCTTGATGCTGGTAGAAAGCAAGCCAAGAGGACTCCGTCAGTGATCAAAAAGCAGTTTGACAAGGATGTTGAGAAGATTTTGGCTCATAAAACCGAAGGTATGAGCAAGAAAAATCGAAGGACAGACTACTTGGGTCATTGGAAAGGTGAAGATGAGGCAGACGCGAGTTGGGAAAGAGATGTGACTTTGTGGCAGTTTGAGAAACAGATTGCAGAGTATTGGGCACACCCACCGACGAGGACATCGGGCTCTTCTGGTAGGGGTGGTTTGTTAGCCCCTTAGTGGGTTGACACGTACTTGGCATGCGGGACGCTCAGATAGCATGTCAAGCCAAGCCTTGACACTCAGCAAGGCACTCCTGAGCAGCAGTGTGTAGTAGCGTGCAGCACCACTCGGCAATGTGCGGCAGCATGATGCACCACTCGGCAACGTGCGGCAGCCAAGGGCGCTGTGCGTACTTAACCAGCAAAATAGCTTTACACTCGGCCATTTGGGCCAATGGACAGTCATTGTACAGCAAATGGGCTATGTCAGAAAACTAGTAAATCTAGAAGGTTTGCATTATGCTTCCTCAGACAGGTCTGATGTCTAGTGCTGGCAATTTAGAAATTTTCATAAGTGCTATTATAGGGGGGTACTCCGTGAAGGTTACCCGGGACCATGGGTAGGTGCCATGGGCGATGAGTGTTGGACGTTGGGACATTGTTGGGCTCCCCTACAACAATGTCTAACATCGGATTGGAAAATTTGGATCGAATCAAAGACTTGTGCATGGGCTGGGCATGAACAAGCAAGAACGTTGCTGAGCGTGGCATCGGTTGAGCATGACATCGGTTGGGCATGGCATAGGCGTACGCCTAGCATGTCAATGCATGGCATGGGCGGAGCCGAGCATGCAACAAAGCTAATGCATGTGGACAGACATACGGGCTGGACGTGCACAACAAACTTGGATAGCACCTTAGGCAAGTGCTGGGCTAATTGGAAATTCGTGGACCAAATGGACAGCATGATTGGGCAACATGTTTAGGCAACATAACTGGGAAACTTCGTGGGCTGAGACAACAATAATGTGGGCTGACAATAGTGGGTGACGGACATCAAGAAGGTGGGCTGACACTATGAGCAGTTTTGGATTGGATGACTGGAGCTTGACCCAACTGACTGGCAATTGAGGGCAGTTTCTGGCAGTAAACTCCATGCACATGACTGGCATGTCTCCAGCCAGTTGCACATCATGGGGCGCCCCACACCTGCTGGTGGGCGGTTGATGAGCAGTTGCACATCATGGGGCGCACGTAGCTGCTAGTGGGCAGTTGAGGAGCAGTTGATGAGCAGTTTGCACATCATGGGACGCACACATCTGCTAGTGGGCAGTTGGCAGGCAGTTGTTGATTCAAAATGTTGGTTTCCTATTGGTTCTAAATGACCTAGCAGTTGGAGATGTCAACTGCAGCCTAATATGTGTGTGTGTGTATATATATATATATATATATATATATATATATATATATATATATATATATATATATATATGTAGCCAAGGGTTTGGCAAGGCATGTGAGATCACTGAGCAAGTGTAGCCTGCGAGCCCTAGTCATATATTGTATTCCTTGTTATTGAGTGAGCAATAAAAGGTTGGGACGTTGTCATGTAAATCTTGTTGGCTTGTGTGTGTGGCTTGTTTATACGGACTGTGCTTGTGTGATTGACAAGTTGCTGACTGGTTAGGCGAACCAGTGCATCACAAGGAGGGCAAAGACGCGAAAAATTTAGTGTCAGATTGTGCACCCTGTGACACCTAGCCTTGGTGACAATTTTTAAAATAAATTAATATTAAGCGCGTAGCAGGTGACAATTATTAAAGCAAACTAAAATCGAATATTCTCGAGGGGCCTTGTTTAGTGTCTATGGATTGATTAGTTTAATTAGGGATTGGTTAGCATGAAGTGAACTTTATGGTAAGTTTAATCCATGCTCAATACAGTGTCGACACGCAGCCGAAGAGATCACCCTCCCGCTTGTGTGTCAGCACTGTATTGGGCATGAAATAAACTTACCATAAAGTTCACTTCATGCTCCGTTTAATTAAGTTTGGCAAGCTCTTGTATGTATTAATCAATTTCTTATAACTAGAAGTTAATTTTCTCAAACAACAATGTTACTATCACATTAAAAAAGTTCATATAATATTCATATACACACATGTATATTGTAGACTCCGTCTGATATGTGGGGCCCACAAATATACATGTGTGTATATCAATGTATGCGAGCATTATGTGAGCCACCATTATATAAAATATGTCTCACATATTTTGTCCTACTTGAGGTGTCCCATCAGATACCAGGTACCAAGTTTTAGGCATGACAAATCTTGCAAAAAGAGTCTCATCACCTAACTTTCACACCGCTCGGGATGCGGGTACGTAGATCCTTCAAATTGGACAGACTCTCCATACTTTTCAAACACATTTCACCCATACTATCAAGCAGATCGGACTAAATAATTTTTGGACCTGGGCTGACATAATATGGGTTGGGTCTCTCAGACTATATCCTAAAGAGTATTTTATGTCTCAAGGGTGGAGACCAATATCTTGGAAAGAGTCCGTCACTTATTCAAATACTAGATAATAATCCATAAGTATTCATAATCCAGTGAAACTAACTCTTCACGTCTTTAAATCAAGAGCTTCTCGCTCAATGAACCATCTTGTTGTTACTAGATGTTGGAAATAAATGTAATACAAAATGATGTTGATATTTTTGAAGCAAAATTTGAATATTATACGTATTCCCTCGTGTCGTTTCAGATTATAAGATTATTATTAATTTTTATAAGTCAATTTGAGATATTTTTAAATTATTAATTATGATAATTTATTAAAAATTATGAAACAATAAAACTTATAATAAATAAAACTTTGCATACAAGTTACAATAATATTCATTATTGTATTGCTTAAAATTATATGTCGGTCAATTTTAAATTTAAAAATATCTTAAATTGACTTCAAATAATCAATAATAATGTTATAATACGGAAAAGATGGAGTATATACTTGTTACGACATTGGATTTGCGTATTTATTATTTGTCGCTAGATAATTGAAGTACTTAAATTTGGGTTGAATTGAATTGATTTGATGAGAATTTAGGAACGTAGAAAATATTCAACTAAGCTCAAAAAATGCAATAATACAAAATTTACTGGAAGTGAAACTTTTATTACTATGAAAAATGTCATTTAATTTTACCCATTTTCCGGTAGGTAGAAATTAATAGGCTGAAGGAGATCACTTCAAAATGTGCACTTATATCATGAAATGACATTTGAGACTGGTGAAACTTTTTAGTTTATTTAAATATTTCCTTCTTTTTATTATATTCTACCCATTATTATTATTATTATTATTATTATTATTATTATTATTATTATTATTATTATTATTTTTCTTTGGAACAAATGGGCAGATCATCTAAAATTGTGAGTAAAAGTGAAAACATACGGATCTGATGATTATGCCCATTGTCTAGCATTATCCTTAATACTATAAACAGTCTCAGTTACAAAATTATTAACGGTAAGAATAATATCTTTTAATGTTTATTTTTAAAGTTTAATTTAATAATGATAACATATTCAAAAAATTATGATAATGAATTTTAAAATATTATTTCATTTTATTATTAATTAATAAATAAATATTTGTTATAATAAAAAGTATTGACGCATAAAAAGCTCTTTTAAGTGTATACCTTTAGTTTAGGTAGCTAATATTGTTTTAACAAAAAAATGATGTGGACCGAGCAAATACAAATTAAGACATTTATGTAATTATTATAACCATACTTCATACTTTAAATTACACTTATTGTTCTTATAATAACATTTTGTTTTCACAATATCAATCATTCTATTTAATATCGTTGATATTGTAACAAAAATAATATTGTCAGAACAATTAATTTTGTTAGAATTAACAATTGTAAAAATAAGAAATTAATATTTTTACACGTATTTTTAATATTTTTACATAATTATATATATAATGAATTTTAATTTTATATAAAAATATCAAAAAAATAAGTATAAAAATAATATTGTTCAAACTCATATATGCTTCTCAACATATTTTTGCAAGGGACCTTATTTTAACGGCAAAATTGTGGAGCCTTGTACCTTGGGCAGGCCCCTGGACCTGGAGGGTGTTGACTGCAGGAAAAGACTTGAGCCTGGGCAAGTCAACATTAATAATTTGGAGGAGTTGGCCTCTGATTCTCACTGGGAACAAACTGTGCCTTCACTGGCCAGTTGAAAATCAATTGGCATAATGTTATCTTTCTGACACCAGCCACTAATTCCGGCCAACAATTCAGGCAATCTTAACGGACAGCGGTCTTCTCCGGTAAGTCCCTAATTCTGTTGGCACTATTTAGTGGAGGACTTTTAGACCTCTTTGGAGCTCCACTGATATCCCCAAGTTCCTTATTTCTTTCAAAAACAAAAACAAAAACAAAATCTTCTTTAAGCTTCTACTGAGACTATTCAATGCTTCAGGTGAATATGAACTCTGTTAACTTTTGATATCATATGCTACTCATTAAATACATTATTGAAGTTGTAAAAGGCCTTTTCCTGCGTAATTAAATTCAACCCATCTGTATCTAGAGATTGGATTGTTTGATTTTTTTAGTAATCACTTCAATTGCACAAACTGGGACAGCAATGGAGCTAGCTTTACAAGTAAATACTGTTCATTTGACTCCGGCCTTAGATCTTGCTCTTTTTTGGAACAGCACGAATGGCTTCAATACAAACTTTTTTTCTGTTCTTTTATTTTTATTAATGGATTTGGCTTAAAATCAGACCAGAATGGATGATCCAAATCAGTAATAAATGAACTGGTTAGCACAAAAGAAAACCCCAAAAGATAAAAGAAGGGTGCCATAATAATTTATCCATTTAAATGCAATTTTTCCTAATCTTTTTTCCCATATTAATCAGATTCCACAATTTCATTATCTTCTTTCTGATTTCCTTGGAGCCTCATGGTCCTACTTGATATGCTTTTAGCTGTGAACTTGTATTCATTGATTCCATGCTTTTGCATTCTTTTACTTTAATTAAAGTTGTTGCTGCCTGGCACATATCATTCATTTTATAGAAAGGGATTTTTATAATAGTAATCCTGTGGTAATCATTTTCTTACTTTCCCAGCTTTTCTTTCCGAGTTTCTGGTATTATGACTTAGTAGCAACCAACCATCATCTTATTATGCTAGATTATTTAAAAATTTAAAGATAAAGCTCCATCGTGGGAGAATTATATAAAGTAGTCAATGCTGATTTAATCCTAAAATCAAGAAACAGCTATATTACAAAATAATAATAATAATAATAATAATGTTATTTGCAATTGCAATTATTGAGTTTTGATTTACTATATGATGCAATTCATTTGTAGATCATATATTCACCGTTATAAACAAAGATTGTATCTTTTCTCATTCCTATGTTTTGATTTTGCTTATTGTACTTTGTAGCAACTTGAGCACCAATCAACCTGAGTAAAAGTGCCAGCAAAGAAATCAGGACTGCGGGATGGCCGAGATTCCCATACCTGAACATTGGAAGACTCTGTGGGATAGATGGGATCTCCGGGCTTTCATCTTCTTAAGCCTTTTCCTGCAAACCTTCCTAGTTCTGGTTGCTCCACTTAGAAAGAGAACATCTCGCAGTTGGATCATCATGCCCCTCTGGTCTGCATACTTGCTTGCCGATTGGGCGGCTAATTTTGCAGTTGGACTCATCTCCAGCAGCGTAAGCAACAATGGTAAGGACTCGAAACACATTGCTAATAATGGAGACCTTCTAGCATTCTGGGCTCCATTTCTTTTAGTACACCTTGGGGGTCCAGACACCATAACTGCTTTCGCCCTGGAGGATAATGAGCTGTGGCTCAGGCATTTGTTCGGCTTATTTTTCCAGTGCCTTGCTGCAGTTTACGTTTTCATTCAGTCCCTCCCAAGAAACAAGCTATGGATCCCAACCATGCTCATGTTTATGACTGGGATCATCAAGTATTCTGAGCGTACACGTTCTCTATATCTTGCAAGTGCCAGTAGCTTCCGAGACTCCATGCTTACAGAACCAGATCCAGGGCCAAACTATGCCAAACTAATGGATGAATACTTTTCAAAGAAAGAGGCTAGACTTCCAACACGGATTGAAATGCTTCCCGAGCCTGATAGAGTGGTCAAAGCTGCAAACAAAGTTAAGACAGACAAATTGACAGATTTGCAAGTGGTGCAGTATGCTTTTCGCTACTTCGAGACATTCAAAGGACTAGTTGTTGATCTCATTTTCAGCTTCCGCGAGCGCAACCAAAGTCGAGACTTCTTCCTCGCTAGATCAGCTGATGATGCTTTTAGAGTAATAGAGGTAGAGTTGAATTTCATCTATGAAGTTCTCTACACCAAGCTACCTGTGGTGTATGACAGAGTAGGATACTTCTGCCGGACTTTTTCCATTATTGCAGTTATTATTTCCTTTACACTCTTCTATTATGAGGAAAAGAAGGGTTTTGAAGGGTTTGATGTTGCGGTTACCTACACTTTGCTTATCGGTGCAATGACATTGGATATGATTGCAATTATCATGCTTATTTTTTCTGACTGGACTGTTGTTGCGCTCAAGAAGTCGCCAGATCTTGACAAGTCAAGTAGTCAATCCAAAGCCAATAGGTTCCTTAGCTGGTTGCTGAGCTTTAAGACTAAAAGGTCTACAATTAGCTGTTTTGGAATACCCATACGAATCATGCATCGCAGGTGGGGTGAGTCTATGCAAACATACAACCTGATTAAATATTGTCTAAATAAACGTTCCAGACGAAGGGAACAAATTTATGGTTACTTGGGCATTACTGGCTTCCTGGATGAGATTTGGTATGTGGATCGTGTACGGTTCACCCCTGAGTTAAGAGACTTCATTTTTGAGGAGTTGAAAGGAAAATCTGAGATGGCAGACGACTTAGAAACTGCTAAAGAGATATGTTCAGCCAAAGGAGAATGGGTACTTCGAATTGAAGGGTACAGCAGTAGTGAATTACTTCCTTTTGTTGTTGACGTTGACTATGATGAGAGCCTTCTTTTGTGGCACATCGCCACTGAACTTTGCTACAATGACAAAGGAGATAAGGCTTTCAACGAAGACCACCGCACATTTGCAAAGACAATTTCAGATTACATGATATATCTTCTGGTTATGCAGCCTAATATGATGTCTGCAGTGGCAGGCATTGGGCAAATAAGATTCCGAGATACATGTGCTGAGGCTACTAAATTCTTCAACAGTGGGAAATTAGAACTAAAAGAGCCTGGCGGACGAAAAAGGATTCCAGAACAGTTGCAGAAAGATGTCTGTGAAAGAATTCTTGATGTTAATACAGAAGTTAAACCGGTTACTGTAAAGGGAGACAGGAGTAAATCTGTGTTGTTTGATGCTTCCATATTGGCCAAAGAGCTGAAAAAGCTGCCACTGAAAAAAGAGGATCATGAAGGAAAGGATAAATGGTTCATAATGAGCAAGGTTTGGGTAGAATTGTTGTCGTATGCTGCAAGTCATGTCAGGTCAGACTCTCATGCCCAACAACTTAGTAAAGGCGGAGATCTTATCACAATTGTTTGGTTATTGATGGCTCATTTTGGATTGGGAGATCAATTTCAAATAAACGAAGGTCATGCAAGGGCAAAGCTGATTGTGGGAAAGTAGGTCGAACATTATCTATCAGGTGTTGTTTTAGCAAGTTACTTGCTGTTTTATGTCTGATGTGAATAATGCTTCTTTTGTTAAAGTTTGGTTAATCAAGTTAAGTAATATGCAGAATTGTCCTTTAGAGTTGCTATGTGTTAAAATTACTGTAGTTTTCTGTATGTTTTCAGAATGATCTATCAGTCGTATAAAATGTCTTGTACCATTGCAGTCCAGTAAATCTGAAGAAAAAAAAATCAATTTTATTTTTGCACCCATTTTCTCTTATAAACTTTTATTAAAGTAGCTCCAACATTATTCATCATGCGTTGTATAGCAAATATTTTGTGTTTTATGACTTGTGTTCTATCGATTTTGCCGCTTCCGGCTTTGGAAATATGAACTCCATCACTACATTATTAGCTAGCTCAACTAGGTCTTTCCCCTCCATTGGTTTGCCCCTATCCACGCTAGATAGGGACTAGTTATATTTTCTAGCAATTGCACAAACTTGAATTTCAGTGGAGGCAACTTTACAAATAGCTCGATACTGTTCATCTTTTTGTTTGCTTGGATGATTAATAGAGGGTTACAACTCTATACATCTCATACACAAAATTGTTGCATTTGGAGTATTGTAAGAAAATGAATCCTCTTCCCCGTATGCAACTTGCAAATCCATTTTGCCTCTCTTTAAGGCCAAGGACCAGTCTTTCCTGCTCCTCATAAGGTTATAATAACAGGATTTGGATCGGAGACTCTCAATTTACGGGGTAAATGGAGGATCCTTTGCCCTATGCATGACGCATCATATTTTGAAAGAATGAATGAGCAAGAGTCGATCTACTCCTAGATGTGATACCCAAAAAAAACTACTCCTAAGTACTAAATGGTGAGGTGAGCATCCTTCTTCTTTCAATGAATGCATGGAATAGTCAATTCGTGTATCCTTCATTTACTCTTCAATGAAGAGGATCCATATTGGCAATAAAATGAAGGCCTTGGGTCTCTCCCTTTCTTGGAACTACAGCTTAAATATTATGGCATTAAGTGCGTTTGTTTTGGAAAAAAAATCGTCTAAATGGCTGACTTCAATCATTCAGACCATTTGGGCTAGTGTCATTTTTCTTGGCTGAATGATTTTTTTTTTTACAATATTAATTATTATATTAAGTAATATTAAATACATTTATAACAATTTTGAATTTTTTTATAGGGGTAAAATAATAAAAATCTTTTATTTAGATAATTTAAGCATGTCAATTATCAAATAATTTTTTTTATTCAGATTCATCTCATTCAAATTCATTCCGTTTTTATCAAACGCTTCATAGTCCAAGCTTATTCACAAGTGAACTGAGTAGTACAAATCCATTGATAGATGGATATCACAAGTCCAAACCCTATGTACACAAATATTTCAAGTATACAAGAGATCGATGATGATAAAACTATATATCTAACACATACTCTCTCCACATCAATTATGGACACAACATCATGAAATAACCAAATCAAGTAATTTCTTAAATGGCTAAGGTGCCCGGCCCGGATTTGACTCATTTCTTGTTCCTTGGATTTCTTCCCCACCCGGAAACAACATTCTTGGATCCATTGGAGCTCCACCCGCATTTCTCATCTCATAATACATCTGTTGGTTCACTCCTCCATTCGGAACTCTTCGGATTTCATATGGGTTGATTTGTGAAACTGTCCGGACTTCTCTAGCATACACCTGACCCATATCTGACAATGGTTGATGGAATCCACCCGGTATTTGACCTGAAAATCGTTCAACATATTGTGTCTGACTTGGAACTGCAACATTCTTGGGTGATGGTACTGAACCTGATAAGTAATAAACGGGTGGGTTCTGTACAGCTGGAGTTGAATAATGAGAGCCCGGAGTATAATGCCACATAGCGCTACCACCATATTCGGATTGTTGTAAGACTATCGCTTCGCGGGTCTCTATAACGTGCTCGTTCATATTTTGCTTTGATTCGAAATTGGAAAGTGGGTTGTCAGGTTTGGTCTTGACGGGTCGAAGGTCCGGAATTGGCGGCATGTAAGATGGCCCCAACCCGGACGAAGTGGAGCAAAATGGTGAAGAAACCACCGGAGCAGGAGAACCTGGATCCGAATTCGAAATATTGTCAGTCACAACGGGTCGGTTCTTCAGCTTAGACCCGCGAGGGGGCTCATCCGAGTTGTCCAGCCCAAAGAGATAATCAGGAACTTCAGACACAATGGACGATGCCTCTGATCTTCCTCTCTCTAAACCCGAACCCGGACCCATCCCACCATTTAAAGCATCAAAAAACCAATGCTCCCGCTTAGCCGAGCCGTTGAGGAGCGAGCTGATGCTGCTAGTTCTGGAGTCAGCGTCATTAGGAAACAAAAAGAGCCGAAGCCGAGCCAACTTGGATTGAGAGGTATGATTTTGTGCTAACCGGTCATACTCTTCCATCATGTTCTCTACATCCTCATCGTTGGTTATGGTGATCAAAGCGTCAAGATCCTCATTTGGAAGCTGGTACTTCATGCTGATATTGGTTGTACCGGCGAACTTGGAAAGCTTTTCGTGGAGAGATGAAAAGGTGGGGTGGCGGTTGACGGAGACTATGCGGGTGTCGCCGCCGACGTAACGGAGTTGATCATCGTGGGGCCGGGGCAAAATCTTTCCGCCAAAACTGCACATGAAGCGGATACGTGGCTCGTCATAGTCTGAGCGTGGCGTTGAGTTGAGTGAATCGGTAGCTGCCGAGTCGGGTTGAGTTGGATAGTGAGAAGTCATTTCTTAGCCTATTAGGAAAAATGGAAGAGAGTGAGTAAGTTCGATCGTACTAGGAGAATTGTAGATTTGATAATGTAAAGAGTGTCTATATATATATATATATATATATATATATATATATATATATATATATGGAGAGAGAGAGAGAGAGAAAAGGGGTAGGCTAAGACTGCAAGACCAATGGAAAATGAAGGTACTATTCTATAGTTTCCCAAATAAGAAAATGACAATTTTAATATGTCATGCAACTCATAATATAAATACCGGAGAAAACCTATAGTTAACTAGTATAAAGATACTTATATATAATATTAATGAATTTCATCATATGATTGATTGTCATAGCTTTCTTTCAAAAATAATGCACTGGGTCCCACCCCACGCAAAAATAAAATAAAAATCGAAGCTTTATATATCTGGGAAGTAAAAGAGTAAAGAAAGAGATTAGGTTTGGACAAATTATAATTAAGGCGCAAAATGTTTCATTTTTAACAAAATATATTTTTTTTCTATATAAGATTAACAAAACGGATCTAAAACACTTCTTTTAAATAACACTTTTTCTTAAATATCACTTATTTATTAAAATTACGTCTTTTTGGAGATTCTTTTAAAAAATAAAATAATATTAAAATATAGTGGTTCCACTTATTTTCCTTATATTTATAAAAATGTCACTCGCGGTTCCACTTGTTTTTTAAAAGAATCTCTAAAATGACGTAGTTTTAATAAGTGAGTGTTATTTAAGAGGAGTGCTTTAAATCCGTCCTCATAAGATCAATATTGATATTTGAAAAGTCAATTTTAAATATTTTCAAACTCAAAATTAAAAGAAATTTATTTAGTTTATGTTAATACAATTATGAATATTATAAACTACTTGAGAAGTATTAGTACTTATAAGAAATATTATTTTTAAAACTTAAATGGATTATGTCAATGTTAAATTTAAAAATATCTTAAATTAACTTTTAAAAAGTTAATATTGATATTAGAATTCGAAACAGAAGGTGTACAAGTATTAAAACACATCACATATATAAGGAAAATGATATATATATATATATATATATATATATATATATATTGCGAATATTTATATTATATTAACTTTTTGATCGTGTGGATAAATACTAATGATAATTATTTTGAAGAGATGTGTAATAAATACAATCTTATTATAATTTTATGCAATCCCATTTTAAAATAAATTTCACAAGCGTAGTTGGACATAAATTAATCATAATATATATAACTGGATTCTATATATAATTGTGTTCTGAATCAGTTGTGTTGAAATATTGCATTTTAAACCGAAAATATTAAGATATCTATTTTTTTATTATTCTTTTACTACTAGTTATCCCCACTGCCAAACTTCGACTCTACATTGGTCCTTATATGTGTCATGGAATAATATCATAATAATTATAATTCTTGCATTAATTAGATGAATGATAAGTTTGGAAGGTGAAGTAACTCTTTTCAAAAGCTATATTAGAAAAAAAAGAACTACATATACATTAATCAAAATTAATGTTAAGTTTGTGAGTTTGGAGGGATGGAATGTGAAGGAAAAGAATAAGAGGGGAAAGAAATGAAAAGGGACTATAATTTTTTTTTTATCGTGTTTATGAGTTTTAGAAAAAAATGAAATAAATAAGATTTTAATTATATTTTTTCTTATTTGTGAGTTTAAAAGTAAAGAATAATAGAATAGAAATAATTTTTATTTTTAGATTATACTATTAAAATATTTAACTTTCTCATCATTTCTCATTTTTCCAAATTTTTCTACTTTTAAGAGAAAGTTTTAAGTCAAAAATAAAATTAATATTAATTCTAAAACCATAACCATTCCTTCGTTCTTTAAATTTTTTTACAAAAACATGAAATTTAAAAGAATTTTAATTATATTCCTTTCCGTTACCCATCCTGATCACTTGCTTTACTCAAAGCCCAAATGTCTATTCTATTAATAATGATGGTCGGCAATATATTACAATTAGGTTATCCATACGTGACAACAAACTGACAAGTCAAGCACTATTAATTAATAATAGCCACATATATTTATTGATTAAATTAACAAACAATTATGAATGATCCGAGAGAGATACTCCATACAAGAGGAAGAATGCTACAGCCTACGTACTAAAGCAAACAGTTACGTTGTGTATGTAAGCACCTTTTTTTCTTCTTCTCCTACACATCAAAGTTTCAATTGACCCACATTTAAGAATAATATTCTTCTTATTTTTTAATATTTGAATAAATTATGTTTAAAAACCTTATATCAAATGCAAACTATGTTTAAAAAGAAGTAGGAGCAGTAGATCTGATTATGATCATAAGAAGGGAGTATAAGATTATGAATCTAAAATTATCATGACTACTTATCATATTCTCAATTATATTATGATTATTATTGATTTTAAAATGTTAATTTAAGATATTAATTGAGAAAACTCGTTAAAAATTATAAAATAATAAAATTTAATTATACTGAGTAATAATTTTTAGTTAATTTATAATATTGATTAAAATCAAAATAATAGATATATTTATGTCCGTTTAAAAAAAATTTAAATTGACTTTAAATAATATGGAGGGAGGGAGTATATAATAACTGTTTGTGAAACCCCAGATTTTATGAATAAATATTTAATTTTTCTCGAAATAATTTTTTTTATATTAATGTGTGGATTTGATATAATAGTTATGAGTAGTATTTATAAATTTTGCAAAGTATGCAAGTTGTCATATTATATTCGATTGGTCGGAGAATATTCTTTTTGTCGGGGAATATCCGTACGACGGTACAATTATTGGTGGACCCCACAACGGAATTATTGTCGGATTGAGAAAACGACAAAAATACTTTATGAAAATAACGGCGGAAGTTTTACCGTTGATACTGTTGAACTACTCGGTAGTAAAAGTACAGTAATACGTGTGGTTGCATAGTAGCACACGGTATTAATTATTAATGCTTATGTGAGAAGTCACTCAGTTTGATTCCATTATTGTCAGTTAATAATATGAATTATTTAGCGATAATGACGTTTTGTTTTATTCGTATTATTAACGTAATAAAACAGAAACATCTTTTTATATAAAACAGAATACTTTATTAAAGTTATTCTATAAATAGAATATATTATATTTTATTTAAAAGATTTTTCTTTAAATATGGACCATCAGATTAAAGTAATCAATCTGGACCGTTCATGGATTAGTTACTATGCATTCCATTTTCCTATAAATAGAAGCTCATTCCTTCATTATTTTCTTACGAATTCACTGAACTCTAGAGAGAGAAACTATAGAGAGAGACTATATAGAGATAGAAGAAAAGTTTTTTGCTACTTCACTACTCTTATATCCAGTTCTTTTACGGTAAGGGGTGTTATTCTTTCTTATTCATGAAGAGAACTGTTGTTATTCCATTTATTATTATTCTGTTGGAATAACCTGTATACGCGGTCTACCCTATACTTGGTGACATTCTTCTATTATTCTGTTGGAACATCCTGTCTGTGTGTTTTACACCGGACCTGGTTCCGTTTTTATTATTATTCTGTTGGAACATCCTGTCTGTGTGTTTTACACCGGACCTGGTTCCGTTTTTATTATTATTCTGTTGGGACATCCTGTCTGTGTGTTTTACACCGGACCTGGTTCCGTCTTGTTATTATTCTGTTGGAACATCCTGTCTGTGTGTTTTACGCCGGACCTGGTTCCATTATTTATTATTCTGTCGGAATATCCTGTCTGTGCGTTTACGCCGGACCTGGTTCCATTATTTATTATTCTGTCGGAATATCCTGTCTGTGCGTTTACGCCGGACCTGGTTCCATTATTTATTATTCTGTTGGAATAACCTGTCTGTGCGGTCTATCGCATGCATGGTGATTTCTTTTGTTATTCCATTCTTTATTATACTCAGTTGGTTAAGTTTTGACTTCTATACTCCATGAAATTTGTGGAATATCCTTGATAATTGCGTTTCATCCAGTATCTTTTCATGAAAATATTCTTCTAAGTATTCTTGAATTTTCCTCCACAAAGCAGTATCATGTTGACAATTTGGACGTTGTTAATTCTTGGATAAATTAATTCTTGAACTTTTTTTATTGAATTCTTATATCATTGTCATCATCCTCATGTTTATAAAATGTTGAAAGTCATCTGTGGCCTGTAGTGCATAGATGGACTTGGTATGATTATGACCAGGGATTATTCGGTATAATCATGACCGTAATGTTACAAATGATATGGTAAAAGTCCCCATTGGCCCGTAGTGCATTGATGGACAGTTGTTGGCATGATCATGACCATTAATGAATATACGAATATCCTTGGCCGTAGTGCAGGGGTGATTCGATGATGTGAATTATTTTATTAAGCTGAGTCTCAGCGATCACAGTGTTGGAAAATCTTTTAAATCATAAAAGATAGTAGAGTTTATTTTCTACTTGACTCTTTTAATGGATTGCTTGTTCCGCTGCAGTTAAACTTGATGTCTATTATATTTTATCAGTTTAACATTGTTGAAGGCTAATGATAATTTATTCTGCATTATCTTAGTCATGATATTTCTTACTGGGCTAGTTGAGCTCACCCTTTCTTTCACTGTTCTCTTCAGGAAATGAGAACGTAGCTGGGGCAAGTCGGGGAACGGAGTGATGGTCCGAATGATAATATTAGTTAGTAGTCCTCACTATTCTATGTAATGGTGTGTTAATAAATGTAATGAGGACTCCTTTTGAGTATGAATACTTTCTAGAAGATAATATTTGTATTCAAACTCACAGTTTATGTTTTGTCGTATTGTACACGACAGTTGTATTAGTAAGTTGTATTTGTATTATGTACTTTGTATCTGACGACCCAAGATGGGTGATGTTTACCTAATTTTGGGGGCGTCACAGTTGGTATCAGAGCTTAGGGATATGATCCCTGGCTAAGATGTGAGAATAGAACTAGGAGGGGAGAGACGGGGAATTCCTTCGCTAGTATGACCTACCTAAGTTTATTTGCATGGTATTTAATTGGTCGGTCATAATATAAGGATAATATATGACATATCAATTAACTTTTATTTTGTGGCAGTATCTGAAAATGGCATCTGAGAATGATTGAGAATAGCAATGAAGCCCAGGCGATTATTGATTCACCACATATCAATAATCAGGATAATGTTCATCAGGAAGGTGACAATCCTCATGCAAACAACAACACTGACCATATGATGAATGATGCAATGTTTAGAGGTTTTATGCAATTCATGCAACAACAGGTGAAAGCGGCTCCTGTCCACAACGTAGGTGGAAATACTGAAAACTCTCAGGCGGTCACCGCTAAGCAGTTTAAGGAGCTGGGACCACCGGAGTTTAAGGGAGAACCCAAACCACTTGTAGCTGAAACATGGATAAAGCAGATCACCAAGATATTTGATGTCTTGGGTTGCTCCGAGGAGCAAAAGGTTCCCTTTGCCGCCTTTGTGTTGCGAGGAGAGGTAGATTACTGGTGGGAATCGATAAAGCGTACTCAACCTGCCGCACTGAAGATGTCCTGGGAGAAGTTCCAAGAGCTGTTTAACGACAAATATTTTCCCGAGAGTATTCGTCACATGAAGGAGGTGGAGTTCATCAAATTGGAGCAGAATAATATGACTGTGTCGCAGTACGAGGCAAAATTTGCGGAGTTATCCCGGTTTGCGTCCCACCTGGTGGATAATGAAGAAAGAATGACGCGGATGTTTTTAAGAGGTTTGAAGCCGGAGATACGTCAACATCTTGTTTCTCATAAATTGTGTTTGTATTCAGATGTTGTAAATAGGGCTCAGTTGGTGGAGCGCGATAACGAGACAACGCAGCCAAAAGAGAGCAGCCGGCAAAATGATAATACTAGTGAAAGCAGTCATCGAAGCGGTGACAACAAGCGTGGAGGGAATCAACAGGCCAGAAATGGTAACCACTTCGGTGGTAATCAGGGCCAAAATAATAAGAATGGGCATTTCAAGAAGAGGAGATTCAACAATGATGGAAAGACGTCAGCACCAGCACCTGTCGTTAAGGAAGGAGAACGATCACCTATCATATGTTTCAAATGCGGAGGGGAGGGGCACATCAGTCCAAACTGCGCGATGCCGTCCAAAGCATGTTATAATTGTGGAAGAGAAGGTCATTTAGCCCGATTTTGTCGTTCACCGAAGACAAGTTCAGATAGGATGGAGGCACCAAAGACCGTCCCAGAAAAGCCAAAGCCAGTAGTTTAAGAGAGAGTATTTTTTTTTCGTGAGGAGGAACCTGAATAAAATTATCACGGGTATGTTAGTCATAAACTCTTGCGAAGTCTATACCGTGTTAGATACCGGTTCTACTCACTCTTTTATTTCACCTAGTTGTGTTAAATGTTTGAAGTTAACTCCGGAGAACTTAGACTTTGATATGTCTATTTAAACTCAGTTGGGAGAAACCTTCGTTACCTCTACTATTTATAAATCTTGTTCAAATCAACACTTTCACGTTACCTGTCGATCTTATCTCTTTGAAAATACTTGCCTTTGATGTGATTTTTTTGAAACGATTGGTTCACTACTCATCATGCTTCTCGTAAGGTTGTTAGCTTTCATATTCCTAACCAACCTGTTATGCAAATTCAAAGTAACCAAACCACTAAAGTCAATCATTGTCATATCAAGCCATAAGTAAAAATCCCCGTTCCTTTCGCTGTTGACTTCCTGGTGTGGAATGCACCGAAGCTAGACTTTCCGTAGGAGACGTTGTAAATGATGATGGCAAGTTGATAGGTATCAATGTGACGTGTTATCCAAGTCTTGGATGAGGGTCACAGTTTTGAACGATATTTCTATTGTTAATAAATTTCTTGACGTATTCTTGAAGACTTCTTAGCCTACCCCAGAGCGTAAAATTGAATTTTGTATTGACCCCAGTACAAAACCTATTTCTTAAACCCTCAAATATTTCTTCAACTAAAACGAACGTATTATGCGCCAAAGACGTTGGCTCGAGCTGTTGAAGATTACGATCGTACCATTCAATAACATCGTGGAAAAGTGAACGTGGTAGCTGACGCGTTGTGTAGAAGATCGTATACGGTTACAAGTGTGAATATTCGAACCCACGTGAAGATAACGAATATACGATTAAAATCGACTTTAATCGATAAAGTTAAAGCCGCTCAAGCTACATACTAAGAGCTGATAAATGTGAAGAAGAAGGTTCAAGAGGGCGTTATTCTAGAAGCAAGAATCGACGAAGAGAGGAAATCTCAACTCTCGATTTAATTGGCCCATTTGAAATCCTCGATGAAGTAGGAACTGTGGCCTATAGACTCGTTTTACCGCCAAGTATGTTGCGTGTTCAGAATATTTTTTTTTACGTATCGATGTTACGTAAATATGTGGACGACCCGAACCACATTATTAATTTAGAACCGGACGAAATAGCGAAAGATTTAACGTATGAGGAGATACGTGTTAACATCTTGGATAAGAAGGATCATATTCGATGCTTAAAGGTTATACCTCAAGAGTTAGAATTTGAAGTGAAGTCAAGGTATCCTCACATGTTCGGCATACCAAGTACGTACGTAAATTTCGAGGGCGAAATTCTATAAGGAGGGGAGATTGTGAAACCCCAGATTTTATGAATAAATATTTAATTTTTCTCGAAATAATTTTTTTTATATTAATGTGTGGATTTGATATAATAGTTATGGGTAGTATTTATAAATTTTGCAAAGTATGCAAGTTGTCATATTATATTCGATTGGTCGGAGAATATTCTTTTTGTCGGGGAATATCCGTACGACGGTACAATTATTGGTGGACCCCACAACGGAATTATTGTCGGATTGAGAAAACGACAAAAATACTTTATGAAAATAACGGCGGAAGTTTTACCGTTGATACTGTTGAACTACTCGGTAGTAAAAGTACAGTAATACGTGTGGTTGCATAGTAGCACACGGTATTAATTATTAATGCTTATGTGAGAAGTCACTCAGTTTGATTCCATTATTGTCAGTTAATAATATGAATTATTTAGCGATAATGACGTTTTGTTTTATTCGTATTATTAACGTAATAAAACAGAAACATCTTTTTATATAAAACAGAATATTTATTAAAGTTATTCTATAAATAGAATATATTATATTTTATTTAAAAGATTTTTCTTTAAATATGGACCATCAGATTAAAGTAATCAATCTGGACCGTTCATGGATTAGTTACTATGCATTCCATTTTCCTATAAATAGAAGCTCATTCCTTCATTATTTTCTTACGAATTCACTGAACTCTAGAGAGAGAAACTATAGAGAGAGACTATATAGAGATAGAAGAAAAGTTTTTTGCTACTTCACTACTCTTATATCCAGTTCTTTTACGGTAAGAAGTGTTATTCTTTCTTATTCATGAAGAGAACTGTTGTTATTCCATTTATTATTATTCTGTTGGAATAACCTGTATACGCGGTCTACCCTATACTTGGTGACATTCTTCTATTATTCTGTTGGAACATCCTGTCTGTGTGTTTTACACCGGACCTGGTTCCATTTTTATTATTATTCTGTTGGAACATCCTGTCTGTGTGTTTTACACCGGACCTGGTTCCGTTTTTATTATTATTCTGTTGGGACATCCTGTCTGTGTGTTTTACACCGGACCTGGTTCCGTCTTGTTATTATTCTGTTGGAACATCCTGTCTGTGTGTTTTACGCCGGACCTGGTTCCATTATTTATTATTCTGTCGGAATATCCTGTCTGTGCGTTTACGCCGGACCTGGTTCCATTATTTATTATTCTGTCGGAATATCCTGTCTGTGCGTTTACGCCGAACCTAGTTCCATTATTTATTATTCTGTTGGAATAACCTGTCTGTGCGGTCTATCGCATGCATGGTGATTTCTTTTGTTATTCCATTCTTTATTATACTCAGTTGGTTAAGTTTTGACTTCTATACTCCATGAAATTTGTGGAATATCCTTGATAATTGCGTTTCATCCAGTATCTTTTCATGAAAATATTCTTCTAAGTATTCTTGAATTTTACTCCACAAAGCAGTATCATGTTGACAATTTGGACGTTGTTAATTCTTGGATAAATTAATTCTTGAACTTTTTTTATTGAATTCTTATATCATTGTCATCATCCTCATGTTTATAAAATGTTGAAAGTCATCTGTGGCCTGTAGTGCATAGATGGACTTGGTATGATTATGACCAGGGATTATTCGGTATAATCATGACCGTAATGTTACAAATGATATGGTAAAAGTCCTCATTGGCCCGTAGTGCATTGATGGACAGTTGTTGGCATGATCATGACCATTAATGAATATACGAATATCCTTGGCCGTAGTGCAGGGGTGATTCGATGATGTGAATTATTTTATTAAGCTGAGTCTCAGCGATCACAGTGTTGGAAAATCTTTTAAATCATAAAAGATAGTAGAGTTTATTTTCTACTTGACTCTTTTAATGGATTGCTTGTTCCGCTGCAGTTAAACTTGATGTCTATTATATTTTATCAGTTTAACATTGTTGAAGGCTAATGATAATTTATTCTGCATTATCTTAGTCATGATATTTCTTACTGGGCTAGTTGAGCTCACCCTTTCTTTCACTGTTCTCTTCAGGAAATGAGAACGTAGCTGGGGCAAGTCGGGGAACGGAGTGATGGTCCGAATGATAGTATTAGTTAGTAGTCCTCACTATTCTATGTAATGGTGTGTTAATAAATGTAATGAGGACTCCTTTTGAGTATGAATACTTTCTAGAAGATAATATTTGTATTCAAACTCACAGTTTATGTTTTGTCGTATTGTACACGACAGTTGTATTAGTAAGTTGTATTTGTATTCTGTACTTTGTATCTGACGACCCAAGATGGGTGATGTTTACCTAATTTTGGGGGCGTCACACTGTTGGGTCATAATACTTTTCATACTGGACCGGGCCGAATGGACTTATCCGTTGGATTATGTCACCTTTGCCATATTGGGCCAAACAACTTGGGCCTCGTTACTTGATTATAATATTGGGCTTAGTCATTGGATTGGTCCAGTACGTGAGGTGTTACTTATCCTATCTTTGACCGGTAATCATCACAAAAGTAGTAGTTGACTGTTATGTCTGCCACCTTTCTGCATGGCATTAATAAGGATGAGACTCCGATTGCCGGCGGGAGGTAACAGTGGTAGCAGGTAGGAAAATAAGCTACATGCTTTCGGCTGAGATGACCGGGGATGAGAGGAGGTGTCAGGATATAGTGGGTGGCACAGTAAACCGGGTCTACGGAACGTATGGGGCAAGGATCACAAAAGAAAAAAGAGGTAACAACACACTACACACATTATTATTTTCACATACACTTAGACACTAGTGAATATTTTCCTCCATTGTTAACCTTGTGATCGCCTGTACTAACTCTCACGCCAGAGCTATCCCCCGACGGTCAGGCCGTCAAGCTTTTGGTGTTGACTTGTTGAACTGTGCAGGATCAGAGCGTCTTACGTGATTGGGACGTGGGAGAAGATCTTAGCGTTAACAATAACAAATACTGATCAGTATTGATATTAATTCAGATACATTTTAAGAGAGTTAGAAGTGAAGATCATAATTCATATCTAAGAAGCTAACTAGGATTAAAAGGGGACCTTGTATATATAGGATACCATGCCCTGCCCGCCAAGGAAAGCAAGCATTGAAAGGGAAAATGATAATAAACATGTAAGTACGTACTAAATGAATATGACGACAGGCAACTTAAGATTTTTAACATTTGATGTCTCATTGGTTTTGCAATATATATATATATATATATATATATATATATATATATGTTGGGCCAGAATACTTTTCCTACTGGGCCAGGCCGAATGGGCTTGTCTCTTGGACTATATCACCTTTACCATATTGGGTCAAACAACTTGGGCCTCGCTACTTGACTATAATATTGGGCTTAGTCACGGGGTTGGTCCATTACGTAAGGTATTACTTATCTTATCTTTGACCGGTAATCATCACAAAAGCAGTAGTTGACTGTTACGCCTGCCACCTGTCTGCATGGCATTAATGAGGATGGGACTCCGATTGCCGGCGGGAGATAACAGTAGTAGCAGGTAGGAAAATACGCTACACACTTTCGGCTGAGATGACCGGGGATGGAAGGAGGTGTCAGGAGGTAGTGGGTGGCACAATAAACCGGGTCTGGGGAACGTATGGGGCAAGGATAACAAAAGGAAAGGAGGTAACATAACACTACACACAACATTATCATTTCAATACACACTCAGACACTATTCATCATTTTTCCTCCACTGTTAACCTTGTGATCGCCTGTATTGACTCTCACGCCGGAGCTATCCCCCGACGGTCCAGCCGTCAAGCTTTTGGTGTTGATCGTGTTTACTGTGCAGGATCAGGGCGTCTTACGTGATTGGGACGTCATCAAAGATCTTGGCGTTAACATTGGCGCTAGAAGGAGGGGCTTCTAGTGTCCTGAGTATTTTCAATCACACATTGTAGTCGTTCTACGTCGATATTTATGGGGAAGAGTAGAACACCTACACCTGAGGGGCAGCCGAGGGCTGCCAGTGAATCCGTATCGCGAGTATCTGTGAAGGACCGTTTGGGACCTGCACTAAGTGTTCACGCCAGCACGGCGTCCAAACAATCGCATGGAGATTATCATCCGAGAGTTGTGAGCAAAGCCAAGCGACAGCTAATTTTTACAGCGGAGAAAGGGTCCGGTCATGGCCGGAAACGAGTAGAAGGCACCTCGCCTAGAACTCGATACCGGGACGACCAAGACGAAAAGGTTGCCCGCTTGGCTAAGATGACAGATGAAGCTGATAGGGCCATGGAGGCGCTTGTGAAACAACGACGGGATATAGCTGAACAGATGTCTCGAATGGCCGAGTTGAGGGACGAAGCTTCCAGCTATGTCCAGTCTGAAGAACGGGGGCATCGGAGCGGGAAGGAGCTTGCTCATTCCGAGCGTGAATATCAGGGTCGACCTCGGGAAAGAAGAAGGTCCAGAAGCCCTACTCCTCAAAGATCGAAGAGGGCACATCATCCTGACGGTTATAAGGAGCTGGGTCGAAGCGAACGAAGAGGTCGATCCAAAGAACGTACCCCGGAGAATACTAAGGGGGCGCTCATTGTTGCGCATTCCCACCGCGGCAGCCGGGTACTGAGACGAAGCAGATCTAGAGGTCGTACACCCGAAAGTCCACCGAAGGCACTCCGCTCTGTGGACCATCATCGTCACGAAAGCCCTCGAAAGTTGGGGGTTCTATTGTAAATCGCCGATCCACCCAGAAGAGGGAAAGGTCACCGGAAAAAGAAGCATCGTCCCTACCCGAGGGCGTGAAATATCTGGTGAAGGAGGTGAAGGAGCTTCGGAGGCAGCTTGCCGAAGTACAGAAAGTGAAGGAGACTTCGGGAAAGAAGGCATCCCCTTTTTCCGCGGAGATTCTGAGAGAGAAGGCTGACCCCACCAAGAGGTTGCCTCATATTGAAAGTTATGACGGATCGGGGGATCCCTACGACCACAGTCAGGCGTTCGATCGACTGATGGATTATTATGACTTTAGCGATGCTGCTAAGTGTCATACTTTTGTCACGACCCTCCGAAAGGATGCCAGACAGTGGATGGGGACTTTGCCTTCAGATTCGATTTCATCCTGGGCAGATATGTGCAGTCAGTTCCACGCCCGCTTCGGGAGCAACAGAAGAAGAGGGAAACCAACTGGCTCATTGGCTCAGGTTCGGCAGTTCTCGAATGAGTCTTTGGGCCAATATGTGAAGCGATTTCGTGAAGCAGTCGGCCAAGTGACAGAGTTGAACGATCTACAAGCCGTGGGACTGTTTCAGAATGGATTAGATCTGGTCAAATCAGAAAAGTTGGTAAAGAAGTTAATGTTTCACCACCCAAAGAGTCTCGCAGAAGCCTTCGACAAAGCAGAAGGCTATATTGTGGTAGAAGAGGCCATGAATAGCCTCAAACGTCCTTCTTCAGAACGACTTAAAGAGACAGATCGGGACAGAGCAGAGGGTGACCAGAGTAGAAATGAAGGAGATAGAGGCCGTCGCGACGACAAATCAAAGAAATACAATAATAATTGGAGGCAGGGTGGAGAACGCTCGTCTGCTCCCGCTCAGAGGGTAAACAGGACGTATACGGCGCTCAACGCCGACAGGGCTATTATCTTAGAGCAGATCAAGAATCAACCTATTTTTGAGCCACCTCGAGATAACTTTAAGCCCGGGAAAGGGAATTCTCGCAAGTATTGTGACTATCATCAAGCCTCGGGTCACGATACGAACGACTGTGCTAGCCTGAAAGATTTTATCGAGAGAAAGGTGCAGGACGGGGCGTTAGTTCATTATGTGGCTGCCCGAACGAACCAGCAGCAGAATAGAGGACATGTTCAGGCAGCCCAACCAATTCAGCCAGTGTTCCCTGCTCCCGAACCACCCGCAAGGCAAGTAATAGATGTCATCACTGGGGGCACCTCGGGTAAGCTTGTTGGGAGAAAGCGCCGAAGCTATCTAGATTCGGTCATGTCAGTGGCGGGTACTCTCCCGAGGACCGACAGACCCTTCCCGGGTACTGTAATTTCCTTTACCAATGATGATTACCCTTCGGAAACCATCGAACCACATGAGGGATCATTAGTCATAACAGCACAAGTGGGTTCGGTGGACATGAAGCGCATGATGATCGACAACGGGTCTTCTGTGGATATCCTATATGCTCATGCTTATCAGAGGATGCATCTTGATGGACAGAAGATGGAGATCGGACAGGAGGCCCCTTTATACGGCTTCAGCAACGATCCGGTCAAAGTGGCTGGAACCATTGAACTGCCGGTTATCTTCGAAACGGCCCCCCAACAGGTAGAAATCATTTGCAAATTTTACGTTGTGAATGTAGATTCTGCTTATAATACTATTTTGGGAGACCCACTTTGATTGCTTTACAAGCTGTAACCTCTATCCCTCATTTCAAAATCAAATTTCCTACGGCTCATGGTGTCGGGGAGGTTAAAGGAGATCTGGATCTGGCCAGAAGGTGTTATAGAAATGCCGTGATCAATTCGGGAGTAGGAGTATCGAAGCAAAAACAGGCCATGGCGATAGAGATCGAACCTTTCACGAAAAGCAGCTCAGAACCGTTGGTCGTGCCAGCCGAAGAGACAGAAGAGATAGAACTCATCCCGGGCAAGGCTAACAAGACCGTGAAAATAGGTTCGGGTCTACCAGAACCTCTCAGAAAGAACCTCATTGAACTCCTGCAGTGCTATGTTGACATCTTCGCCTGGGAGCCTCAGGACATGCCGGGAGTGAGCAGGGATATTGCTGAGCATCGGCTAGAGGTCGATCCGTCGAAGAAGCCGGTTCGGTAAAAGAGGAGGATCTTCGCGCCCGAGCGCCAGAGAATCATCGATGAAGAGATTGCGAAGCTGCTAGCTGCTGACTTCATCTTCGAGATCGACTATCCGCAATGGATGGCAAACGTGGTACTGGTCCAGAAGCAGAACGGGAAATGGCGGGTCTGCATTGACTACACAGACCTGAATAAAGCTTGTCCGAAGGACTTCTATCCATTACCCCACATTGACCAGCTCATCGATGCAACTTCGGGGTATGCCTTGTTAAGCTTCATGGATGCCTTCTCTGGCTATCATCAAATATCCATGTGCAAAGAGGATATACCGAAGACGGCGTTCATTACGCATCGGTCGGTATATGCCTACAAGAAAATGACCTTCGGCCTCATCAACGCCGGGGCCACATACCAGAGGATGATGAACTATGTTTTCAGGCGTCAGTTGGGCAAAAATATGGAAGTATATGTGGATGACATGATTGTTAAGAGCATGTTGGTACACAAACATCTGGATGACCTGGAGGAATGCTTTCAGACAGTCCGTCACCACAATTTGAGACTGAATCCTACTAAGTGCACCTTCGGATTGGGGGCTGGCAAATTTCTGGGTTACCTGGTCAGTCAGAGGGGAATTGAAGCCAATCCAGAGAAGATTAAAGCGATCTTGAACATGAAGACTCCTCAGTCGTTTAAAGACGTTCAGCGTCTGACTGGAAGGATTGCAGCTTTGAGGAGGTTTATGTCCAAATCGGCAGAAAGGTGTTTGCCGTTTTTTGACACGTTGAAAGGGCCGAAGAATGCCAAGACGTTCCAATGGACTTCGGAATGCGAAGACGCATTCCAGAGCATCAAGTCCTACCTATCTTCGGCGCCTTTGTTGGTGAAGCCCGCTCCTGCTGAGCCCTTATATTTGTACTTAGCAGCTAGTTCGTTGGCAGTAGGAGCAGTTTTGGTGCGAGAGGTTGGGGGTAAGCAGCACCCGGTTTATTATGTAAGCCATGTCCTTCGGGATGCCGAAACAAGGTACCCAAATATTGAAAAGTTTGCTTTTGCTTTAATAACTGCTAGTAGGAAGCTTAGGCAGTACTTCCAGGGTAGGTTGGTAATAGTATACACAGATCAGCCTTTGAAGAAAATTATGGGCAAACCTGAGGTATCGGTGAGATTAGCTGCATGGACGATGGAGTTATCTCAGTTCTTCGTTGAATATCATCCCCGAACTGCCATCAAGGGGCAGGCCTTGGCTGATTTTATGGTTGAGTGTTCGTTTTCTGAAGCTGATGAGGCTGTAGCAGAAGCTGGAGGATCAGACAGCATAGTTGCGACTCTTCAGCAGAAGCAGAGTTCATGGACGCTGTATGCAGACGGGTCTTCTACCGTAGACGTCAGCGGAGCAGGGATTATTCTGACTAGTCCGGAGGGATTCAAGGTGCAACAGGCCATCAGATTTCAGTTCAAAGCGACGAACAACGAGGCAGAGTACGAGGCAGTGTTGGCGGGTTTGCGACTAGCTAAGAGTCTCGAAGTACAAAGAATAGTTATCTTCAGCGACTCTCAGTTAGTCGTTAAACAAGTCTCCGGGGAATACGAAGCCCGAGGTCATCGAATGATCAAGTATTTGGCGGAATTAAAAGAACGGCTTCAGTATTTCTAGTTTTACGAATTCCAGGGGGTCGAACGTGATGGCAATTCCATTGCCGATGCACTCTCCAAATTAGCCACTACGGATGTTAATGTGTTTGATGGATCAGTCTACTTGGAAATTCTGCAACGTCCTAGTGTTCATCATGAATCGGTAATGTGTGTTGATCGAACCAACTGTTGGCTGACCCCATACCTGGAATATCTGGCAGATGGCGTTCTACCTTCGGATCAGATGCTAGCCAAGAAAATCAAGTACAAGAGTGCTAATTTCGTTCTGATAGATGGGGATCTGTTCCGAAGGGCCTTCTTGTCTCTGTTGCTAAAGTGTTTGACTCCGTCCGAAGCAGAGTACGCCCTTCGGGAATGTAAGACCCCAACTTTTATAAATAAAGATGAATTTTTTTATAAATATCATTTTTGAATATTATGGAGTTAATTTGATATAATGTTATAGTTGTGGGTAATATTTATAAATTTTGCAAAGTACGCAAGTTGTTATATAATATTCGATTGGTCGGGGAATATTCGTTTTAACAGGGAATATTCGTACAACGACACAATCATTGGTGGACCCCACAACGGAATTATTGTCGGATTGAGAAAACGACAAAAATATTTTATTAAAAAATAACGGCGAAAATTTTACCATTGTTGCTGTTGAACTACTCGGTAGTAAAAGTACAGTAATACGTGTGGTTGCATAGTAGCACACGGTATTGATTATTAATGCTTATGTGAGAAGTCACTCAGTTTGATTCTATTATTGTCAGTTAATAATATGAATTATTTAGCGATAATGACGTTTTGTTTTATTCGTATTATTAACGTAATAAAACAGAAACATCTTTTTATATAAAACAAAATACTTTATTAAAGTTATTCTATAAATAGAATATATTTTATTTTATTTAAAAGATTTTTCTTTAAATATGGACCGTCAGATTAAAGTAATCAATCTGGACCGTTCATGGATTAGTTACTATGCATTCTATTTTTCTATAAATAGCAGCTCATTCCTTCATTATTTCTTACGAATTCACTGAACTCTAGAGAGAGAAACTATAGAGAGAAACTATAGAGAGAGAGAAGAAGAGTATTCTGCTACTTAACTACTTCCTTACTTCAGCTCTTCTTTAAAACGGTAGGGAATATTATTTCTTTTATATTCATGAAGAGAACTTCTGTTATTCCATTCGTTATTATTCTGTTGGAATAACCAGTATACGCGGTCTACCCTATACTTGGTGACATTCTTCTATTATTCTGTTGGAACATCCTGTCTGTGTGTTTTACACCGGACCTGGTTCCGTTTATTATTCTGTTGGAACATCCTGTCTGTGTGTTTTACACCGGACCTGGTTTCGTTTATTATTCTGTTGGAACATCCTGTCTGTGTGTTTTACACCGGACCTGGTTCCGTTTATTATTCTGTTGGAACATCCTGTCTGTGTGTTTTACACCGGACCTGGTTCCGTTTTATTATTATTCTGTTAGAATATCCTGTCTGTGTGTTTTACACCGGACCTGGTTCCATTATTTATTATTCTGTCGGAATATCCTGTCTGTGCGTTTACGCCGGACCTGGTTCCATTATTTATTATTCTATTGGAATAACCTGTCTGTGCGGTCTATCGCATGCATGGTGATTTCTTTTGTTATTCCATTCTTTATTGTACTCAGTTGGTTAAGTTTTGACTTCTATACTCCATGAAATTTGTGGAATATCCTTGATAGTTGCGTTTCATCCAGTATCTTTTCAAGAAAATATTCTTCTAAGCGTTCTTGAATTTTACTCCACAATGCAGTATCATGTTGACAATTTGGACGTTGTTAATTCCTGGATAAATTAATTCTTGAACTTGTTTTATTGAATTCTTATATCATTGTCATCATCCTCATGTTTATAAAATGTTGAAAGTCATCTGTGGCATGTAGTGCATAGATGGACTTGGTATGATTATGACCAGGGATTATTCGGTATAATCATGACCGTAATGTTACAAATGATGTGGTAAAAGTCCTCATTGGCCCGTAGTGCATTGATGGACAGTTGTTGGCATGATCATGACCATTAATGAATACACGAATATCCTTGGCCGTAGTGCAGGGGTGATTCGATGATGTGGATTATTTTATTAAGCTGAGTCCCAGCGATCGCAGTGTTGAAAAACCTTTTAAATCATAAAAGATAGTAGAGTTTATTTTCTACTTGACTCTTTTAATGGATTGCTTGTTCCGCTGCAGTTAAACTTGATGTCTATTATATTTTATCAGTTTAACATTGTTGAAGGCTAATGATAATTTATTCTGCATTATCTTAGTCATAATATTTCTTACTGGGCTAGTTGAGCTCACCCTTTCTTTCACTGTTCTCTTCAGGAAATGAGAACGTAGCTGGGACAAGTCGGGGTACGGAGTGATGGTCCGAATGATAGTATTAGTTAGTAGTCCTCACTATTCTATGTAATGGTGTGTTAATAAATGTAATGAGGACTCCTTTTGAGTATGAATACTCTCTAGAAGATAATAT
The DNA here is from genome assembly GCA_016801055.1 of Panax notoginseng. Lineage (NCBI taxonomy): Eukaryota > Viridiplantae > Streptophyta > Magnoliopsida > Apiales > Araliaceae > Panax > Panax notoginseng. Next base: position 11,858,138 of record CM029020.1, read on the forward strand.
TTGTATTCAAACTCACAGTTTATGTTTTGTCGTATTGTACACGACAGTTGTATTAATCAGTTGTATTTGTATTCTGTACTATGTATCTGACGACCCAAGATGGGTGATGTATACCTAATTTTGGGGGCGTCACAGTTGGTATCAGAGCTTAGGGATATGATCCCTGGCTAGGATGTGAGAATAGAACTAGGAGGGGAGAGACGGGGAATTCCTTCGCTAGTATGACCTACCTAAGTTTATTTGCATGGTATTTAATTGGTCGGTCATAACATAAGGATAATATATGACATATCAATTAATTTTTATTTTGTGGCAGTATCTGAAAATGGCATCTGAGAATGTTGAGAATAGCAATGGAGCACAGACGACTGTTGATTCACCACACATCAATAATCATGATAATGTGCATCAGGAAGGTGTCAATCCTCATGCAAACAACAACACTGACCAAATGATGAATGATCAAATGTTCAGAGGCTTTATGCAATTCATGCAACAACAGGTGAAAGCGGCTCCTGTCCACAACGTAGGTGGAAATACTGGAAACTCTCAGGCGGTCACCGCTAAACAGTTTAAGGAGCTGGGACCACCGGAGTTTAAGGGAGAACCCAAACCACTTGTAGCTGAAACATGGATAAAGCAGATCACCAAGATATTTGATGTCTTGGGTTGCTCCGAGGAGCAAAAGGTTCCCTTTGCCGCCTTTATGTTGCGAGGAGAGGCAGATTACTGGTGGGAATCGATAAAGCGTACTCAACCTGCCGCACTGAAGATGTCTTGGGAGAAGTTCCAAGATCTGTTTAACGACAAATACTTTCCCGAGAGTATTCGTCACATGAAGGAGGTGGAGTTCATCAAATTGGAGCAGAATAATATGACCGTGTCGCAGTACGAGGCAAAATTTGCGGAGTTATCCCGGTTTGCGTCCCACCTGGTGGATAATGAAGAAAGAATGACGCGGATGTTTTTAAGAGGTTTGAAGCCGGAGATACGTCAACATCTTGTTTCTCATAAACTGTGTTTGTATTCAGATGTTGTAAATAGGGCTCAGTTGGTGGAGCGCGATAACGAGATAACGCAACCAAAAGAGAGCAGCCGGCAAAATGATAATACCAGTGAGAGCAGTCATCGAAGCGGTGACAACAAGCGTGGAGGGAATCAACAGGCCAGAAATGGTAACCACTTCGGTGGTAATCAGGGCCAAAACAATAAGAATGGACATTTCAAGAAGAGGAGATTCAACAATGATGGAAAGACGTCAGCACCAGCACCTGTCGTTAAGGAAGGAGAACGACCACCTATCATATGTTTCAAATGCGGAGGGGAGGGGCACATCAGTCCAAACTGCGCGATGCCGTCCAAAGCATGTTATAATTGTGGAAGAGAAGGTCATTTAGCCCGATTTTGTCGTTTACCGAAGACAAATTCAGCTAGGATGGAGGCACCAAAGGCCGTCCCAGAAAAGTCAAAACCGGTTGTGCAAGGGAGAGCGTTTGTTGTGACCTCCCAGAAAGCAAGGAACCCGAATGAGGTCATCACGGGTAAGCTTATCATAAACTCTAACGAAGTCTATACTTTATTTGATACCGGTTCAACCCATTCTTTTATTTCTCCTACTTGCGCTCATCGATTAAATTTGATTCCGGAGAAATTAGACTTTGACTTAGCAGTTGAAACTCCATTGGGAGAAACCTTCATTACATCCACGGTTTATAAGTCTTGTTTGGTTCAAGTTGGTACCCACACATTACCTGTCGATCTTATTTCATTAAAAATACTTGCATTTGACGTGATTCTAGGGATTGATTGGTTAACTACTCATCATGCAAAAATTGATTGTTTTCGTAAGGTTGTTAGCTTTCATATTCCTAATCGACCTATTATGCGAATTCAAGCAACCAAACCATTAAAATCAATCGCTGTCATCTCAAGCCATAAAGCTATTCGTTTATTGAAAAACGGATGTCAAGCTTTCTTAGCTCATGTCACAGATCTAAACAAAAATACGTCAGCTTTGAATGATATTTCTGTTGTTAATAAATTTCCTGACGTATTTCCCGAAGAACTTCCTGGCCTACCCCCAGAGCGTGAAATTGAATTTTGTATCGACCTTGAACCTGGTACAAAACCCATTTCCAAAGCCCCATATCGAATGGCTCCTATTGAACTTCAGGAGTTAAAGACCCAACTGCAGGAATTGTTAGACATTGGTTTTATTCGTCCTAGTACTTCTCCTTGGGGTGCTCCTGTTCTGTTCGTGAAGAAGAAAGATGGGAGTATGCGACTTTGTATTGATTATCGGGAGTTGAATCATGTCACCATCAAAAATAGGTACCCATTGCCACGTATTGATGACCTGTTTGACCAGTTGCAAGGAGCACAATTCTTTTCAAAGATCGATCTTCGTTCTGGATATCATCAGCTGAAGGTTAGAACTGAGGATATTCCAAAGACGGCTTTTAGAACTCGGTACGGGCATTATGAATTCTTAGTTATGTCTTTTGGATTGACTAATGCTCCTGCTGCCTTCATGGATATGATGAACAGGGTATTTAAGGAATATTTGGATCACTTTGTGGTCGTCTTTATCGATGACATCCTTGTTTATTCCAAAAGCCGTGAAGATCATGAGCAACACTTGAGGCTGGTACTCCAAAAGCTTCGTGAATACAAACTTTATGCCAAGTTGAAGAAATGCGAGTTCTGGCTGGAGAGGTAGCATTCCTTGGGCACGTAGTATCAAGTCGTGGAATATCTGTTGACCCGGCAAAGATTGAAGCTATTCAAAGCTGGGAGCAACCTAAATCAGTGACCGAGGTACGTAGCTTTCTTGGTTTAGCTGGTTATTATCGGAGATTCGTGGAAGGATTTTCTCGAATCGCTACTCCATTAACTCAGCTGACTCGGAAAGATACAAAGTTTGGTTGGAGCGAAGAATGTGAGCAGAGTTTTCAAGAACTCAAGAGGAGACTCATTTCAGCACCTGTTCTAACAATACCATCTGGCTCGGAGGGATTTGTCATCTACAGTGATGCTTCGAGCAAAGGGTTGGGATGCGTTCTCATGCAACATGGAAAAGTCATAGCCTATGCATCAAGACAACTCAAGGAATATGAGAGGAATTATCCTACTCATGATCTAGAGTTGGCAGCTGTTGTCTTTGCACTTAAAATTTGGAGGCATTACTTGTATGGGGAGAAAGTGGAGATCTTTACGGATCATAAAAGCCTCAAATATTTCTTCACTCAAAAGGAACTCAACATGCGACAACGACGTTGGCTTGAACTGTTGAAAGATTATGATCATACCATTCAATACCATCCTGGAAAAGCGAACGTGGTAGCTGACGCATTGAGTAGAAGATCATATGCGGGTACAAGTGCAATATTAACAACGCAAAGGCCCATTTTGTGTGACTTGCAAAGGATGGAGATAGAGTTGAAGACTCCAGGGACCCATGTGATGATGGCGAATATACGAGTAGAACCGACTTTAATCGATAAAGTTAAAGCTGCTCAAGCTACAGACCTGGAGCTGATGCGTATGAGGAAGAAAGTGCAAGAAGGTTCTATGCCGGAAGCAAGAATCGATGAAGAAGGAATACTTCGAGTCAACTCCAGACTTTGTGTTCCTAACAACCCTGATTTAAAGTATGAAATCATGATGGAGGCGCACAACACACCATTTGCAATCCATCCTGGAAGTACCAAAATGTATCATGATCTTCGTCATACATTTTGGTGGAGCAATATGAAGAGAGAGATAGCGTTGTTTATCTCAAGGTGTCTAACTTGTCAACGAGTCAAAGCGGAGCATCAAGTACCAAAAGGTCCATTGCAACCACTTGAAATTCCAGAATGGAAGTGGGAGCACATTACCATGGATTTCGTTACCGGTCTTCCTAGGGTTTCTCAAGGTATTGATGCGATTTGGGTCATTGTTGATAGATTGACCAAGTCTGCTCATTTCTTACCGATACGAGAAACTTATACACTTGAACGTCTTGCTCGTATGTACATAAACGAGATTGTAAGACTGCATGGTATGCCAGTATCCATAGTTTCTGATCGAGACCCAAGATTCACTTCACGATTTTGGGTTAGTTTACAAAAAGCTATGGGCACGGAGTTACGATTTAGTTCAGCATATCATCCTCAGACGGACGGACAATCAGAGAGGACTATTCAAACTCTTGAAGATCTATTAAGACTCTGTGTCTTTGACTTCAAGGGAAGTTGGGACAAGTTCTTACCATTGGTGGAGTTTTCCTACAACAACAGTTATCAAGCAAGTATTGGCATGGCTCCATTCGAAGCATTGTATGGAAGAAAATGTCGTTCTCCAGTATGCTGGGATGAGGTGGGCGAAGCAACGTTGTTGGGACCGGAGTTGGTACGTATGACTACAGAAAAGATTCAAACGATCCGACAACGTATAAAAACCTCACAAGATCGACAAAAGAGTTATGCTGATCTTCATCGAAAGGACGTGGAATTTGATGTAGGAGATCATGTGTTCTTACGTGTTGCTCCATGGAAAGGAGTTACGAGATTTGGAAAGAGAGGAAAGCTAAATCCTCGATTCATCGGTCCATTTTTAATCCTCGATCGAGTAGGAACTGTGGCTTATAGACTCGCTTTACCGCCAAGTATGTCTCGTGTTCATAACGTTTTCCACATATCCATGTTACGCAAATATGTGGAAGACCCGAACCACATTATTGAGTTAGAACCGGACGAAATAGCGGAGGATTTGACGTATGAAGAAGTTCCTGTTCAAATCTTGGATAAGAAGGAACATATTCTACGCTCCAAGGTTATACCTCAAGTCAAAGTTTTGTGGAGAAACCACGATGTTGAGGAAATGACTTGGGAGTTAGAATCAGAAATGAAATCAAGGTATCCTTACCTCTTCGACATACCAGGTACGTACCCTAATTTCGAGGGCGAAATTTCATAAGAAGGGGAGGTTGTAAGACCCCAACTTTTATAAATAAAGATGAATTTTTTTATAAATATCATTTTTGAATATTATGGAGTTAATTTGATATAATGTTATAGTTGTGGGTAATATTTATAAATTTTGCAAAGTACGCAAGTTGTTATATAATATTCGATTGGTCGGGGAATATTCGTTTTAACAGGGAATATTCGTACAACGACACAATCATTGGTGGACCCCACAACGGAATTATTGTCGGATTGAGAAAACGACAAAAATATTTTATTAAAAAATAACGGCGAAAATTTTACCATTGTTGCTGTTGAACTACTCGGTAGTAAAAGTACAGTAATACGTGTGGTTGCATAGTAGCACACGGTATTGATTATTAATGCTTATGTGAGAAGTCACTCAGTTTGATTCTATTATTGTCAGTTAATAATATGAATTATTTAGCGATAATGACGTTTTGTTTTATTCGTATTATTAACGTAATAAAACAGAAACATCTTTTTATATAAAACAAAATACTTTATTAAAGTTATTCTATAAATAGAATATATTTTATTTTATTTAAAAGATTTTTCTTTAAATATGGACCGTCAGATTAAAGTAATCAATCTGGACCGTTCATGGATTAGTTACTATGCATTCTATTTTTCTATAAATAGCAGCTCATTCCTTCATTATTTCTTACGAATTCACTGAACTCTAGAGAGAGAAACTATAGAGAGAAACTATAGAGAGAGAGAAGAAGAGTATTCTGCTACTTAACTACTTCCTTATTTCAGCTCTTCTTTAAAACGGTAGGGAATATTATTTTCTTTTATTCATGAAGAGAACTTCTGTTATTCCATTCTTATTATTCTGTTGGAATAACCTGTATACGCGGTCTACCCTATACTTGGTGACATTCTTCTATTATTCTGTTGGAACATCCTGTCTGTGTGTTTTACACCGGACCTGGTTCCGTTTATTATTCTGTTGGAACATCCTGTCTGTGTGTTTTACACCGGACCTGGTTTCGTTTATTATTCTGTTGGAACATCCTGTCTGTGTGTTTTACACCGGACCTGGTTCCGTTTATTATTCTGTTGGAACATCCTGTCTGTGTGTTTTACACCGGACCTGGTTCCGTTTTTATTATTCTGTTGGAATATCCTGTCTGTGTGTTTTACACCGGACCTGGTTCCATTATTTATTATTCTGTCGGAATATCCTGTCTGTGCGTTTACGCCGGACCTGGTTCTATTATTTATTATTCTGTTGGAATAACCTGTCTGTGCGGTCTATCGCATGCATGGTGATTTCTTTTGTTACTCCATTCTTTATTATACTCAGTTGGTTAAGTTTTGACTTCTATACTCCATGAAATTTGTGGAATATCCTTGATAATTGCGTTTCATCCAGTATCTTTTCATGAAAATATTCTTCTAAGCATTCTTGAATTTTACTCCACAAAGCAGTATCATGTTGACAATTTGGACGTTGTTAATTCCTGGATAAATTAATTCTTGAACTTGTTTTATTGAATTCTTATATCATTGTCATCATCCTCATGTTTATAAAATGTTGAAAGTCATCTGTGGCCTGTAGTGCATAGATGGACTTGGTATGATTATGACCAGGGATTATTCGGTATAATCATGACCGTAATGTTACAAATGATGTGGTAAAAGTCCTCATTGGCCCGTAGTGCATTGATGGACAGTTGTTGGCATGATCATGACCATTAATGAATACACGAATATCCTTGGCCGTAGTGCAGGGGTGATTCGATGATGTGGATTATTTTATTAAGCTGAGTCCCAGCGATCACAGTGTTGAAAAACCTTTTAAATCATAAAAGATAGTAGAGTTTATTTTCTACTTGACTCTTTTAATGGATTGCTTGTTCCGCTGCAGTTAAACTTGATGTCTATTATATTTTATCAGTTTAACATTGTTGAAGGCTAATGATAATTTATTCTGCATTATCTTAGTCATAATATTTCTTACTGGGCTAGTTGAGCTCACCCTTTCTTTCACTGTTCTCTTCAGGAAATGAGAACGTAGCTGGGGCAAGTCGGGGAACGGAGTGATGGTCCGAATGATAGTATTAGTTAGTAGTCCTCACTATTCTATGTAATGGTGTGTTAATAAATGTAATGAGGACTCCTTTTGAGTATGAATACTCTCTAGAAGATAATATTTGTATTCAAACTCACAGTTTATGTTTTGTCGTATTGTACACGACAGTTGTATTAATAAGTTGTATTTGTATTCTGTACTATGTATCTGACGACCCAAGATGGGTGATGTATACCTAATTTTGGGGGCGTCACAGGGAAGT